>CM074451.1:2585220-2962720 GCA_037101425.1 Elopichthys bambusa
CGAACACAGAGACACTGAGCGGTTTCTCTTTGAAGTGTGCGCATAACTTCCTGCAGGGCCTGTGAGGATTGATAAGAGAGAGTCCTGATGCTGGAGAAATGATTCTTCCACGCTGATTTGTGCTCATTCTGACGGCATCTCTTCTGCGCTTCGGCCAGTGGAATGTGTTCGCGGCCGGCGGAGGGGCGCTCATATCTTCTAGGCTTTGACGTGAAGGATAATTGAATTGTGTTTGTCTGAAGTCGCGGATGAGCTTGTTTCACTCTCAGGGTCAGTCAAGGGAAACGGTGCACTTGAGTGTTTAGCTCGTGCGCTTCTGAAAACAACTTTATCCAGTTGCTAGATGCTTGTTTACCTGCGATAAGTCTCTGAACGTTCGCTGATAACTCCGGATCTGATGATGGCCGTTCAGGTTGACGGTGTTGGACGTTTTCCAAAATGTTATCTGAGATGATAATGGTGTCTTGAAAAAAGTGAGAAGAGGGAAGATTGAGTTGTAATAGTACAGAGATGATGTTCAGTTGATAAAGGAAAAGTTTAACCAAAATATATACGTTCTGTCATCATGTTGTCCTTTTTTTTCATCTGTGAAACTCAAAAGGAGATGTTTTGCAGAATGTTCATGCTGTTCTTTTTTGAATACAATCAAAATAAATGGGAACTGAAGCCACTGAACTCCAAAAATGACACAAATGCGCCACAAATTAAAGGGTTAGTTCACCCAAAAATGAAAATTCTGTCATTAATTACTCACTCTCATGTCGTTCCACACCTGTAAGACCTTCGTTCATCTTTGGAACACAAATTAAGATATTTTTGATAAAATCCGATGGCTCAGTGAGGCCTCCATTGACAGCAAGATAATTAACACTTTCAATGCCCAGAAAGCTACTAAAGACATATTTAAAACAGTTCATGTGACTACAGTGGTTCAATGTTATGAAGCAACGACAATACTTTTTGTGCGCCAAAAAACAAAATAACAACTTTATTCAACAATATCTAGTGATGGGTGATTTCAAAACACTGCTCTATGAAGCTTCGAAGCTTTACGAATCTTTTGTTTCGAATCAGTGGTTCGGAGCGTGCCAAAGTCACGTGAACCATTGAAATTTCAAAACGTTTAGAAACAATTATGACGTAACAAAGCCTCGTTTACTGAAATCACGTGACTTTGGCAGTTTGATACATGCTCCTAACCAGTTTTGTACTAAAACAACTAAAACTAAATAAACTCAAACTAAAAACTCAAACTAAATAAAAACAATATAAACATATATTAGAAAAAAAAAAAAAACTAAAACAAATAAAAATTACAAAAACAAAATAAAATGACTAAAACTTCAACTCAAATTAAAATATAAAAATAAAATACAAAGTACAGTGATATTAAAACAACACTGGTTTGATGCAGTTATCATTAACAAACAATAAAAATGTATTATTGAAATAAAGCTAAAAAGAAAATAAATATTATATGAAAAATTGAGTAAAATGTATCTAAAATTATGTAAATATATAAAAAGGCTAATAATAAAAAGCTAGTATATAAATAATACTAAATATATATTATTTGTAGTAGTAAAATACTTAAATTACACTGGTTTCACATCAAATGTTGGTTCTCAAAATTCTCATCATTAATGTTTAGGCATTGAAATCTAACTGATTGTGACACATATTTACCAGCTGTATTAGAAATTGATTGAGATTTGAGAGCTTCAATGGAGGGAAAGTTTTTACCTTTTAAATACTTGCTCTTAATTTTGTTTAATGTGCAGAATGACTTGAATTGAAACAGTTTAAACACTGTGTTCTTTGTTGTCAACAGCCTGACATGCCTGAATTTAGGGCGGAACTCTCAGGGGACAGAGTGGGACGGCAGTAGGAGTGTTTAGGACACTGTTTGAAAGCAATTTTGCATTTGGTGCCGCAGGTGGTGCAAAATCGACATGCTTCACCTTAAATAATCTCTCTCTCTCTCTGTCTTCTTCGGCAGCGGTCTTCACAGAGGTCCCTCATGACATCACGGCACAGAGCGGGCAGGACGTGGAGATGGCCTGCTCGTTTCGAGGGGCGGGCTCGCCGTCCTATTCACTGGAGATTCAGTGGTGGTACATCAGGAACCACAGAGAATGGACGGACAAGCAGACGTGGACCACCAATCAGGTAGAGCCGTGAATTACCCATAATGCAGCATTTGTGCTTCAGATTCCTCAAATCAAGTGTGTTGTTGAGGTGCACTGTTACTTTACTAAGTGATCAAACGTACAATTTTTACCTGAAAAAAATCCCACAAATGGACATTGAATGTGGACCCCGAACCAAGTCTAGAGACCAGGGACTCTTTTCACACCAGATAAGAAGAAACCACATACACTCTAGAAAAAAATCTCTGGGTTATTTTAACCCAGCGAATGGGTTGTTTTAACTCAGCGATTGTGTTGTTTTGACCCAGAGAATGGGTTATTTTAACTTAGTGATTGGGTTATTTTAAATCCAGTGATTGGGTTGTTTTAACCCAGCAATTGGGTTATTTTAACCCAGCAAATGGGTTGTTTTAACTCAGTGATTGTGTTGTTTTGACCCAGCGAATGGGTTGTTTTTACCCAGCGATCGGTTTGGCTTTACCCAGAGAATGGGTTGTTTTGACCCAGATAATGGGTTGTTTTAAATCCAGCGATTGGGTTGTTTTAAATCCAGCGATTGGGTTGTTTTAACCCAGCGATTGGGTTGTTTTGACCCAGCGAATGGGTTGTTTTGACCCAGCGAATGGGTTGTTTTGACCCAGCGAATGGGTTGTTTTGACCCAGCGAATGGGTTGTTTTGACCCAGCGAATGGGTTGTTTTGACCCAGCAATTGGTTTGTTTTGACCCAGAGAATGGGTTGTTTTGACCCAGAGAATGGGTTGTTTTTACCCAGCGATCGGGTTGTTTTTACCCAGCGATCGGTTTGGTTTTACCCAGAGAATGGGTTGTTTTAACTCAGCGATTGGGTTATTTTAACCCAGCGAATGGGTTGTTTGGTTGTTTTGACACAGCGAATGGGTTGTTTTAACTCAGCGATTGGGTTGTTTTGACCCAGCGAATGGGTTGTTTTGACCCAGCGAATGGGTTGTTTTGACCCAGCGAATGGGTTGTTTTGACCCAGCGAATGGGTTGTTTTGACCCAGCAATTGGTTTGGTTTTACCCAGAGAATGGGTTGTTTTGACCCAGAGAATGGGTTGTTTTTACCCAGCGATCGGGTTGTTTTTACCCAGCGATCGGTTTGGTTTTACCCAGAGAATGGGTTGTTTTAACTCAGCGATTGGGTTATTTTAACCCAGCGAATGGGTTGTTTGGTTGTTTTGACACAGCGAATGGGTTGTTTTAACTCAGCGAATGGGTTGTTTTAACTCAGCAAATGGGTTGTTTTGACCCAGAGAATGGGTTGTTTTGACCCAGCGATCGGTTTGGTTTTACCCAGAGAATGGGTTGTTTTAACTCAGCGATTGGGTTATTTTAACCCAGCAAATGGGTTGTTTTAACTCAGAGAATGGGTTGTTTTGACCCAGCGATCGGTTTGGTTTTACCCAGAGATTGGGTTGTTTTAACTCAGCGAATGGGTTGTTTTAACTCAGCGAATGGGTTGTTTTAAATCCAGTGATTGGGTTGTTTTAACCCAGCAAATGGGTTGTTTTAACTCAGCAAATGGGTTGTTTTGACCCAGAGAATGGGTTGTTTTGACCCAGCGATCGGTTTGGTTTTACCCAGAGAATGGGTTGTTTTAACTCAGCGATTGGGTTATTTTAACCCAGCAAATGGGTTGTTTTAACTCAGAGAATGGGTTGTTTTGACCCAGCGATCGGTTTGGTTTTACCCAGAGATTGGGTTATTTTAACCCAGCAAATGGGTTGTTTGGCTGTTTTGACACAGCGATTGGATTGTTTTAACCCAGCAAATAGGTTGTTTTAACTCAGCAAATGGGTTGTTTTGACCCAGTGATCGGTTTGGTTTTACCCAGAGAATGGGTTGTTTTGACTCAGCGAATGGGTTGTTTTGACCCAGCGGCTGGGTTAATGCTGGGTAGTTTTATTTAACTCAACTATTGTTGAGTTAAATAAAATTACTGTATTGCTTAAAATGAACCCAAAGTATGTTGGAAATTTAAAATGTATTAATATGTTTAATAAATAAACATTTATTAATAAGTTTAATGAATAATAATGAAACAATGAACATGTATTAAATTGCTTATTAATAAATGTTTTGATTATTATTGTTGCCTCCAGTAATTGTGTGTCTGATTTTAAGCCATATAGTCATTTTTAAACAATAGTTGGGTTAAATAAAACTGCCCAGCGCCTTGGGGAAACATTTAACCCACTGGGTTTGTCCATTTTCAACCCAACTTGGGTTGTTTTTAACCCAGCATTTTTTCGAGTGTAGCATCCACCCTGAACAGCAGCGGTGCAGGAATGACACTCTTCACCTTTAACATTGGCACATAATCTGAGGCGTCAGCTGTGAGGTTGAGGGTTCAGTGCCAGTGTGTCGAGGATTAAATCTGATCCAGAAACCAAAGAGTTACTAAGATCATAATCCCAGCATTCTGTCAGCGGCGCCCCCTCGAGTTCAGCCCTTAACCTCCGCGCGGGTCTGCCCGCAATTACAGCACAGAGAGCTGCTAACTATTACTAACAATACACAGAACAATATGATCCGCAGCGGGCCTGCTGTCACCAGCCTGCAATTATGTGCCCGCTTCCTCTTTCTCCCTGCGCTTGTGCCAGTCAAACACAGCCTCCTATTTTAAGAGTCTGAGAGAGAGGGTTCGGCATCCTGTCCAGCACACACACACACACACACACACACACACATGCACGCACAAACAGAGTTTAATAACCAGCTGCCAGTCAAAGACTTCAGATGTATGTAGAGCTGCACAGCATCACCTGCTTCTCACCTGAGAAATTCAGTACACGTCTGTAGATAAAATATACAGCAGCCATACAGTCAATCTGGAGGAATGTCTTTGCATTATAATAACTCTTAAAAATAAAGGTTCCAAAAGGTTTTTTTTTTTTTTTTTTTTTGCGCAGTGATGCCACAGAGGAACCATTTAGTGTGGAGAACATTTTAATAATCTAAAGAACCTTTTGTGGAATGGAAAGATTCCATGTATGTTAAAGGTTCTTTATGGAACCATCGATGCCAATAAAGAAGCGTTATTTTTAAGAATGTATCAGAATATCAAAGCAAGTGTCATTTGTTACAAAGAAACAGAATTAACAAGAAAACAATTGACAAAAAGACATTTAAAATCGATCAAATAGGTGTTGAAAATGAAGAATTGTGTGACTGTGTTTGTGTAGTAGATGATGTTAGTTCATGTGATTCTCTACACCTGTATGAACCTGAGGAGAGCTGACTTCATACATACACTAATCATAAAAATTCTTAGTTTGATATTTTATATCTAATGCAATTCAGACATTTTAAGTGTCTAAATATGTTTTGGTGCTGCTGTATTATTAGGGGCCGTTCACAGAACGTGTTTTTCCCTTCCAATGCGCTACTTTTCCATTGTTTTTCTATGTAAACATGGGCTAAACGGACATGTATCACTGTTGTGCTTGCGTCTTGCATCTTTTGCAACGTCTCGCACATGACACAGCGTTCTAAAAATGCGGCACTCAAGTTCAAACCAGTTCAAAAACGCATCTCAGGACCTTGCGTTTCTCTCCCCATTCCACTGCCTGCGCCTTGCGTTTTTCAAAGCAAAAATGCATTCTATGTGAACAAGCCCTTAGTCTGTATATTTTGTTTCTTCAACTATGAGTGCTTTTGGTCTTGTGGACTTTTAGAAGTTAAACTCTCTTTAAGACTCTCGTTTCATTTATCTTCTATGTCCAACAGTAACATCCAACATTGGACATGGAACATGAAAACCATGATACAGCGCTGCTTGTTTCAGAGCGAAGCTCGGCACTGTTCATTTACACGCGTTTAGCTCATGATAGTGTTTTCAGCGGTTCGTTTCACAGTAAATGCTGCTCAATAAACAAAGTCTCTGCTTCTGTTCTCAGTTTGAGTCAATTTATCACGCGTTTGGGAATGAAGCACGTACAAACTCCTCAAACCTGTAATGAGAATTTATTTTTTTTGGTCAAATCATGCCGCTCTATTTTTTCCTGAATCAGCAAATGTTACGACATCTCAAATGATGGTTTGTTTGATTCTTTTTTCTTTTCTTTTTTTTAAATAAAATGACCAACACTCTTCTAATTCCATAGTTAGCATTCTATGTATCCTAAATTAAATAATATTTTCACACATTTTGCATAATTTACAGCTTGATTAGAAATTATGCACAATAAAAGTATTCTATTTGTGTGATATTTTCTCATATTTCGTCTCAGGCTTTTTATTGAACCTGTACTTTAATTGAATTGTACTTTATTGAAGTACTTTTGAAAAAACTTTATTGGGGAAAAAATGGTGGAATTTATGCTGAAGGACGGCTATAATTTGTGTTATATTGATATAAATCATTTTCACACTATACATACTGAAATGCTTTATGATTATTTCACTCTTTGTATAGATAGTGTCCTTTAAAAATGACTGAAAATGACTTTTAAAAATAAAAATTCATATTTTATGATGGACTTTTTTTTTGTTTAAGATTGAAAGTTTAAGTCTAGAACAAAACAATAAAAATCTAAACATGCAAAAACAGCAAAAATAAATGATGAAGGTCTAGTTAAATGTTTCCAAGACCATCACATAACAAACACACACTGAAATCTGTTAGTTTTAATAA
This sequence comes from Elopichthys bambusa, assembly GCA_037101425.1. Classification (NCBI taxonomy): domain Eukaryota; kingdom Metazoa; phylum Chordata; class Actinopteri; order Cypriniformes; family Xenocyprididae; genus Elopichthys; species Elopichthys bambusa. Next base: position 2,592,027 of record CM074451.1, read on the forward strand.
AACCGCTGGGACATAAAGCAGCCAAAGTTGAAGAAACACAAATATGAAGTGAGGAGAGGATACAGCGGTATTAATGGACTCGGGAGGTAACAGTCCACACAACATTAATCACAACCGGTGGAAATAGCTGCAGGTTCCCAAGATACCAGTGAGAGAGAGAGAGAGAGAGACTGTGTGTGTATGTGAGAGAGAGAGAGAGAGAGAGATTGCAGGACTTCCTGCTGTGAACTCAAGATGCTCTTTAATTGGATGGAGGGATGAAAAGAGGGACATGGAGAAACTCTTGCTCACCTTTGCGTCATGTTTTATTCATGAAGGGCTCTTGAGGATCGGCCGAGGCCAGTTAAGACCGTCTCATTCGAGCATACTGAACTTGAGCATCATTATATAGTTGTGTGTTTGTGTATCCAACTTTATATACATAGCTGCGCGATAATTCAGTTTACATTTTGCGACAATATAATCATGCAGCTGAGATTTGCTATATGACGAAGAAATAATCAAGCAGTTGAAATATGTTATATGGTATTTGCTATACAGTATTTGTGTGTTTAAAGCAGTTACTATGAGTGAAACAAACCGTGCAGCAGGACATTTGAAAGGCACACATATGGTCTGAATATGCTGTTAAATCAGAATATGCAGGTGTCAATCTGAATATGTTGATGTGATGTATCACTACTTTGTCGTTGCAGGTGGTGCCACAGAATGAGATGTCAAAGGACGCCACCAAAATCAGTGTAAGTTTGTGATTTCCTTCTCGTGAGCGTCTCTTTCGTGTTCGTTCGCGGCTGCTGTCATCTGCTGCTCAGTGAGAGATAATAAAAGTACATGGTGTGTGTGTTTGTCAGGGCAAATAACAGGAGCATACAAACACAACATCACACTCGCTTGGGCTAAAGGTGATTTGTTAGCAACTTGCTCGTCTCTTGCTGGTTGAGCCGCTGCAGGCTGTGTGTGTGTGTGTGTGTGTGGGAGTCGGTTGTGTAAAGCACATCTCCCCTCGGCACCCGTGAAGCAGGAGGCTCCCCACGTTAAAGCAATGCAGCCTTAGAGAGACGCTCACAAACATAGACTGAGATAAAGCGGCTGGGGTTTGTGTTTCAGAGGTCGAGTGTGTGCCGACGACACAAAACAATAGTTAAACAATAACACACACTCAATAGCACTGCTGTTTCACTATCAGCTGTGATTGTGCTGTAGGCATGAGGCTGTTGCTGTTGTCATTCAGACAAACAGTATGAGTGTCAGTGTGATATCGTATAAATAAGCAGTTAATATTAAAAGGGACCTATAATGCCTCTTTTTTACACGATGTGAAGTTTCAGCTCAAAATACCCCACAGATCATTTATTATAGCTTGTCAAATTTGCCCCTATTTGGGTGTGAGCAAAAACACGCCGTTTTTGTGTGTCCCTTTAAATGCAAATGAGCTGCTGCTCCCGGCCCCCTTTCCAGAAGAGGGCGGAGCTTTAACAGCTCGCGCTTCGTTTGCTCAACAACAACAAAGCTGGAGAATCTCACGCAGCCAAAATGAGGATTGTCAGTAACGGTGTTCAGTCTTACATTGTTCAAACCAGAGTCGGACACTGATGGAGAGACTCAGGAAGAAGTTACAACTTTTAGAATGAAACTGGACGTTTCTGAATGGTTAGTGGATAAATTTATGTAGTTGCTGTGGAGTTGATTCAACTCATCCACTAGCATGTGCCGTCATGTTAATCTTTTGTGCAAATCCAGAGTTGAATTGACCCTCGTTTGTGAAGCAGTCCGGCGTAAAATGACGCATCAACAACACTCTACTACAACAACTCTTCCTCTTCTCTAAAGCAGCCCAACATGTCCTCGCCCACTTTGTTGCGTGTTCTCAGGGGCGGGGTTTATGTAAGTCTTGGGGTTTGTGATGTCACCAACCTGGGAAGAAGCACGTTGTAGTCTCTACCAGCCGTTTGTTGTAGTCCTTAATAAGAGATTTCTGTAAAAGAAAATATCTCCCTTTGCATTGAACTTTGAGCGTCGTAACTTTGCAGATGTTGTTTATGCTCAAACAGCAACATTACACACTAACTAAAGTTAAAAAAGTGAAATCATAATCAACCAGCTCTTTACGTAACCAAAATTCCAGACATGTTCTTTCAATAATGTTTAATTTTTGCTCCACTAAATGAAACTTGCAGGGTTGCATGATTTGCTTTTGCAAATTAACTCTTTCCCTGCCATTGACAAGTTTTTCTGGCAATCTATGTTTTCACTGTTCACTGCTATTGCGCATCTTCCGAAAGAGTTCAGCGTTTCCGGATCAAAACACAAGCGAAGAGGAAGCAGTAACAAGCGATAAAAGCATTGCTTATGGACATGTGAGCTAACACATTCATCAAACATATAAATCAAAACTGCGCAACGTTACCGAATGAAATGTCGACCCAGGAAGAGGTACAGGACTGCGTAAGAGGCTTCGTTTGATATTTTATGTTCAGATGTTCAAAATATATTCTGGGGGCCATGAAAGTTTTGTAAAAATGATCAAAACTGCCGTAGGTGCTGATAGCCTCACCCGTCATATAGCGCTGTTGTGCTTCGGGCGACCCGAGTTCGAATCCCGGCTCGCAGACCTTTCCCAATCCCATCCCCCTCTCTCTCTCTCCCACTTCACTTCCTGTCTGCTTACTGTCCCTATCATAATAAAAAACAAAAATGGCAAAAATAAATCTTAAAATTTTTTTTAAAAAATGCTGTCGCAACTTTTTTTTAAAACGCTGGCGGGGAAAGAGTTAAAATGCATTTTTTAAAAAGCTATGGTTGTGCTTGTAGAGCTGCACAATTTGGCCAATTTATTGTTGTTATTATTACTAAATAAAAAAATTAAACAAAATAAATGTGATATTTAACTGTAAATATAATGTAAATTTTTTTTACAGTACAACTAAAATTACAATATTAATATTTATGTCTGTGTCATGCTCGTGTAGTTGTAGCACAATTCAAAAAAACGCGCTTGACGCAGGTAAATAAAGACGAGGAATCTTTAATGAACACAGAGAATACACAGAATACACAATCTACACATAAATATTGATGATAATCGGCAGGGAACAGAACAAAACAAGGAGTATATGAACATAGTGAACATAACAAGACACAGGTGGGACTAATACGTAACTATAGAAACCAACGAGAATATAATCAGTAACCAAGGAAACTAAACAGAGCGGGGAAACAGGAACTAAAGGAAACAGAACAGAATGTCAAAATAAGAGTCCCTAGAACAGAACCGTTACAGGCTGTCTTCATTTTCAAACATTACGTTTTAGTCTTTTAATATCATTGAGATATAGTTTTTATTAAAAACTGTTCGTTTTTATTTTTAAGTTTTAATTTTTGCCAAATTTTTAGTCACGATTAAACGCACCACCTTTTTTCACCTTTAAGGAAGTCAATGGGGCCCATCAACTGTGAACCATCCCTTTAACTAGTCACATCTGAGAATGTGTAGCTTTGCAGGTTGACTTGGATCTTCAGTATGTGAGGGTGAGTTTTACCTGTGTGTGTGTGTGTGTGTGTGTGTGGGGGTGGATAAATCAAAGCATCTCTCTCTGCTACTCCATAAAATATTCACAAGGACATTTGCTTCACTGTGAATGCAGAGCCCTCGATCTGAGACTGGAGAGTCATTGGAAACAGTCGCTGACGGTCACTGAAATCCAGCATGACCTTTCACGATACCGTTGGTTTGAACTCTTGTGCATTTAGCGGTGATGTTTTTCTGATAGCTAGAGTGTTTGTTACCATACTCGACATGTCTAACGCTGTGGAAATGACGGCAGTGAGTGGAGTTAATGTAAGCGTGTGTGTGTGTGTGTGTGCATGTGTGTTTGTGAATGTATGTTTATTTATCCACCTGATCCACACTCAATCTGCTTCACTGGCAGACGGCTTTATTGAGCGTCTGGACCCACGCTCGAAGCCCTCTGGGAACGCTCACCGCTTTACAGAGAGATTGTCCTATTGTCTTTGTGTTTCAGAGGTAGAAAGAGAAAGAGAGAGAGCCGTGGAGTGAATGCGTCTCTCATGTGTCTCTGCGGATCCACAGCTGCAACTCATTACAGTTCACATGCACTGATGCATTTCACTCTCCCACTGCATTTACATTTATTCATTTAGCAGATGCTTTTATCCAAAGCGACTTAGTTACAAATGAGGAATACAAGTGATTTATCATAAAGAGTCTGACAAGTTTCAGACGTTGTTTAGCCCTCATGTTTGGGTCATTTTGACCTGGAGAGAATTTTCCTGTAACTGAAAATGCTAGTTAATGTAATTGCATTGGACTGAAATTTACTGACTTTACTCACCCAGAATCGAACAACTCCTCCAAAAATATTTTGATACTTCTGTTATTTTTTGTTCGTTTTTTTCTACGTTGTAACACGTGTGATGTTCTCTGTAAAAAATGACCGGCCTACAAAAAAAAAAAGCATATAAATCTCTTATGCTATTTTATCAACAAATATTGGATTCAATCTTTTTGTCAACTTTTCTTTAAATTAGGACAGGTTTTGTATTTATATTCGAAACTGTTTTTGACTGGGAACATCCCAAGTGTTATAGGGTTTTAACACAGCACACGGGTTAGAATAGTACAAGCTAGAACAGGGAGAGATTAAGGAATAATGAAATCATAGGGAAGAAGGTGTTTCTTTTTCTTTTCTTCAGCGGGATGCTCATGAGTTTTCAGCTGTTTCTTGAATATTCTGCATTCCGGATAGGCTTGGGAAGATCATTCCACCAGCAAAGAACAGTTCTGGAAAGTGAATTTGTGCCTTTTTGTGAAGGAACCGCTCACTTACAGACGGCAGGCTTCTGCAGGGGATGGTAGGAGGGTGCAGATATATGCAAGAATCAATGTCTTAAACTTGCTGCAAGCTGAGATAAAACAGAGGTGTGACGTGGGCTCTCTCAGGCTCATTGAAAAGTCGTGCTGCTGCATTCTGTGATCATCTGTAGAGGTTTGATTGCACAGGTTGGAAGTCCAGCCAGAAGAGAATCGCAATAGTCCAGCCTAGAAATGACCAGGGGCTGGACGAGAAGCGGTGCAGCATGCTCTGCTAGGAAGGACCTGATCTTCCTGATGTTGTGCAGTGCAGACCTGCTGTCCTTGAAGGTCAGCTGGTCATCAAAGAAGACTTCTGACCAAACTTGATAGGGTTATTGTTGATGAACCTAGCTGGGTGGTGCCTTTGTGCAGTACAGTCGAAGTGGCTGGGAGGATGGGAAGCTCCGTCTTTGCAAGGTTGCACTGCTAAACTGCTTAACACTGTTGCGTTTCACTGACCCAGTCCCAAAAGCTGTCCTAAATCCTTGAACTCCACACTTCAGTGACAAAACGCCGCATAGTAGTCCACTATGGAGTCTGCATTTGGGACACAGCCACTGTCTCACTGCATTACTGCTGCTCACATTACATCTACTGTTGCGTTTCACTGCCTCCACTGCAGTGATGATCCACACAGGACCTCTGATGTTCAGGAGCACATTTAAGCCTGCAAGACATGACAATGAGCGCCATATAGGAACAATAAAAAATTTTTTTGTTAACAAATCCAGAGGTTTTAGATTTGTGAGTTCCACATGCTTTATTAAGTCAAGTCCTTACATGCGAATATAGGGTAAAATAGATGTAAAATATATCACCATAGTTCCCAATGGATTATTCACAGAACATTAAAGGATTAGTTCACTTCATAATTAAAATGTCCGGATAATTTACTCACCCCCATGTCATCAAAGATGTCTTTCTTTGAGGAAAACATTCCAGGATTTTTCTCCATATAGTGGACTTCACTGGGGTTCAACGGGTCCAAATGTCAGTTTCAGTGCAGCTTCAAAGAGCTCTACACGATCCCAGACGAGGAATAAGAATCTAGAGAAATAGTCATTTTCTAGCAAAAAAAAACAAAAACAAATGATATACTTTTTAACCACAAATGCTCATCTTGCACTGCTCTGCGCCACGCATTATGTAATCACGTTGGAAAGGTCACGCGTGACGTATGAGGAAGTATAAATTTATTTTCTCCTCCAAATTCAAAATCGTCCAACATCGTTGTTTTACCTTTTTTTTGTAAAGGGTCTTTGCACGTTCGCTTTGTAGACACTGAATCTGTACTTTCGCCTACGTCACGCGTGACCTTTCCAACGTGATTACGTAATGCGTGGCGCAGAGCAGTGCAAGACGAGCATTTGTGGTTAAAAAGTATATACATTTTTTTTTTTAGAAAATGGTTGCTCGTCTCTCTAGATAAGACTCTTATTCCTCGTCTGGGATCGTGTAGAGCTCTTTGAAGCTGAAACTGACATTTGGACCTTCAACCCTTCAAGTCCACTATATGGAGAAAAGTCCTAGAATGTTTTCCTCAAAAAGTTTCTTTTCGACTGAAGAAAGAAAGACATAAACATCTTAGATAACATGGGGGGGGGAGTAAATTATCAGGAAATTTGAATTCTGAAGTGAACTAATCCTTTAAGACAGTTTTATTGTATTGCAAGTTTTCTGAAATGTTGAAATATGCAAATGAGGCATTATATAATTAAATATGCATTCATTTGCAGAACAGAAATCGAATAACAAATCCCTCAGTAAAAACCTTGAAAATATTGATGAATATTTGGTGTATGTAAGTGCTGCTGAAGTGGAGAAAAAATCTTTTAACCCTTTAAAGATATGTATTGTGATTGAAATCTACAGACGCAAATAGATAAAGTGCAATAAAATAAACACTTTAAGGGATAGTTCGCCCCAAAATGAAAATTGTCATCATTTACTCACCCTCAAGTTGTATGAATTTCTTCTGCTGAACACAGGTAACCAAACAGTTGATGGACCCCATTGACTTATACAGTAGAAGTCAATATGGTTACCCATATTCTTCAAAATATCTTCTTTTGTGTTCAGCAGAAGAAAGAAACTCATATAGGTTTGGAACAACTTAAGGGTGAGTACATGATGACAGAATTGTCATTTTTTGTTTGAACTATCCCTTTAAATGTGCATTTTGGATGATTCCATAACATGTTATGAAAGTAAAATGGCCCAAAATCTCAAAAACCATGGTTTTACCTGTAGTGTCTTTCTCAAAAGGCTGCTCTTTTCTAAAATACAATGCATGTTTTGGTCTACTAGTCATCTGTGCTTCAGCCCAAATCAGTTGGAGTCTTTTTTAACTCCGCATTTTCAAGGCTGATTCATGATTAAATACCCTGACTGCTCGTTTTTTGAAACATCTGACCAGTTTTCCTGTCCATTTCTCTGTAGGTGGTGAAGGTTGCCGGAAGCAACATTTCCCACAAGCTCCGTCTGTCCAATGTCAAGCCGTCAGACGAGGGCACGTACGAATGCCGCGTCATCGACTTCAGCGACAGCAAGCTGCGTCACCATCGCGTGCGGGCGTACCTGCAGGTGGAGCGTGCGGAGGGGAACGCGGCTCCTCCGTCCCATCAGGGGGCGACGTCACAAGAGGAAGTCCTGCAGTCTGACCACCACAAGCACCAGCCGGCCCACCACGCTCACCACAAACCCGGCCGAGAGCTCAGGAAGAGGTCCGTTGATGATAGTACCGTTGACTGCACGGAGAGCTGTGTACTTTAGGTTCCTCTTAACTGCCCCGTACACCCACATCATTCCTTACGCCGACCCCTAAGTTGGGATAGTTCATCCAAAAATGAAACATTTCTCATTTTTTGACCCTCATGTCATTCCAAAACCCATATGACCAACTTTCTTAAGGGATAGTTCACCCAAAAATGGACATTTTGTCATCATTTACTCACCCTCATGTAGTTCCAAACCTGTACGAGTTTCTTTCTTCTGCTCAACACAAAAGATATTTTGGTAACCAGACAGTTGACGGTAGCCATTGACTTCCATGGTATTTTTTTTCCTACTTTCGAAGTCAATGGGTGCCGTCAACTGTTTGGTTACCAAAATATCTTCTTTTGTGTTCAGTAGAAGACAGAAACTCGTACAGGTTTGGAACAACATGAAGGTAAATGATAGAATTGGTGAACTATACCTTTATGTAAAAACAAAATAAAACATTTAAGCTTTTTTTAGAGCTTTATTTTAGTTTAGTATTTTATTTTATTTTATTGGCTCCTGGTCAGTGTCTATTTTAACGAGCAGCTTAGACATTCTGCGGAATAAATCATTTTGTGTTTTATGGAGTCAAACAGGTTTGAACACGAGGGTTGAGAGAATAAATAAAAATAAAATTTTCATTTTCGAGTGAACTATCCCTTTAACAACTAATGTATATTTCTGTAAAAATCCGAAGGTAGATGTCTGTTCAGAACAGCGAGTGCATGTGACAAACATTTCTAATAATATTTGCCAATGAGCAAGAAACCAAATTGGACAGTTGATTTAAACTCTTTGGTCATTCTTAGTTTGATCCGACTCATGTTTTGATATGACGTAGATGGCTAGAAGCGGCAGAACAAACGTGAATGTTTGAAATATTCTTCATCAGGTCTAAACGATGACATTTACATGCTGTAATATTACTATCATTGTTTACATGTATAATGTTACGGGCACCAGTCTGAGGGTTTTTCTGGACTGGCAGCATCGTTGGCACAAGTGCGATTTGATAGGTGCCAGCTTTTGCAAGTATGTTTCATGAAGCTTTTGTGTCAATGGAAGGATGGTACACACAATATTACGATGTTTTGTGGTTTTTATGCAGCTTTAAAAGATCTTAAAAAAAAAAAAAAACCAACATAATATGTTCAATGGTATTAATGATGGCTTCGTTTCTGGTTTCTTTGATTTTTATAGTTTGATTCAGTTGTTTTTTGTTTCTGGAAGTAATACATGTACAGATTGTGTATATTACAATAATCCTACACCTTCAATGTATGCCTTTATCAAATAAATAAAAACATTGTACATTGATCATATATCTGTTTACTATTAATACATTATTTTTCTAGCTTTCTATTCATCCCCACTTCAACCAGACCTTGCTGCTCGTTTTGAAATCTTTTAAAATAGGCGCCACAGAGCATGACGTCATGTTTTGTCCGTTGCTTGTCGTTTAGTGACCGCCCCTTTAACGGTCAAAGGGCGGAGCAACAGTGATTGGTCAAACCTGCAAAATTAGAGCTTTTGTAAAAACAAAAGATGTCTTTTTCTAAAAGAAACGATAGACATGTGTACAAAATTATTTTTTAAGGCTTATTTTACATTTATTGTGCGTTTGCGCGCACGTGGTATAAATGCATTTAATTAACTTAACTGAAGGATGTTGTTTGCTACAGATGAACTGTAATACGTTAGGGGGCGCTATCACATTCTGAACGAGTACAGTATTACCTCCAGATCAAAGCCAAAGAAAAAACAGAAACGTGCAATCTCATATGTAAGCAGACGCATATGAAAAATAATGCGATTATCAACAATAAACAGCATCAAAACAGCCTAATATGTTACCGAGTTAAATGTCGACCCAGGAAGCGGTTAGAACTGTGAAGCTTTGGTGGTGTATAGACCTTATTTACCAGAGAAACAAGCGCGCCGCCATCTTTATAATATTGTCTTTGAACTTCCGTTTTTGCGGTAGCCCTGTATATTTCTGTGGCATCTCTGTCGAAGAATAATTAGCTGGTGAAGTGGATTTACCTGTTGTAGAGTTAATGAAAGTTATCATGAGCATTGTTATGTTTAAAGCAGATGTCTTAAGAAATGTCAGTTGACCGGGAACATTTTAAAACGAGCAGTTCATTCATAAATACGTAAGATCGCTGTGGAAATACAAACCGGAAGTCAAAAGACAACGAGCACAGCGCTGAAAAGGGGCGGGGCTACAAAAGGTCTATAATAAATACATAGACGCCCTCAACGGCGCCGCCATATTGTGCGGGGCAACATGCCGTAACTCTCACAATCCAAACCACTTATCGAGGAATTACCTTCCACATGCAAGTCTGAACAGTTGTTTCTGGTTGTATTTGGTCATTATAACATTGTTTTGACAGTTGACCACCAAAGTCAGACTATTAAAAGCTAACGACAATGCTAGTTATCTATGAAAACTGAGATTTAAAATTAATAATATAAAGTTTACATGATGTCTGAGATTATATTATAGTTTATATCATTAACTAATCAAAATCGCAAGCGAGTCTTCCATGCAGTGAAGCCAGAGGACTTTGACAGGACAACTCAACTTATCTCGGAAGAGCAGGTGATTTGATTCATCTAATCGTGGCTTATTTATATTTAAGCAGTTTATTTATATTTATATAAAAAATTTTTTTTTTTAAAAATTCTACCGCTGTATCTCAAATGTTTTACGGGATCTATTAAGGATTGTCTTATAATAATTAATACAAGCTGTGCTTTTAATGTTGTCCACTAGAGCGAGCCACAGGATAAGAAATCTTTTAAGCCCAATCCTTTTTATATCTTGTTGCAATCCATTTGAATCGAAATAAATTCTTTTAGTAGGCTACATTAACTATGGTACTGACATTAAATGTGAAATGCTTAGGCCTATAGATAATTAAACGATTAATAAGGTTTTGAGATGCAAATTAAAAAGCTAAAATGGCGTTGTTGAAGACAGAAAAGCATTTCCACAAGTAAAATCGATGTGCACATTTCACGTACATTAAATTATATTACATTAGGAACATCTCCACCAATTATTAACCTTGAAAACCTTGAAACTCCACGCAGATCATAAACCGTTGGAATCGGTTTAGAAATGTAAACTTTATTGCGCTTTTTGTCCAGAAAAGCCGCAGCTCCCCGTTGACTTTCATTTGTTAATGAGGAGTCTTGCCCTGCACAATATGGCGGACTCGTTGACGTATCGCAGCAACAGTCCAAAGCGACCAATAGGGCGTATGTATTTATTATGTCTATGGTGTTGATGGACTCGATCTACTCCATCTGTTTTGATCACCGTACTGAATCTGATTTAAACGCGATTTTATCCGCTTTTTGCTCAAAATGTTCCCTTTTTTTATGAAACGTACCCACATTCAAGTGTTGATAAAAAAATGCTTGATTTTTTTTTTTTAAAGCAGAGTATCTGTTCTTTCTCTTGATATATTGCATGTTCAGATATTCATACAACAAAATATTCTGGGGGCCATGATATTTCTGTGAAATTGACCAAAAACGCTGGTGACTTTAAAACTTTAAAAAATAAATAAATAAAAATAACGTTGGTGGTGAAAGAGTGAAATGTATTTTCACACCACGTACTATAACCATAATGTTAAAAAAAAATCACTCTAATTAGAAAACAGTCCACAACCCAACTATAACGATAATTATAGATGCATTGAAATCGTTTCGGCTTTAAAGTGCGCTGCGAGAAGAACATAACTGCGGCCCGTTTAGAATAACCAAAACGTCATCAAGCGTTGGTGTGGGCGCTAATATAGTTTTTGTTTTAGTTTATAGTTCTTGATGTGAAAGGGTCTTAAACGTGGTGGCTTAATTGCTAAAGTAAACTAAATTGACGCTTTGGAGCAAGAATCTTTGGCTTGCATTATAATAAGCTCCAAAAAGTGACATGACATGTAGCTAAGTATAGTGTGCTCCTACACACCCGGAGCAGTGGGCAGCCATTTTAGCTGCGGCACCTGGGGAGTGATTGGGTTAGGTGCCTCGCTCGAGTGTAATGAGAGCGCTGTTCATTCACTCCCCCCACCTACATTTCAGTACTGAGACTCAAACCCGTAACCTTCGGGTTACAAGTCCTCTCTAATCATTAGCTTTTCCACCTATACCTAACCTCAAAAATCACCTCAATTCGTTATTACTTCATGTCTGCAATTTGCTTTGTCCTCTTTAACGGCGATGAATCCTTCAAACAAGGCTCATGTCAAGCGGTTTGACTCTATAATGATGCTCCCGCACTTATCAGAAGCGTCCGGGAGGAAATTGCATTAGCCCCGTATGCCGCACGTTAGCCGGTCGCCCCAGCCCGGTGAATAATAGCGCTTCTGTTAGCCCTGGCAGCAGGATAAATAGCAAAGTACAGTGCAGATAACACGGCAGCACGCTAACACAAAGCATATGAGGCAGCTTTAATGCGACTCTCGCAGGCGGCACATTTATTAAACTGTCACAGAAGAACCCGCGACCACACGAGACTGAACAGAAGACCAACAGGTCAAGCTGCGTAACTAGACCAGAACCTGCAGGATTCAACTCTACAACTCGAGGGCTGTACGAGTATAATAATTATGCTTTAAAAGTAAAATATGTAATAATGAAATGAAATAAAATGACCTGAAATTCTAAAAGATCCCATATTAATTTATTTTAGAGAATTAGCGATCATTTAGGCGATTTTGTAAGGAACATATGTTTTTTTTTTTCTCAAACATTGTATACATGGCAATCTGTGTCAACTCAATTTTTGTCCAAAAGTTCTTCCGGTCAAACATAGTCAGTGAAGATCAGAATACTAGACTCATTCGTTGTCTTAAATCTAGCGTTCAGATGTAAGAAACCCTGTTATTTGGCATCTAAACCGCCAGAGTCTCGTCTGTCCGTTTGTGGGGAATCAAACTCTTGCAGTAATTTGAGGACGTTGTCTGTGAATTCGTTTCTCGGCTTGTCTGATCCACTCAGCGTCACGGGCCGCAGCTGTGGATGGGGCGGCTCGTACGCGACAGGACAGAACAGCTCATTCAGAGTGAACCAGCACATATCAGCGTCCAGCTCCATCAGTGACCGGAAAACACTATGGATACAAATATCGTAATAAAGCCAACTATTAGGGTAATTCATACTATTAAAACAGGATATGGGATTGTACACTGTTAACAGCATATAGTGAACTGGATTTTCATTTTAAATTGATAGTTCATGAAAATGAAAATGATGTGATCATTTACTCACCCTCAGGTTGTTCCAAAGTTTCATTCTTCTGTTGAACACAGAAGAAGATATTTTGAAGAATGTTGGTAACCAAACAGTTTCTGGTCCCCATTGACTTCCATTGAAATGTTGGCAACTTTCTGGTTACCAACATTCTTCAAAATATCTTATTCATACAGGTTTAAAAACTCATAAAGGTTTGGTACAACCTGAGGGTGAGCAAATTATGACTGATATTGAACTAATATTGCTCAATAGATTGATTTGTTTGCTATGTGACAAATCATTACAGATTTTAGCACCACTAAATAAATATTAAATATTAATATTATGTTTTGATTTGAGTCCGTGCAAATATATATTTTTAAGAAAGAAGGAAGAAGACCATTTTAAAAATGAAGAAATGTTCAGTTCCAGTTCTGTGATGGGTTGGGCTTTACCTGAGACACGCCTCCTGCAGTTTGATTGGCTGTCGGCAGCTCAGGTACGGAAGACAAGCATCAGATACTCGATCTAGATCCGCCTCCACTGCAAACAGACATTCAGAATAAAGATTAAAGTCCTCAAACTCCACCAGGACTGAGAATATGAAGGGAATGACAAATTGAAGGAAAATCAGCTATAAATATTAAAATGTAACAGACACTCAATAGTGAAATAGCAAACAATTTAAGACATTTGTTAGTGTTCAAATCTATTTGGGACTGTGTACACTATTAATTCTCTATACCCACAAATCTTCATGTATTCCTCTAGTGAATTCACTGCCGGTGACTCAAAACTCGCAGCAGAAATGCAGTGAACGCCTGCGTCATATTCATAATGGCCACAGATGTTCTAATATATTCTAATAGTCTCCATGGCAGCATTATCCTAATTAATTAATTAAGCAGCGTGATGTAGAGCCTCATTACTCTAGAAAAATGGAGGTGAATGCAAAGGGACGGCGAGACCAGCGACAGACAGAAATGAAGGATGGAGGGAGAATAATAAAAAGAGAAATGACGTGAGAGAGAGACAGCTGGGAAATAAACAGCATGACCTCTCGTCTGTCTGTCTGTCTGTCTCTCAGGTGTCTCTCATAACCATGGTAACTCTATCAGTATTCAGTATTTCCTCTGCTCAGCTCCACACACACACACACTAACTCAATCACACAAACGGTTTTTCTCTCTACATGGCAGCTCAATCAAACGACAGCATTTCACAAAGCATTGGGTTTGGGTTTGCATCACAGTTCTGGTCCGGTAAATCGTCGCTATTACAGATGCACTAATTAAACTTGAGACTGATATTGATAACCAATATTTTATAAACCAATTTGTTTTTCAAAGAGCACTGTTACGCGCATCAGGCCATATGCTGCAGCAAAATGCACGAGATGAACTACAACGTGTGAGGTTTTTTCAATTCACCCCTGCATTACATCAGAAAACCCACAGCGGTGAAAACAACCCAAAAACAACTGATATGAAAGACAAAAAAAAAATCCCCCTCAGAGCTTCTCCAGAGGAATGAACAGAACAACACAGAATGGTGTCTGTCAGAGCAAAGCTCTGAGGTCTTCAGATGGAGCGGTGATGTGACATCAACAGGAACGCGTCTTCATCGCTTATGGTGAGATTGACTTTGACATGTTCACTGCAGCTGTGATGAAAGACTGAGGCAAGTCTGCCATCTAGTGGTGAACATGCTCACAAATGTTGTTAGACAACACAATTTAAATGTAAATGTTTCTGATATTTTTCCTTTTCTAAAGGAAAAAAATGTATGTTTTTATAATCTTTCTTTAAGATGCTTTTTCTTGGCCTTTAATTTTTATTCTGCTGATAAAACTAGAGCCCTTAAGGGGAAAAAATGATATAAATATTGTAAAAAAATAATTGTTTGACACATGGACAGTTTTGAGCAATCTCTCGCCATGAGTTACAACCCACGTAAAAATCTTTATATTCTTTCATGCTTGAGTTGTACAAATGATGGTACTTTCTAACCTCTTCTCACAATCTCTCGTCTATGTAGGCCTCCATTGTCGCTGTAGCTTGCATGCGTTCTGGTGTGGTGAGAAATCAAGTCCCCCCAGGAATCTGACCTCCTTTAGGACCCCCGAGTGTTCCCATTGGTTCAACAGACTTTTAATGGGATGTATTTTTAGTGCCTGATTATAATTTTAAAAATGCGTTATAATGACCATTAATGTATTTTAAATTACATGGTTCATATACTAGTATATAACTGAAGCGATAGGTATTGAAATGAAACATTTCTCATTCTTACTGTTTTTTAGTTAGCTTATGTACTAGCATAGCATACACCTGATTAGCCTGTTAGCTTAGCTTATATTATATTAGTCAAGACATCATGATAACTTTTGATCAGACATTAGGGTCCTAAAGGAGACCCAATTCCTGGGGGATCTCCATTTTTCAAGACACTGATCTGTTCATTTTTCTTTGACTACCTTGTGAATCGACGCCCCCAGGGCACAGTCGCCACCTTGTAGATAAACAAATTACTGCAAAAAAAAGTTAAATGCACACGTGCAACCCGGTTACAAAAATCTGGTGGTGTGCGTACAGTACTCGCATACTCTTCTGATGACAAAATTTGCATCACGCACTGTACGCTGACCCTCGCGTATGTGTAAAAAGTAAAGTATACTTTAGAAAGAAAGCTTCTTTTAAGGACTGGGTTCTTTGGGGAACCCAAAATAGTGCTATGACATCGCTGCAAAACCCCCCGTTTGGAACCTTTATTTTTAAACCTTGCATTCGCTCACAAAAATGTTGTGTTTGAAATAGAGTTTTTCCTCACATTTCTTATTTTCATCACTAGTTTTGCAAGATAACACAACGTTTCTTGGGGAATGTTAACTTTTGCAAGCAAATGCAAAAATGTTGAAATATTAGTTTTTTTCTCCCATCTCATATTTTTTTCCACTGCCAAATCCTCTTAGGGGTTCTGTATGTAACCAAGGTCATGCAGGCAATAAAAAAAATAATATTAACACTTTGTCTTTGAAAAAAGCACAATTTTCTCATCTTTTTGTTCAAAATATAGCTTTTTTTTTTATGAAACCTACCCCCATTCAAGTGTTGATTTTTTTTTTTTTTAATTAAAAGCAGAGGTTCTGTTCTTTCTTTTGATATATTGCATGTTCAGATATTCACACAACAAAATATTCTGGGAAATTCTGAAAATTATCAAAAATGCTGGCGGTGGCTGGCAACTTTTTAAAAGAAAACACTGGCGAGGAAAGAGTTCAAATAAAATATCAAGCCCACTTTAAATGCTAAAATGGTTCAGACCCTAAAATAAGGTCCCATCATACATTTTTCTAGCTAAATATTCGGTTTCAGACGTTCGGCACACTATTGAAAGTAGATGCATTTTACGTTCTTAGAGATGATTCAGGCAGATTAAGCCACAAAATAACCTAAACTTAACCTATCATGTATATAATTTATATATTTTCAATCTTACAGGTGCTAGTCATATAATTAGAATATCATCAAAAAGTGGATTTATTTCACTAATTCCATTCAAAAAGTGAAACTTGTATATTATATTCATTCATTATACACAGACTGATATATTTCAAATGTTTATTTCTTTTAATTTTGATGATTATAACTGACAACTAAGGAAAATCCCAAATTCAGTATCTCAGAAAATTAGAATATTGTGAAAAGGTTCAATATTGAAGACACCTGGTGCCACACTCTAATCAGCTAATGAACTTAAAACACCTGCAAAGGCCTTTAAATGGTCGCTCAGTCTAGTTCTGTAGGCTACACAATCATGGGGAAGACTGCTGACTTGACAGTTGTCCAAAAGACGACCACTGACACCTTGCACAAGGAGGGCAAGACACAAAAGGTCATTGCAAATGAGGCTGGCTGTTCACAGAGCTCTGTGTCCAAGCACATTAATAGAGAGGCGAAGGGAAGGAAAAGATGTGGTAGAAAAAAGTGTACAAGCAATAGGGATAACCGCACCCTGGAGAGGATTGTGAAACAAAACCCATTAAAAAATGTGGGGGAGATTCACAAAGAGTGGACTGCAGCTGGAGTCAGTGCTTCAAGAACCACTACGCACAGATGTATGCAAGACATGAGTTTCAGCTGTTGCATTTCTTTTGTCAAGCCACTCTTGAACAACAGACAGCGTCAGAAGCGTCTCGCCTGGGCTAAAGACAAAAAGGACTGGACTGCTGCTGAGTGGTCCAAAGTTATGTTCTCTGATGAAAGTAAATTTTGCATTTTCTTTGGAAATCAGGGTCCCAGAGTCTGGAGGAAGAGAGGAGAGGCACACAATCCACGTTGCTTGAGGTCCAGTGTAAAGTTTCCACAGTCAGTGATGGTTTGGGGTGCCATGTCATCTGCTGGTGTTGGTCCACTGTGTTTTCTGAGGTCCAAGGTCAACGCAGCCGTAAACCAGGACGTTTTAGAGCACTTCATGCTTCCTGCTGCTGACCAACTTTATGGAGATGCAGATTTCATTTTCCAACAGGACTTGGCACCTGGACACAGTGCCAAAGCTACCAGTACCTGGTTTAAGGACCATGGTATCCCTGTTCTTAATTGGCCAGCAAACTCGCCTGACCTTAACTCCATAGAAAATCTATGGGGCATTGTGAAGAGGAAGATGCAATATGCCAGACCCAACAATGCAGAAGAGCTGAAGGCCACTATCAGAGCAACCTGGGCTCTTATAACACCTGAGCAGTACCACAGACTGATCGACTCCATGCCACGCCGCATTGCTGCAGTAATTCAGGCAAAAGGAGCCCCAACTAAGTATTGAGTGCTGTACAATCTCATACTTTTCAGTTGGCCAAGATTTCTAAAAATCCTTTCTTTGTATTGGTCTTAAGTAATATTCTAATTTTCTGAGATACTGAATTTGGGATTTTCCTTAGTTGTCAGTTATAATCATCAAAATTAAAAGAAATAAACATTTGAAATATATCAGTCTGTGTGTAATGAATGAATATAATATACAAGTTTCACTTTTTTAATGGAATTAGTGAAATAAAATCAACTTTTTGATAATATTCTAATTATATTCTAAATATATCTAATTATATGTTATATAATAACATACAGTGCCATATGCATGTATTTACATGATTTGTTATGATGCTGACGCTGCACATCCATTTAAATAACCATTATTATTGTACACAGCCATATACTTGTACATTACAATTTAATTTTACTTAATATATTTTAATGTGGGAGGGGCAATGAAACAATTAGCTGAATTTTTAGCTTTTTAACCTTAGCTTTGGAGGTAAATTATTAAGTTTTTGTTTAGCATGTTTTCACATATTATATTAAACAATAACTGGCAGACCTGCAGTGCTGTCACAGGCCCCTTGCTGAATATATTTATACATTTTCATTGATGTTCTGCATTAATAGCTTATTATTAAGTACTATTCAATATCAGCAAAATTTCTAGCCATGTTTAGGACACTGATGTCCAGACTTACTCAGGTCCAGTTTGACACACAGAGGTCCGAGACCCTGCAGCACAGCGAGCTGGAGTTTGTAAGCCAGCGTTTGTGTGTAGACGGGCCCGGAGCGAGCACTGATCTCCGCCTGCTTCATCAGAGAGGAGGTGAGACGGGGCAGAACCTCCTTAGACACATGTTTCCTGAGGAAATCACCACACGACTCCCCCAGAACACACAACACCTGAGAGAGAGAGAGAGAGAGATTCATGGAGGAAAACAGAGGATCTTGATGATCTCCTGGATCTATAATAGCATTACAGTTGATATACACTAAAGTCTGGCATGTGTATGTTGTTTTTATGCTTTTCAAAGTCTCTTATGCTCACAGAGGTTGCATATATTTGATCAAAAATACAGTAAGAACAGTAATATTGTGAAATATTATTACAATTTAAAATAACTTTTCTATGTGAATATATTGTAAAATGTAATTTATCCCTGTGATCAAAGCTGGATTTTCATCATCATTACTCCAGTTAATGTTTTATTATTTTCCATGGCTTTTTAAAATGCTAGGATACTGTGAACGGTCGTAGTTTTGTGCATGTTATGTTGCTATCTGGTTGGAAGGACATCATCTCACCTTGAATGCTCGTGGTACAGCGAGAGGGTCATCGTTGGTGAGACGGTGGAGGAGAGCAGGCCAGCACCGGTGCACCATGGGAAGAAGCTCGTCCTCTCGCTCACATAAAACGCGCACACACAATTCCAGGATGTCCAACACCTGTAAATGCACGTGCACATTTTACTTTAGACATGCTCTTCTTCTGCCCTTCTCAAAGGAAACAGGCCTGCAGCGATGCGAAAGCTATAATACATGAACAGATACGTTTACAACCTTGAGCCGGATTCTCAGGTTCGAGTCGGAGAGCAGGTGGATGCATCGTTCCATCACGTCTTTTGCAATCTGGATATGAAGAGGAAGCTCCTTTTTCTCAGCAGGACCCTCCATGTCCTCATCAGAAGCAGACGCTGGTGGAGGAACGTCTGTGGATAGGAGAAGATGATTTTAAAATTAAAAGTCGAAGGAAGGTTCAATGTGCATTAGTCTAGTCTGGCCCTGTGAGACTATCATCATGCAAACATGAGCAACAGCTGATTGGGCCTTATAAATCAGCTACAAACCTTCAGCGTGATAGTAGGAAAGCCATCATTCCAGATTGTTTGGGGAATTTGACTCTGTGTGGCATTGGTTTAATGATCAGCAATCTGAACCCTGAGTTGAAAGTCTCAGCATGTGGAAGACTGAAGATGAGCCAAATATAGAGCTTGAGTGATCATAATTCTGCTCTATTACATCTGTACCCTTGTATAAAGCACTAACCGCAGCTTGTTCCAGGGAAAGCGACTACCCGTTACAGGTCTGCAGTTATGATGAAACCTTCAGCAGAACTAACATAACAGTTCCAATCGCAGCCTAACATTTTTTATTTCTATACTGTTAGGTCTTACTAGATCAATACTGTCATCTGCTGTGCAAGAATTAAATTACAAGCAGGAACTGTAACGCATGACTTCAAGAGTTCGAGAGTGTGAATTTGAATTGAATTGGCCACACAACCACCAGAATTTGAAATAGAATTCAAATTCGAATGACAGGAAGAGGAATTTACTGCATTTCAAAGGAAGTCAACACAGATAATGCATCCTGGGAAATTAAGTTCCAAAATGTTTATTAAATATTTTTAAGTACAAGTAGTTACATTTCTAGAAGACCTTCTCAATTCAGGTTTGAACACTGCTAGATTTGGCTGAAGTTCCAGTTTTATCATCCAGGTAAGTATGATTATAAGTCTAATTGCTTTGAAAGGTAACAGTATTTACATTTAAGCTTAATTCTTAAGGTTAAGGGTGTAGAACAAACATAAATAAATCAAAATTACAAACCTAGTTCATTAGGATCTTCCTCATCTACTCCAATGCCTTCAGCAAGCTCCTTCTGCTTCTTATAGTCCAGGAGAAACTGCCTCAAGTTCACACACTCTTTATTCTGGGCGTCTTTGCTGGATGGCTTCTGGTGTCCCATAGTGGCAGGGAACCATCTTACTGTGGTAAAACACATGTGGCATTTTCAAAATCCAAAGAACACATTTTGCAACTAATACTTAATAGTAGCATTGTTCGAATTAATAGTAAACGAAGAAAAATTTAAAACTCACCAAGTGCCTTCATGAGTAAGTGCAGCACATTGCAGAACTGTGGCGCTCTCTGGTCATAGCTGAGATCAAGGGCCGTTAACACGTCCTGCACCACATCAGCCACTAGAGGCAGCAGACTGGCATCTGAGTGAGTGAACATGACCGCAAGAACTCTTGGAGCATGAGGGTGAATGCTGGGTCTAGCTAGGTTTAGAGAAATGTCATTGAGGAGGTAGTCTGAATTCTTGATGACCAGCTCCTTGGGCGAACTGTAATCGCAAGCCTTGCAGAGGTCACACATTGCGTTGAAAGCCGCCTGGCTGACGAGAAGCGATTCATCTCCGGCCTTCTCCAGCACAGGGTATAGGGATGTCATGAGAAGCAGACGGAAATCAGTGCCCAAAGCCAGGGCGAAGCCTCCGATACCCTCCAACTGGATACATATTTGCCAGATGTTGCTGTTGAGTTGGTGGAGTGATGGGGTTTTGGATGCTGGAAGCAGTTGGAGACAGTTTCGTTCTGGATTATTGGGCACCATAGTCTCAAGTTTTCCTTCCAAGGCCTCTGAGACTGTAGGGAGAAGCCAGTTGCTCAAACTGATGTACTCCTCGATGATGGACACGATTGAAGATTTCAAGTCTTCTTGATTTGCTCTAGACTGGTTTATTCTTGAACAATCAATCTTAGAATTGTCCATCTCTACGCCAATGCCTGCAGCACCAACAATAAGCTCATTGAGAACCAAAGCAGCTTGCTTTCTGTAAACCGAGGACTCCTTGTACAATTCCATGAAGCGGTCAACAAGAAGGTAGAGGTTTCCGTAGTATCCCAACATGCGGCAGATCTTCCCGAGTGTTGAGAATATCCTTTCGTCTGTGAAGTAAAGGAAATATTTCCTCTGGGATGGGACTTGGTGCACATCAGGTCCCAGGTCTGTTGAGGATTTAAGAGTTCTCTCCTCAATGATTTTCACATCTGTAACGTCCAGCTCCATCACCTGCATCAATGCTTTGGAGATACGCTCAAGATGGACTGCCGACCTTAGTATTGCGTCCACTTTGGGCCCCAGAATCTTGAGGTACCCAAGGAACACGTTAAGAACAAAGAGCTTGCGTTGGTCATCAGACGTTCTCATGAGTCGAGGTAAAGATGACGTCAAGCTGTGGAGGTTTTCAGATAGAACGTCAGTAAAGTCCTGTCCACCATTGGTTTGTCCTTTTTGTGCCACTTCATTCAATGCAGCATTGCACCTGCTCTTAACCTCAGGCTCGTCATCGTTGACGGCACCTACCAATGCTTCCAGTAGAGGACCGACACATTCACCCACAGACTGGCTGCACTGAGAAAGTAGAAGATGTGATAGATTGACCAACTCAAGCCTGATTCTCCAATGCGGGTGGGCAGAAGTGCAGGAAATGATATTTTGTAAGACCATGGCAAGGCGCTGGGAAGTGGTTTTGCGCCAAGATGGAGTCCTCTTTACAATCAGCTCCACAACCCTCCCCAGATCACCAGATGCCCTGTCGGTGTCTGTCTTCTGAAGCTGCTCATCAGCCATTACCAGACCTACCGCTTTGTACCAAACCCTCATGGCCTTCATCGTGACTGCATGGCCTTGTCTTATGTCCCCACTTATAACCTGACTCAGGGCGCGAGATATTCCAGGCAAAAACGTGGCGAGGGCACGTCCGAGCAGAAACCTCTCATTTCGTCCTGGCTCAATGTGTTCCTCCTTGCAGTCACACTGTAGAAACAACGAAAGGAGACATTTAAGGGAAGCCAATTGAACTCCCCTTGCCTTTTCGTGCTCTGCAAGTGCCAGAAGTAGCGACACGGATGCTCCAAGTCCGGGCAACATGCTTGGCTCATAGAGTTTAAAAACAATGTCACCGTAGGCAGAGTGCAAGAGGGTGTCCAGGCATCTGAGGACGGCCAACTTTAGTTCCTCTGAGGTCGTAGCTGGCTTTCCGGGGTCTTTTGGGGAACAAAGACAAAGGCACAACTCAGAGAAAAGATCCCGCAGCGATTCCCAACTCTGTACGCATGTGTTCTCCAGCACATACGTCATGGCTTCCATGACCGCCTGGATAAGTGCCTCCTGCTTGGAGCCAGGGGTTTTGAGCACAAATCTAAGAGGAAACAGAATATAGTCCTGGAGCTGTTGGAGAGCTCCATCGCTCACACTGCGGAGATGACCGCTAAGAGTTTCTACATTAGCGGATGTAGGTTCTTTGGTCAGGAGGACACATGATGGGCGGAGATATGCAAATGCAATCTTTGGGTCTTCGATCTGATGTTCAGCCATTCTCCATGTATGGAGTACGAGATCTGAAAAGGAAGATTATAAAAGCTGTACGTCAATGTGACTTTCTGAAATATGACTTTCAGAAAACATCCAAAATAATAGTTAGCAATATTACTTGGTTTTACAATACTTTTGGCATTTAAACATAGTATTAATTAGCATCAGTATTCAATGACTGATTTCTTGAAGAGACATTTTCTAGTCTAGCAAACATTGACAACAAAAAACATTGACAAAAGGGTTTGACAATTTTCAACTACGAATTGTTAATCACATTAAACATGAAATTTCCTACAAGGTGTAGAGCATATTTGTCATATAACCTTAAAGCTGTTAAGTGAAATGCAAATACAGCTTGTCCAATGGTCAAGTTTCATTTTAATAACAAGTAAAGAGAAAAAAAAGCATATTGAATATTTACTTACAGCCCCTCCCCTGAAAATCCCCATAATACTTACTCTGAGTGGTTCAGTCCAGCGAAGTCATGTCAGTAGCAGCAGCACACATGCAGTTTCAAGCTCATAATCATGACATTAAACTCCTGTTTCATTTCATTTCTGTTTTCATTTTCTCCCGATCCACTATCCACCTGCTACCAAACAAAGACTGGGCTTCATAAACACCTTTTGTAAGAAACAAAAACAGACATCACTTAAAAATTATTGCTAATAATAATAAAAGCAATAAAGTCAAGACTACAGAGTGTTCAGTGTACAAGCCACATCCAGCATGATGTCGCGCCTCTATGACGTCACGTACGCGACGCTCGTTTGTTTATCAACCCAACTTGCAACAAAATCCCATCGTGGTCAAACATTCTCCAAAAGTTTCGAGGAATTCATACACAAGTTTGTACCTTATTGACTCAATTTATTAATATATCGATTTAAACTACCCTTCTGACCGTCGGTAGTTCGTATTTCAGGGGTTTCCGCGTGTGTTGAGCCATATTTAAGTTAAATCCAGATTAGCCAACCAAAACTGCTGACAGGTGAGAATTTATTTACCTTTATGTTTTATTAAATGCCTTCTAATCTGTTTAATTAGCTTTTACTGTTTTGATCTTGTTTATTGCATGTCTCAGAAATGATGCATTACAACTAATCACCTTCTCAACTAATCAATAACTCAGACTATGTATGGAGTTCAAACTCTTCAATTATATCTCATTTATCAATCACATATATATGCAGCCAAACTATATCGTTATATATACACGTTGTTTTACTATAAGGGTATCTTTAAAAGTACAAATATTGCATGGGGTTTCTCTTAATACAAGAAGTTCACTGAAAATGAGATAATAAATCCTGCATGCATGATAATTATTTAAAATTAGGCTAAATGCTTTTCAAAAGTAGTTTAAGATGGTGTATAGTATGTCACACCACAACATGAATGACATCTACATGCATAATGTGTATGTATGTGTTTAGTTAACTAATAGAATGGATTATTATAGCATTTTTATTTAATATCAAACTTCTAGATTAAATGTAAGCGACCGTATAATTTTAGCACCATTTTAAACATGTTTTCCGTAGTCCATTTTAAATTGTACTACAGTAAATAAAAAATACGAATGTTCCTTGTCTAAGCTAAAATTTAATTTAATGTTAAATAATTAAAGAATTCGACTAAAAATGTTGTACCAAAAAGTAGTTTCAGATGCAGAATAACATATTTAAAACATTCAGCAGTGTCCTGTATGACATATCAAGTCAACTACATATGCTTATACTTTATATATTATATTAGAATGAATATTAGGGTCCACCTTTTCCCATGACCCACATGTTGACCCCAAAACATATAAGTAAGTAAAACTGCATAAGCTTCAGCCCAGTTTCTAACCTAATGTGTCGTTTTAGGGTTGTCTGGAGAGAGAGAGCGAGAGAGAGAGAGAGAGAGAGCGGTCAGCATGTCGTCTTTCTCCGAGTCCGCGCTGGAGAAGAAGCTGTCTGAACTGAGTAACTCGCAGCAGAGCGTTCAGACTCTGTCTCTGTGGATCATTCATCATCGCAAACATTCATCTCTTATCGTGCGCGTGTGGCACAGAGAGCTGAAGAAAGGTATGAGACAGTTTAACTGCTGCCAGCTGTGGATTTACAGTGGTAGTTAAAGGTTGCGAAGACAAAGTTAGGCTTCGAAAATGACTGAAACGTCAAACTTTAAAACTGAAACCTTTGTTTTAAAGTCAATGATGATTCAATTAAATAATATAATGTGTTTGTCGTTCAGCTAAAAGCAGCAGGAAGTTGACGTTCCTGTATCTGGCTAATGACGTGATTCAGAACAGTAAGAAAAAGGGTCCTGAGTTCACGAAAGACTTCGAAGGCGTCTTGGTTGATGCCTGCTCACATGTGGCCAGGTAAACTCAGCCTCACGTGTGTTTCATGTGTTCATACACATGATTTTGTCCTTTCTCATGTGTATTCTGTGTGTTTCTCTGGCAGAGATGGAGATGACGGTTGTAAGAAGCACATGGAGAGGTTGCTGAATATCTGGCAGGAGCGTAACCTTTACCGTCCAGACTTCATCCAGCAGCTCAAACTGGCTATCGAGGACTCAGACAGTCCCAAACACAAGCCCGCAGGTCAGAATAACACCAGCATACTTCACAGTATATACCTTTCCCTAGTAGTGTATGCTTAGTGTGGCATGCTACCCATACTACTTATTTCTGTCGTATATGTATTGTGCACATTATGCAAATTTCCTTTTTCTCCCAGACTTGTTTACTGGTTTTTAAGCACAAAAAAGTGATAACAGTAACAAAGCTTCAAAAATGTACACAGTGCATTTATTCATGGTTATTTTAAAATTCAAATCTAATTTTGTGTCTCAACTTTTGGCAGTCTAGTCAAATAATGAGTCAAAAAGACGTATGCTGCGTCCAAGATCAAATACTTCCCTCCTTACTATATAGTGTGCAAAAACAGTACGCCAACAGAGTAGTATGTCTGAATTCATATGCTGTGTCCCAATTCACATACTATCCGTCCTGAATAGTCTTCAAAATTAGAATTAGTGTTCCAAATCGTAGTATGCTGAAATAAGTATTCCAAAGATACCCGGATGGTCTACTATATTTGTGAACACTCTTAATGGCTAATATTGCCCACAACCCATTGCTCGTTGGATGAGGGTTCAATTAGAACTACAAAACACAAATAAAAAGTGTTAAAAAACTACAAACATGTCCGATGATTACATAGAGAGGTTTAGAAAAAGGGGATTGAGTGATTAATAATCAGTATCTAACCTGATGAAAAGATGTTTTTTCAGTGTTATCCACATTATGTTTAATATGGAACAGCATTGTGAACTTTTGTAAAGATACGTTTAGTTGTCAACTTTTAAATGCATCATTATGAAAAAACATGAGTCTCCGCATTAAAGACCCACGACTGGCAGATCAACGCGCGACTACATTTCTCTCTGAAATTAAATTAAAGTAAACATGGAGGATTTTAACTGTGACAAGATGTTTGACAGGACAGTTTAAGCGGTGACAGGACACACGTAACTAAGCGTCAGAACTGTCTTGTAAAGTCGCAGTTAAAGAACTAGTATCTTCTGCTACACACTCAAAAGTATGTAGTTTTTCTTAAAAAAAGAAAAAAAAAACAGTAAATACTTTTAGGGCATAGTATAAGTAGGCGTATTGGGACGCAGCAATACTATTTGAAAATCAGTAGGCGAAAAGTACCCGGATGATCTACTACTTCTGTCGAGATTCTGAAATGTGATTTTGATGGACACTTTGCTATCCCATGATGTCACGGGAGAGGATTTGTGAATGGAATTGAAGTGGTGCAACTGACTCTAGTAGGTCACATGACCGTGACAACATGGCAGATGTAGTACGTCCGGATTTCACTCATACTACCCACATTCATACTTCCTAGAGCATACTTTTTAACAGTTGTGTAGTAAGTTCAAATACCTACTCAGTATGCAATGTACATATCCCTGGTCACTTTTTTGTGCATAAACCCAATCAACAAAGAAAATTTGCATACTGTACACAATACACATACTGCAGAAATGAGTAGTATGGGTAGTATGCATCACTAAACAGACAAAAGTTTGGACTTGTGATAATTAATTTGTTTTTCGTGATCTTGAAGATGTTTTGATCTAAACGTTTTTGCTAAAATGATTAAAATTAGCTGAATACAGGTGTAAACGGGGTCTAAACGTTTTGAGCTTGTCCACTTTCGAACACTTCCAGAGGTAGTTGAAAACTCTTTCAACTGGATTGCTTTCGTAGTGTAGATGCTCATGCGGTTGAATGGACAAAAAGACCGTCTACTCTCCCCCTACTGAGATAGTAGACCCTCCTCTTGAAGAAATCAGGACAGAAGTGGTTGAAAGTGGACAAAATAGAGACGGATTGAAACACCAGGTGTAAACAGGAATGTCTCCCTCGCCCACTTGTGATCCGATTGACCAAAACGCATCTTAATACCAGGCGTAAACAGGGCCTTCAGACCTCACACGTTCCTCCTGTAATAGTTCTTTAAAAGCATTGGTTGATGAGAAGAGCTGCAATCTAGTCACTACATCATTCCCAGACCTTCCATGTGTGTTATTTCTCAGTTTATCACTGCACTGTTAGTCAGAAAATAGTCTGAATAAAGAATGAGCATGTGTGAAGTAACAGTTGCGTGCTCTTTTGTTGCAGATGATAGAAAAAACTTGAAGAGAAGCTACCAGAAGGTCCAGGAGGAAGAGGAGGAGGAAGATGATGATTACAGAGGTCACTACTCCCCTCATGAGACGGACGCAGCTGCTCCACAGCTGGTATGATTGACACTGACTCAAAGAAACATGATTTTACCCCTTGATTCTTTGACCAATTATAGTATTTGTTTCCATGTTTTTGCGATGCTGCCATAAAATAGTGTCATTTTGAATATGGCTCACCTGAGCAGATATTAGAGATTTCTAAGAAAGATTCGTGTGATTGATTGTGGTGTCATAATCCCACAGACGGAGGAGCTGGTAAAAGCGCTGCAGGATCTGGAGAACGCTGCATCTGGTGACGCTGCCGTGAGACAGAAGATCGCATCACTTCCACAGGAAGTGCAGGACGTTTCTCTTCTAGAGAAGATCACAGGTGAGTCCTTGCAGGTGACCTTGTAAGATGACATGTAAGGTTTTTGGACTGCTGCGCAGATTTTCTCTTGTTTTCTATGTAAACATGCATTAGATGCACATGTTTGACCATTATGCTCCCATCTTGCATCTTTTGCAGTGTCTCGTGGATGACACACCGTTCTAAAAACTAGGATTGTCAAAAGTACTGGTACCGAAATGTTAAAAATGTGACGATACCAGCATTTCTCACTAGCATTTTGAGCGCTGTTAAGCAGATTCTGACTAACTTAAACATCTCCGATTGGCCATTGTGTCCATATACTCAACAGATATGTCTGTGATTGGCTATAATGATCAACGCACAGGAGGACCGTTTGAAAGCAGCCGTCTATCTGCAGACCGGTTCGCTGGTCTTTTTTTTATTTACAACATGTTTACAACATGCCAATCACAGACATATCTGTTGAGCGCGTGAACACAATGGCCAATCAGAGATGTCAGAATCCGTTATATCTTCTTAGATCTGCAAAAAAAATGTGTTCTGTGTGAATGGTCCCTAACCCTGTTGGATGGGAATGGATTTTCTGATGAAGCTCTCCATCTTCTCTGCAGATAAACAGGCGGCAGATAAGCTGTCGAAGACTGTGGACGAGGCGTGTCTGCTGCTGGCCGAGTATAATGGACGCCTGGCCGCAGAGTTAGAAGACCGCAGACAGCTGGCCCGTATGCTGACAGAATACATCCAGAGCCAGAAGGAGGCGCTCAACGAGAGGGAGAAGAAACTGGAGGTACAAGACTCCTAAATGCTTTAAGGAAAAACGTCGTCCTGTCAGAACCTTTTTGTTTTCCTCAAACCAGTATGATTTTCTTTTTTCCGTGAGAGAATTTCAGAGCTGAATATCAGAGCTGCTGGTTTCAATACAGTGAAAGTGAGCATTTTTGTTACCATCCAGCTCCAAAATAGATGAAATAATAATATAAAAGTAATCCATATGACTTATGTGCTACACTCCAAGCTTTTTGAAGTCATACGGTATCCTTGTGTGACGGTATCCTTGTGTGCTTTCTTTTATTCCTCTTCCTTTATTTTTCTAATTTGGGTTTAATTCCTCACACAAAACCGGTTTCAGAAGACTTTTAATGTAGCAACATGTCATATAGACAACTTTTATGATTCTTTTGATATTCTTAAGGTAATTTTTGGAGCTTGAAAACAAGCTGTGATATTCTGTACAGCGTGTCCTTTTGTTTTTCATGGAAGAAAGTTTTTAAAAGTTTAGTTTTAACAGTGAAAGATGCTATATTTGACAACTGTTTTACAATATAAATATTAAAACTGACAGTAATATCTATTGATGCAAACTAATCAACTTTTTTTTTTTAATCAAATTTCCACATTTAAAATTTAAAATATGCAATGACTCATGTAATTCATAACTGAATGTGACGAGAAAACATTTCCAAAATATTAGACATACGATTAAGAGTGAATGTGTGCATATTTTAAAATAAAACATTTGCAAATAGTTCCTTATTCCCTTAAAGGGTTAGTTCACCCAAAAATTAAAAATTCTGTTATTTAAAGAATTAGTTCACTTTAAAATGAAAATAAGCCCAAGCTTTACTCACCCTCAAGCCATCCTAGGTGTATATGACTTTCTTATTTCTGATGAAAACAATCAGAGAAATATTAATAAATATCCTGACGCATCTGAACTTTATAATGGCAGTGAACAGGGTTCACGAGTATGAGCTGAAGAAAGCACATCCATCCATCATAAACGTACTCCACACGACTCCGGGAGGTTAATAAAGGCCTTCTGAAGAGTAGCGATACGTTTGTGTAAAAAAAATCCATATTTATAAAGTTATTTAGTAAAATATCTAGCTTCCACCAGACCGCCCTCCGTATTCAATGTACAAAGAAAGTGTAAAAGTCCCGCAGTTCACAAAGCTTGCGCTACACCCTATTCAACTTACGGAAAAGGTGTAACTGTTTACACTTTCTTCGTAACTTTAATATGGAAGTCGGTCTGGTGGAAGCTAGATGTTTTACTTCATAACTTGTTAAATATGGATTTTTTTTTTTTACACAAACGCCTTTATTAACCCCCGGAGCCGTGTGGAGTACGTTTATGATGGATGGATGTGGATTGAGACACTTTCTTCAGCTCATACCCGTGACCCCTGTTCCATTATAAAGCTCGGATGCGTCAGGATATTTATTAATATATCTCTTATTCATCAGAAAGAACCTATACACCTAGGATGGCTTAAGGGTGAGTAAAGCTTGGGCTAATTTTCATTTTAAAGTGAACTAATCCTTTAATTTCTCACCCTCATGTCGTTCCACACCCGTAAGACCTTCATTCATCTTCAGAACACAAATTAACATATTTTTGATAAAGTCTGAGAGGTTTCTGTCTCTCCATAGAGATCCAACGTAACTACCACTCCAAGGTCTAGAAAGGGTAGGAAAAAGACTTCATTAAAGTACTCCATGTGACTCCAGTGGCTTAAACTTTGTTTGGGCAAAACTTTACTTACAAAAATATTGATCTGTAAAGCGTGTTCACGGGAGCTTCACGGGAGCTTCATGTGTGTTGTGTTCACACGAGAAATGACATTGTCACGTGAATGAGCTTTGGATAATATTATTTTATAAATAAAGCACTAAATTATGTTTGTTTTTTTGTGCAAATAAAGCACTCACATCGCTTTCTTAAATGTAAGTTTAAGCCACTGGAGTCACATGGAGTACTTTAATGAAGTCTTTTTCCTACCTTTCTGGACCTTTGAGTGGTAGTTGCATTGGATCTCTATGGAGAGACAGAAACCTCTCAGACTTTATCAAAAATATCTTAATTTGTGTTCTGAAGATGAACGAAGGTCTTACAGGTGTGGAACGACATGAGGGTGAGAAATTTCATTCAATTCCTTTCAATAAAAAGACCAATTTCTCTCGACCATAAAAAAAGCAACATCAACAAATGTTGTTCAAAACATGGGTACAGCCTTGGTTTGTATATAGTTTGAATGGTAGTGTACATTGAATCATTTATTGATTATCATGTTCTTGCAGGAATACAAGCAGAAACTCGCTCGTGTCACACAAGTGCGGAAGGAGCTCAAGTCGCACATCCAGAGTCTTCCGGATCTGTCTCTCCTACCGAACGTCACCGGCGGCCTCGCCCCCCTCCCGTCTGCCGGAGATCTCTTTTCCACTGACTGAACGCCTCTATATGACTCAAAGTCCTCTAAGACACTGGTTCCTCCTGACTCACAAACACCAGAGGAGAGCAGAGCGACTGATCAAGATCCTTCACCCACTTTTGTATTTCAGTAGTTCTCATACCAGCCAACAAGGTTACCAAACCTCACAGAGATCAAACGCACCAGTCGATCCGTCGTTAAATCGGACTCAAAGTGTGGAGATTTTGTTTTGGTGTGACTTTGCTGTGGAAAGCAACCCTCTTTTGCTTTGTCTTATACTTGTAGGTTTTTAGTTTTATTGCTCCAAGTACAATTTTGCTTCATTTTGGTTTTGGAAGAGACTAAACATGAGGATTCAATTTTAAACACCTGTAGACTGAGTTCATGATATCAAGAGAAATTAATTAGAAAGCTCATGCTCATCATCAAACTGATATATTTTGGTTACAAACCTGATCTGTTTTTCTTCAAATGATTATTTTGCTGATAAAACTCAACAGATGTGCTGATATTTGTCAAAAGAATACAGTGTGATCCCATTTTCTTCGTTAGTCACTGTATGTTTACAGTGTCTCTCATTAAACGACCGAACACATTCAACAACACAATGCTTTTTGATATGAGTGAGTTCTTGAGATTTAATATCAATGGATTTCGGTATTATCAGAGGGATGTGTAAATGATATCTGAAGCATCTATAAAATATAAAGTGTCCAGACTCTATATAAAATGACCATTTCTAATGTTTAATTTGCAGATAAATGGGGTTATGCTTTTGATCATCAAAACATAAAATGGATAGAATTCTGAAATCAAATCTAATATAGATAGATGGACCGACTGACAAATAGATAGTGTGATTTGAATCTGACACACTATTGAGCTGAAGCCATTTTGTGCTCGCTGACCATTTTGTTGATATTTTGCCATTTCCTGAACCCAGATCTTTTATAGGGTTTTTAGTGTTAATGACACAGTTAGCTCCCTTTCAAACTATTCTTTTGCAGGATAAAAAGAATCTCTTTCTAACTAGTTTTTGAATCTTTTATTGAGTGAACAAACAGTCAATGGGGAAATAAACTTTTGTGTTATACTGTTGATTGGCAAACGGTGGACTTTCATTTGTTGCGATATGATCAGGAAGAGTTTACTGCTACAGAAGACATGCATCTCTACACCAGTGATTCTCAACTAAAGGGGTATGTGAACCCGGCCTCTTAAAAACCATAAATTAACATAAATAGTATGTAAAGTGTTTTTGGGTAATCACGTGGATGGCCTTAACAGTCAAATGTATGTTTGTATATAAAATAATAATAATATATAATCAGATGTTTTATGGTTACAAAATAAATATATGATGAATAAATAATTCTATGCATGTAACATATACTGTTTTTGCAGTCCTCCTATGGTCGTCCCATACAAATAAATGGCGTACAAATTATTGATAAGGTTAAACATCCTAAAGATACACGATATATAAACGAATGAGTTGGGGAGGGGGGGACTGTTTAAATCGGTCATGAAACATCATTTGGAGGAAAACTTTCTCGAATACAACACACGTGTCACGTGTCAACTCTCAGTTGAGTCTGATTGGCTGAAAGTAAGTGGCCAGGTTCATACAGCGTCGAAGATTCACGACTTAATCGTAGTTATATTTCTCCTTAGCGCAAGTAAGTGTTTTAATAGTTGATACAGTTCTGAACTGTTATTATCTGCGCTTTATTTTTGATTGCTTAAAGTGTGAATATATTTTTTAAGGTGAAGTTCAGAGGGATGTCGCAAGCAACAGCTAAAAAGGAGTTTGTTCGATGTTTTTCCCAATGGGCTAAAGCAGATCAAGTTCAAGTCATCTGTTACGGTATTATTATTGCACAGTATTGTGATCCTGATCATCAGAGCTGCCGAACGATAAAGAAAGCCGGAGTGTCACTTGAAAAGGGCAGTAATGGAGTGAGTCTCTCCATCACCAACTTTTCATATGATTCGTGGTTCTGTGAAGCAAGGAGCTACATAGATGACAAACTACAAGGACCAGAGAATTTTACTGTCCACGTTCGCAACCGTAAGTAATTTAACGATTCTTCAACTTCTGATTAACTTAGTGCAATTCAAATCGGTACAACTTTGCTTTATTTTTTGGCTGGACACATAGTTGTATTGTACACTCAGCCAGCTGTATGTACATTAAAGTTTACCGTGGCCACTCGTATGAAGAGAAAATGTATTTAAGCCCAACTTGTTTTGAAATGAATGAAATGACAGCCTCGAGTTTCCTGGTTTATGCTTACGTGACGTGACGTGATGACGTGACACTTTGGCTCATGGGTATTGTAGTTATTCACCAGTAGCTCGGTAATTATCAGACACGACTTTTTTCTTAAATTGAACTCGATTTGACGTGTGGCTTCAAAAGTATATACCATCACTCAACAACCTCATATTTAAAAAGGTTTATATTTAATTAAAAAATCAATTTAAGAAATTATTGGATTACTTCCGGAACCTCTTGGAAACATTAACATTTTTAATGTTTTTGACAGAAGTCCCTTTTGCTTATCTAGCCTGCATTTATTTGATAAAAATACAGAAACGATAATATTATTAAATATTTTTACAATTTAAAATGGCTGTTTTCTATGTGACTATATTGTAAAATGTAATTTATTCCCGTGATCAAAGCTGAATTTTCAGCATCATTACTCCAGTCTTCAGTGTCACATGAGAAAAAAAAAAAAAAAAAAAAAAAAAAAAAAAAAAAAAATATATATATATATATATATATATATATATATATATATATATATATATATATATATATATATATATAAACTGTGATACTTTTTTCAGGATTCATAATTTATTTAAATGTTAAATAGTTTGAAAAGTTTGGTGTCAGTATTTTTAATTTTTTTTTTTTAAAGAAATTAATACTTTTATTCTGCAAGGATGTGTGAAATTAATTTTTAAAAAAAGTACTGTAAAGATTTATATTGTTAGAAAATATTCTGTTTTGAATTTACATTTCTATTTTTAACTTTTTATTCATCAATGAATCCTGAAAAAAGTATCACAGATTCCAAAAAAATATTAAGCAGCACAACTGTTTCCAACATTGATAATAAATCATCATATTAGAATGATTTCTGAAGGATCATGTGACACTGAAGACTGGAGTAATGATGCTGAAAATTCAGCTTTGAATAAATTACAT
The DNA here is from genome assembly GCA_037101425.1 of Elopichthys bambusa. NCBI lineage: Eukaryota > Metazoa > Chordata > Actinopteri > Cypriniformes > Xenocyprididae > Elopichthys > Elopichthys bambusa. The sequence goes on from CM074451.1 coordinate 2,626,428, forward strand.
TTTACTGTATATTCACACAGTTGTTTTTAAATTGTAATATTTCAGAATAAATAAATACAGGTTTGATGAGCAGAAGAGACTTCTTTCAAAAACATCAAAAATGGTAATGTTTCCAGTGTTTTGCCCGGTACATAAAGTTTGTGTATTGTATTGTGTTTGTGTATTTTTGAGATATATAATAATAAAACTCATAATTGACATATCTGAAACATACACATTTGTCTACAAAACTTTATATTCTTTCCTGAAAGTTTATTTATATACAACATTTTTGAATATTTTTAACTTTTAATTTTGCTAAGCTATTGCATATTAAAATGGTATGTTGTAAATGAAATTAAAATGTACTATTACACAACACTCAGTCCTGTCAGATCAGAGTTGCACCTCTGGTTATTTAGCCCTGTTATTCTACTTAATCTTGTTTTTCATCTACATGTTTATCAGTTCTGTCAACCTGTTGATGCATTAAAGGATTAGTTCAATTTTTACCACAAGCTTTACTCACCCTCAAGCCATCCTAGGTGTATATGACTTTCTTCTTTCTGATGAACACAATCTGAGTAATATTAATAAATATCCTGACGCATCCGAGCTTTATAATGGCAGTGAACAGGGGTCACGAGAATGAGCTAAGGAAAGTGTCTCCATCCACATCCATCCATCATAAACGTACTCCACACGGCTCCAGGGGTTAATAAAGTCCTTCTGAAGTGAAGCATTTGTGGAAGAAAAATATTTAAGTAAGTATGAAGTAAAATATCAAGCTTCAGTCAGTTAATTTTTTCCCATAAGTTGAATAGAGAAGGCGTAGGACATGGCGTAAGCTTTCTGAACTGCAAGAGTTGTACACTTTTTTTCGGAAGTTGAACACAGAAGGTGGTCTGACGGAAGCTAGATATTTTACGTTATAGCTTGTTAAATTACCCAAAGGGCTTCGCTTCAGAAGGCCTTTATTAACCCCCTGGAATCGTGTGGAGTACGTTTATGATGGATGGATGTGGATGGAGACACTTTCTTGAGCTTTACACTCATTGTTTCCCGTTTACTGCAATTATAAAGCTTGGATGTGTCAGGATATTTATTAATATTTTTCTGATTGTGTTCATCAGAAAGAAGAAAGTCATATACAATTAGGATAGTTTGAGGGTGAGTAAAGCTTGGGCTAATTTTCATTTTAAAGTGAACTAATTCTTTAATGTTGTAATGAGTGCATTGATTCTAGAGGGTAGTATTATTAATATTAGTATTTAATAAGGTACACATGTTTGATTGCTTCATGCTTATCTGTGGTGATCTCTTGAGCAGGTCTGCCTTCTGGTACATGAATATGTGGCCATTACATATTAAATACCAGGAGAACTAATAAACTACCAGACCAAGCAGACTGATTTTCATGCATTCATTTTTTTTCCCTGTTTTTTTTTTCCTGTTTTTGTTCCTGTTGTTCTTTGAAGAACCTACCAGCACTTCATCCAGTCCTGGCAATATTGAGTCACAATCAGGGCCTGTTGCAGCTTGGGTCACTGTACCGATCATCGGTTTGCTGATCTTTTTCATCCTTTACAAGAAGGCAAGTACTTTTAGAAGCAGCATCTGTGTTGGTGTTCCTTTAAGCAATAGGAATGAAAATTGTCATCTCTTACTCACTCATGTCATTCCAAACCTGTGTAGCGTCTGGACCAATCAGACACACAGTTATTCATTATATCTAATGAATTACCCAGAAACTCACTCTCTCACAAGTCCTGTTAATTCAATCCCCCACAACTGCAATACAGAGACAGAATAGGCGTCCCATTTCTATTTTACTGCTCTCAGGAATGTGCCAAGAAGGATTAAAACCCTTTTAATCCTATATATTCTATATATAACTACATGAGAAATGTATAAACGTGTATCCAATTTTCCTCCCTCATGATTTTCCTTTTATAAGGTTTATTCTATGTATTAATTCTCTCTTTTGAACTATTTTTGTATTAATGTTTCAGAGTTGCAAAGTTATAATTACCTAAAATCACATGGGTAGCATGTTTGGTATCTACGGACTCCAACTTTTCTATTTCCTATTTGGTAATTTATGTTACATGTTACTAACTCTGTGACACATTAGTATTATAAGAATCTAGAAGGTCCTTCTCTCAAACATCCAATCCAATGTCTTATGCTAATATCTTGCTACAGGACAAAGACTCGTAAAAGTTTCCCTCTGAAGGGAAAACTCCTTATTGGCTCAGACACCTCAAGTGGGTGCGACAACTTTGTTCCCCACTAAGAGTCAAATTAACAGCTTAAGTTGTTTAATTTGAACACTAAACAGCGATTTAGTATTTATGTGTAAACCACCTGTCAGCAAAGGTGTTTTATTACTGAGAAATCTGATGATTCTTTTCCAGGCTGTCTTTGACTCTTTCCAATAGCTCTATTTCCAGCCCCACTTCCGGTTCAACTCTATCATTGCTCATTTTTACCTACGTATGCTACATCAAGTTAATCCGATTAACCGATTCACATATTCATAATTGATCATAATTAATAATCAAAATGAGTTATGAATAATTATTAATATTTCCCCTTTGAGTTAATTCGCTACACCTGTATGACTTTTTTTTTTTTTTTCTGTGAAAAACAAAACAAAATATCGTGAATGTCTATGTTGCTTTTTCCATACAACTAATGTGGATCAGGGAGCCCAACTGCCAGGCTTAAAAAGGACAACTAAAGTACAATTAATATACCATAAAAAATGTCCAGACAACCATGTGCTTCATTCTGAGTCTTCTGAAGTTTTAATTTGATATTCTCTTTAATATTTCCCCATTGCTATAGCTTCCAAATTTCATTTACATGTAGGCACATTTGAGTATGGTGATTGGTCACGACTGGTCATGTGACATATGAGATCCAAAGGCTTCAGAAGATGTTGAATATATTTCAGAAGTTGTGTGGACTATTTTCGGGTACTTCTGTTGTACTTTTTGGAGCTTGACAGTCCGCATCCCAATCCAGTGTCATTATTTGGGAAAGAGCAGCCTGGACATTCTTCCTAACATCATCTTTTGTGTTCTATTCCATGTTTGGAATGACGAGTGCAAGTAAATGATGACAGAATCTTCATTTTTTGGGTAACCTATACATAATAATAAATAATTAAAAGCCATAATCAGGAGATCTGGTTCTGATCTTGTATTATAGCTGGTCAAGTAAATGAACTTTTAAACACTTGAAAAGGCACTGAATGTTCCTTGTCCAAAGCACTGAAAAGAGAACAACTGCAAGTGTATTGAGATGCATAAGAACATTTGTGACTATCCAAGAGGTGAACAAATAAATCAGATTAGTAATCATTTTAACAACATGTTTGTCCTTGCAGCTGAAGTGCTTCAAGGAAGCCATTGATAGCTTTTTCAGTCGTCTACAACGTAAAACAATGTAAGTGTTACCATATGCAAATGAAATCCATTTTTTTTAACGCATTACGATTTTAGTTGCTCCTCCCCTTCCCAACAATGTTCATGGGAGTGGATGCTTGTGTATTTTGTGAAAAATACATTTTTTTAAAACCTCTTTCAGTGTTTCATTTTTGACAAAACTGTGATTGATTGCCATTGCATATAATTTATATATGGATAGAGAGTCGGACTTGTAACCCAAAGGTTGTGGGTTCGAGTCTCAGGTCCGGCAGGGGAGTGAATGTCCAGCACTCTCTGCACCCTCAATACCACGACTGAGGTGAGACCCTTGAGCACCGTACCCCCAACTGCTCCCCGGGCGCCGCAGCAATGGCTGCCCACTGCTCCGGATGTGTGTTCACGGTGTATGTGTGTTCACTGCTGTGTGTGTGCACTTGGATGGGTTAAATGCAGAGCACAAATTCCACCATACTTGGCCACACCTCACTTTCAAAATTCAAAATATTTCATGATTGCTGATTTATTGAAAACAAAGACCACAGTTCGTACCACAGTTACCATATCTCAAGACACATTTTTAATCTCAAGACAGATATATTTGTCCTAAAACATTCACTGTTTATGTGCAGAACTGTGGTAATAACCATTTTCTCTCTGATTAAATCATTTGTTTGACCAGTGTCTTTGTGGAACTGTAACATGACCTGACCTTAAACTAGCCATTCAGTCCAATTTTATGTAAAATTAGGGCCAATTTTGAAGGGCACTGTGGGAAGAGGACATTCTAAATAACAATGAGGAAACAGATCTTCTTTTAAATAGTGAAAGTGGCATGTAGCCAAGTATGGTGTCACATACTCAGAATTTGTGCTCTGCATTACGCACACACACACAGGTTTGTTTTTGTGAATTGTGGGGACATTCCATAGGCGTAATGGTTTTTATACTGTACAAACCGTATTTTCTATCCCCCTACACTACCCCTACCCCTAAACCTAACCATCACAGAAAACTGCACATTTTTACTTTCTCAAAAGAACTCATTCTGTATGATTTATACGCCTTTTAAAAAATGGGGACATGGGGTAATGACCTCATAAGTCACCCTCTCCTTGTAATACCTATGTCATATCCATGTCATTATACAAATTTGTGTCCTGATATGTCACAAAAACACACACATACACATACTGTGAACACACACCTAGAGCAGTGGGCAGCCGTTTTTGCTGGGTTAGATGTCTTGCTCAAGGGCTCCTCAGTTCTGGGTAATGAGAGTGGTAGAGAGCACTGTTCATTCAGTCCTACACCTACATTTCCTGCCGGTTCTGAGACACGAAGGGTCCTTCCACAAGGTTGTTAGCAACATGCTGTTTTTGACTGTCACTTTACAGAAGTCATTATGCCATATGATTTTCTGATACTATTTGGCAAATGTGGAGAGCCAGTCATAATCCACATTAAGTCAAGTTTAATGCTGTTATCATCTTTACAGGCCAAGAGGAGTACAACATGAAGGCGGTCACACCTTAACCATACTATGATGTGCAATAGTTAAGTTACTCTATCTGAGCATTTCATGGCATACAAAGCAGTCAAACATCCAGTCCACGCTGACACTTGGTGCCAACTTCTGCGAGGACTTCAGAAGATGCAACATCTGGATCAACACGCACATTCCCAAATTTCTATATATCCTAATTATTGTTAATATGTAATTAATTTCTTCAGTTAAATTGTGACTGTAAATAAATTGCCTAAATTATTACATTATTAGCTAATTGCATTTTTTAAATTGTAATGCTGACATGCATTCTCTGTAAAGCTGCTTTGAAATGATATGTATTGTGAAAAGCGCTATACAAATAAATGTGAATTGAATTGAATTGAAATTGAATTAAAGAGAGTGCCTGCTAAATAATATGGCTGACAAATGTTGAGCAGTTTGAAGGAAACGCTTAGCAACTCACCCTCAGGTCACACCAGGCTGTCAGTGACAGCATTCACTACGGCCAACAGCCCAAGCTGAGCCTCAAAAAGGTCTTCCGCAGAAGGCCTACCAAGGCTGCTAAAGGCATCTGGAACCAACTTTTCCGAAGAGAAAGTGGTCCCTTTAAGGAAATGTGGCCAGAGAACCAAAAGGAACCACGGCCAGTCACTAGAGGGGAATGAAGTCACCCCCAATGCCACCAGGGAGGCCGACCTGGTCTGTCATAGGACAAACTTAGTCTTGGCCAACCCTGTCTGAGTACAGAATCTCCATTAACGCATTCTTCATAGAAGAGAGCAGGTAAGAGTGACTGCAGAAAGGCAGGAGCAACTCACGTGTAGAGACAGGCATCCTGGAGAGCAGAACTCTGAGTGCTATAAACCCTCGTATTGAGGGGAGTATAATCCGCTCATCCTAGGATCTACTCAGCGCTTAATTAACACACTGAGGAGGCTGTGCACTAAACACCTGTTAATACAGGGGAGCACAAACCAGCCTAGGGCTGAATCTTAGTAAGAGGCCTGATTAAGGTCTACCACCATACCTCCTTAGGGAGCTAAGCACTATTACAAACATAACCCTAATAGGGAAGTACAAAGCTCACCTAGCAGGTAGACCATGCAATGGGCACATAATAATGGAGGCCAAATAGTGGCCTACAACATGATAGTAGCTACATGTGAAACAGAAGTATATTCAGAATGTGGCCTGGAGGAGCCACCCTGAACACCTGCCGGGGGCAGACAGACAACTTCAATGGCAGCATTAAGAGGCTGCAAAAGTGCCCGCATGACAATCCACCTAGCACAATCCAAGGAGCAGTGTACTCAGTAAAAGCACATTTTTACTCTTCAAAAGCAAGAGGAGTACAATGTACGTCAACACGTATTAAGGAAGGCCTCAGATGGGCCTATAACCTTAACAGACACGTGGCATCAGCTCGTGGCAGTGTTTAGACACCAAGAACGATAAATAACTAAACCATAGGAAGTTAAATTTATCACCTGGGCCCCTGGCCAACCAGAGGTGTATACAGATAATTCTCAGAGAGAAATATACACAAACATACACCAGTATGTTCAAAAGGCGGCCCATAGGGCCTAGCAACCTCTAAGACATATGGCTTAAGTCTAGTGACCATGTAGAGACTGACATCCAGGAGAGCAGAACTCAACTGAGTGCTATAAACCCTTGTATTGAGGGGAGTACAATCCGCTCATCCTAGGATCTACTCAGCGCTTGATTATTTGCACTGAGGAGGCTGTGCGCTAGAAACCCTGATACAGGGGAGCACAAACCAGCCTAGGGCTGAACCTCAGGAGGAGGCCCCATGGAAGCCTATGACCCATGATCAGCTTAGGGAGCTAAGCACTATTACACAGACAACCCTAGCAGGAAAGTACAAAGCTCAACCTAACAGGTAGACCATACTGTGGGCACACAATAATGGAGGCCAGAAAGGGGCCTACATCATGATAATAGCTTTATATGGAGCATGACTCCCATACGAAAAGCATTTCGTCATATTAGAAGGACATTCAATGGTGGCCTGTGAGGGCCACCTTGAACACCTGCCCTGAGAGGTCGGCCACTCAGAATAGTACTCGGAAAAAGCACCTTTTTACATAACTGAACTCCAACATGCTACATGGGAGGCCCATAGGGCCTACCTTAGTAAACACGTGGCATCAGCAATGGCGACCATAACTATACCAACCGTCAGGCCATTCATTCAAAGATTTAGTTTCTAAAAGGAAACGCATATTATGCCACATACTACACGAGAGGCCTGCTTAAGGCCTACTCAACAGAGGTGGGGCATGGCCGATGGTGGTAATGGATTCACAAGCATCCTGCCAGCATGTCAGCTAAAAAGGAGGCCTCATGGGGCCTACAATCTCAGCAACAAGTGGCGTTCAGCCTGTTTGTCCATATAAACACAAACTATGCCAACATGTAAACTAAAAAGGAGGCCTTATTAGGGCCTACCTTAGTAAAACACATGGCATCAGCCAGTCCAAGACCATACCAACCAGCAGGCCATGCATTCAGTGGAAAACCTTTCACGCATAATACTGAGAGAACGAATGCATATTACGCTACCATACTCCATGAGAGGCCTGCTTAAGGCCTACTCAACAGAGGTGGGGCGTGGCCGATGGTGGTATGGGTTCTTGGATTCCCAGGCATCCTGCCAACGAATCTGCTAAGAAGGAGGCCTTATGGGGCCTACAAACTCAGCAACAAGTGGCGTACAGCCTGTTTGCAGAATAAAACAAACTGTGCCACCATGTGAACTAGAAAAGAAGGCCTGTTGGGGCCTACCGTTCCAATGACACATGGCTACGGCTCGTGAAATAAAGGGAACCAAGGTACAGGGGACCAGCTCTAACCCAACAATAGCTGTGGGAAGCTAACTGCAACCTGAGCTAGGCTACACATTCCAACAGGCAATGTACCCTAAATTATATGACTAAAGGGAACCAAACAATGCCAACATGGTCTAAGGGAGGCCTAAATGGCCTAAACAATTGCTAACTAGAAGGAGGCTAATTAACCATAAGAGCCTTGTCAGTCAAAGTTATATGCAATATAACAAGATCATTAAAAAAAAGGGAGCTAATAGAAACCAGCTTTTCTCAAAAAGTGGTTCTATACTACCCAGAGTATGTAATCCAACAGGTGATGGACACAATAAACCTCAACTGGGGAGTATAAGTCACCAATCTCTCCAATAGAGGCTAACATCAAAGAGCCTACTACTATGAGAATAGGTGCTAAACTGTGGTATCATAAGTAAGCTCACATACAAATGTAGGGCAAAAGTCTAGAACTCAAAGCAAACGTAATGCTTTGATATACATGCTGCTTCCAATGAGGATAAACATTTTCTCCACACAGATTCTTAAATCTGTACTAAGCCCTAGAGGACGAAGGCTAAAAACTAGCACCATCAACTCAAACTTGATTAAGAAAATCAAGTGGCTCAGAGGAAAAAACATTTTCCATAGCATGAAAAGTTCTAGAAGTGGGGCCTAGCATACACCTGCATAACTTATCTACGCAAAGATAATGGCCTACCACCTGAGAAAAACAGCATCAGGGAGTCTAAAACAGTCTACAACCTAGCTGTTCACCTCACCAATTGCACCTACATAAATAAGGGGAGAATGGGCATAAGCAAACAATGTCAGGCGGCCGACTAAGGCCGACCTAAACATACATATTAACTGAAGTGATGAGTGCTAACTCAAACTACTCTAGAAAACAGCAGATGAGGAGCTACTCTAAACAACAGGTGGCTAGGAGGCGGCCATTTTGTGGCCTGCACAATATATATCTTAGCCAGCCTGTCAACTTCAGTTTGCCCAAAAACCCCTTACTTTTTATGACTACATGTCTATATATATATATATATATATATATATATATATATATATGAAAGAAGAAGAGGAGAGGGTAGATATAAATCGCCCTCATGTAGCTGGGGAATCGATTACAAACGCAACAGCGTTTACAATCGATCACCCATCTCACTCTCGCTTCTTCCTCCTCTCGTCTGTCTGGGCTCAGATACAAATCTGAACGGCTAGGGGTTTTCCATGCCCTCCCGATCTCAAACGCAGAGATTAGGAAGGAATGGGAAGTTTATGGGAGCTGCAACGTTCATGGACAGAAAGGAACCGCTCATCAAGCCGTCCGTGCGCGGCCCCTTTCTTAACGCGCTCTCACAGCAGCCACAGCCCGCCGATAAGCGTGTCCTAAAAACACCGTCAAACACGGACGTCATCGTCATCCAACAACTCGTCCTCATCAGCCCCTAGGGAGTTGAGAAAGAATACAACTTTCTCAACTTCCCAACAAGCTCACCTGCGAGCCCTATGATTGCAGCCACTGTTATGCCTCAGCACAAACGGGGCCAGAATCACTATATAAAATATTTTGTGGGCTTTATTTTTTGTTGAAAGTTTGACTTTGTGAATACATGAAGATAACTGGTCTAGATATTTACATTCTCTCAAGAAAATGTCAGCATTTTGCTATGAAATTTCTAGGCCTGGTTTCACCGACAGGGTTTAGATTAAACCAGGGTTAGGCCTTAGTTCAATTAGGACATTAAAGTAGCTTTTATAAGTGTGCCTTTGGAAAAAAAAAAACATTACTGTGTGCATCTTGAGACAAAACATTGACACTGACATTTTAAGATATGTCACTGTAAGTTGCTTTTAGTTAAAACAGCTCAACTGTTTATTATAGTCCTGGACTAGCTTAAGCCTTGTCTGTGAAACCGAGGGCTAGTGATTTGGAGTACCGATAACCTTTTGTTTTATTGGGGTATAAAAGATACAATTGGTAACAATTCTGCAAAGATATCAAAAAGACGACTAGTAAAAGTCTTAAATGTACACATTTCTATCGCATTTATTTGTTAGTATTGTTATGTTTTGCCAGTCCTCTTTGCTGTACTGTTTCCCCTCATATATGCATGTCACTGCAGAAAACAAACCCCCAGACCACTTCCTGTTCCACTGGTGCTGCTTTTCATTTTAAAAAAGGGCCCTTAATGTGCATTCTAGGATAACTGTCATATAATGCGAGATGGGGGGTGCAGTACATCAAAATCAAATCAGTCCATTTTTTTATATTGTCATATTGCCAGTGAAAAGGAAGTCATTTCAGACCATTATCAAAAACTGAAACAAAAATATTTTGATGAACTCAGCAGATCCTCATATTTTCAACCAGAAAGAAAACAACGGCGATTCCCACCAGACCAGACAAAACCAGTCGAGTCAGAGCCTCAGTGCTGCCACAACGCGCTGCACAATCTGAAACAAAAGAGACTTTTTTTAGAAACATCTTCTGTCATTACATTTCTTTTTGGAGTAATCTATACAGAGGTTATTGTGGCAGGAAGAGATCTCAGTGTTAAATGTCATTCTCATACCTTTATGTCGTGGGCAGATCTCTTTCATGTAAAGACTGACACTTTTGTTGCTCACTGGATTTGCAGATGTGCATCTGTAGATCTCTGAATCATCATAATGAAGCTCTAATGGTATACTGAGTTTGATGCTGAGATCAGGATTGCTGGTCTGATTCACCATTTCACCCCTTTTATACCACGAGATGAACACGTCTCGATCATTTCTCACAGAGCAGAACACAGAGCAGAAATCTTTGTTTGGGTCTTCTGTCTCTTCTGGTGGTTGTGATGGATCTGGTGGATATTGATATAAAATTCTATAAAAGTCTTCTTGAGTTTATTGAGTATCATTCTCAAAATAAGCTCCTGTTCATCTAATGAACAGTGAGCAGATTCTGGTCTGGAGTGTTATGGACCATACTGAATAAAAACACAACAGCTGAACTTCATCCCAGAGAGGTGTTCAGAATAAGTAAGGGATAATGTACATACAGCTGGTTGTTATCTGAGAATAAACCCTGAGAAGGTGATCAGGGTGCATCAGCCTAAAGGGGTTTATTTTGAGATAACAACAGGCTGGATGTACATCATCTCACTTGATTACATGGCTACTTGCCACATTAGCAAATAATTAGACACAAAATATTGATCGAGCGAGTCCACGATACTGGATAACATAATTAAATAACTACACAAAATATAGAAAAGCCCAAGGCATTGAATGTATCTCGGTAAACTAATACCAATCCCAACTAACTGAACTCTGTCGGCAGATTTGGAAGACCAAATCGTGGGCCAGTGATTGGGAAAAATCCGTCTTTTTCCCACTTCCTAAAAAAGGCAATATGCAAGAATGCTGCAATTATCAAACCATCACTCTCATATCACATACAAGTAAAATCTTACTGAAAACCATTTAAATAGGATCAATAGTTGAGAGGGAGCTTCCTGACGTCCAAGCAGGTTTTTGCAGAGGTCTAGGAACAAAAGATCAAATTATGAACCTGCGGTGCATCATGGAGAAGACCCGTGAATACCAGAAAAAAATGTGTATATTTGCTTCATAGATTAGAGCATAAAGCATCCGACTGCACTGATCATGATAAGCTGTGGAACTGCCTGAAGCAAATGGGTATACCAGAGCATCTAAAGAAATGAATACAATCACTCTATGAGAATCAGGAAGCTATGGTCAGGACAGCATTTGGCAATACTGACTGGTTTAAGATCACAAGGATGCATCTCATCACCGGCTCTGTTTAATTTCTTTGCAGAATCTATCATGAGGCGATGTAATCTGGATGAATCATCAATTGGTGTAAAAATTGGTGGGAGGAATGTCAATAACCTGCGATACACTGATGATGCAATCCTGCTTGCTGAAAGTGAAAAGGACCTGGAATATCTGGTCAAAAGGGTCAAGGATGAAAGTGAGTGTTTGGGGCTACACCTTAACATCAAGAAAACAAAGGTAATGACAACAGCAGGCAACGGCACAGTCCATATAACAATCGACAATGAAGAAACTGAATCAGTACAAGATTTCCTCTTCCTTGGATCCAAAATTGTCCATATTGGCGACTCAAGACCAGACATCAACAGAGGAATTGTACTTGGACAAAACGTGATGCAAGTAATGGCAAACATCTGGAAAAGTAAATATATTACCATTACAACAAAGACCCAAATAATCAATGCAATTATTTTCCCAAGGTAGAGGCCTTATAAATTCATGTATGAAATTTGATACCAAACTCCAGTCCTGCAGAGTTTAGCTCCAACCAGCTCTAAAACACCTGCCTGGAAGTTTCTAGTAATCCTGAAGACCTTGATTAGCTGGTTCAGGTGTGTTTAATGGAGCTACAGTAAACTCTACAGAACAGTGGCCCTCCAGGAACTGAGTTTGAAACCCCTGCTTTATAGGATAAAGATGCTAAGTCCCCTCAGTTCAATCTTTGTTGTACCTCAAGTATTGGTATTCGCACAACCTTGAGTCAAATAGTTACATGTTTCAGACTATGTTTCAGAGGTCTGAGCCTCAAAGTTTGCTCTGCCTTGCCTGCTGAAATACATAAATGAATATATGGGAAAACAGGGGGACTGACCTTGAGCATGGATTGAACTGACCGATGAGGAACTGCTGATGACAGGCACAGAAACTGGTGCTTCAGGGCAAGAGAACACAGAAATCACACTGGAGATATGGCAGTTTCAAGTCATAATGAGATCTATAAAATCTGGGGTCAGGTTCTCAAAAATCTTACGAAAGAAGTTAAGGCTTTTCTTAAGATAAATTCTGAAAAGTTCAAACATCTTATTTGAGAGGCTTTGGTGTATCCGATTAAATTAAAATTCTTGCTAAAGAATGGCTAATCTACTCAATGAAATGAAGTTGTTACCGAATTTCAAATGTAGCAAATGTCATTTCACCCAATTACAACTAATTATTGTTTACATTATCAATCATTGGTGTCACTTCAGAGTACTTATGCACATCTCTTGTAGTAGTAATAGTAGTACCTGATATGTATTTAAAGATATGATTAACTATTCTAGATTAAGTTCTACTCCTGGCTTAATTTAAACCCTGTTTGGGAAACCGCCCGTATGAGTTTATTTACAATGATTTTTAAGAACATTCTTTTTAGGTATTCAAATGCTTCTTATATATATTCTTAACACTCAAGACTAATATTTTACTCTAAGTGGCTCTATATATATACTGGCCCAGAATGTGACACACTGTATTTATTCTTGTATTGGCTGTAGTTAAATCTTACCATATACACCAACTCTAAATGTTCTTCTAGAGATTAAATCATTGATGGTGAGTTCAACCTTATAAAGTCCAGATTCATTGGCGCTGATGTTCCAGATCGTCAGTGATCCTGTCTGTTGGTCAATCTGCAATCTGTCAGTGAGTCTCTTATGAAGCGATACTTTCCTCCGATACATCTGTGCTATACGAGTGGTTTGGCTGCCATTTGTAAACAGCCACATTGTTTCATCCTCTCCTTTTAGTTCAGAAACTCCTGTTTGCAAAGTCAGAACATCTCCCTCCATCACTGTCTTGAACTCATCCCACTTACCATTCACAAGACCTGAAACAATATGAATAAAGGGTTAAACACGGGTTACATTCAGAGTTAGTGAATAAGAAAATTTTCTTCAACAAAACCTGGAACAAGGTCTGTTATTTTTGTGAAACATACACAGAATACAAGAAGTACAAAGGAATCTGTAACAGTTTGAATGGTCAAATCACACTTTCCATACAGATAAATCATTTATCATATTTTTGGTACATAAATTAGAACATTTATGAATGCTATTTCTAAGTCCCCATGTAGGCGGAATCTGTTGAAATCATTAAAACAACTGATAAAATTGCACCAGTTAAGATCAGGAAAATTACTAGCAAGAAGGCACCATGGAGAAACAACAGTAATGCAATGCAACCAACCAGCTAACTATTGGACTGCTTTCTAATCAGAAATGCAATGATTTTGCATTCTTTTTCATAAATAAAATAAAATAAATAACATGTAGCTCAGAGGTTAGTCTGCCCCCACCACACCAGCATGGGAGGATAATGGCTAACTTTGGGTGTTTACACGTCAATGATGTACTATTAAAAATGTTTTTGTTTTTCACAGACAGATGACAACGATGTCAAAACGGTCCCCGTTCACACGGATCTGCAAAAATGATTAAAAACGTTGTATTATTCATGCCAGGCCAGTAGTTGGCGATGTCACTTTGTAAAGAAAAACTATGTACCTATAAACTGAACACATAATACACATGAACATGACCGTTTTCACAAATTAGTGTTTTGTAGTTTACACAGAGACAATAACGTTATCGTTTTCAAAAACTTGCACCCGTTTTCAAATGTTTACATTTTCAAAGTCCCTTTCACAAGATGTAATATAAGTCTCTGGTGTCTCCAGAATGTGTCTGAAGTTTCAGCTCAAAATACCCCACAGATCATTTATTATATCTTGTCAAATTTGCCCCTATTGGGTTGTGAGCAAAAACACGCTGTTTTGTGTGTCCCTTTAAATGCAAATGAGCTTCTGCCACTTTCCAAAAGAGGGCGGAGCTTTAACAACAACAAAGCTGGAGAATCTCACGCAGCCAGAATGAGGATTGTCAGTAACGGTGTTCAGCCTTACATTGTTCCTGATGGAGAGACTCAGGAAGAAGTTACAACTTTTAGAATGAAACTGGACGTTTCTGAATGGTTAGTGGATAAATTTATGTAGTTGCTGTGGAGTTGATTCAACTCATCCACTAGCATGTGCCGTCATGTTAATCTTTTGTGCAAATCCAGCGTTGAATTGACTCTCGTTTGTGAAGCAGTCTGGTGTAAAATGACGGCATCAACAACACTCTACTACAACAACTCTTCCTCTTCTCTAAAGCAGCCCAACATGGCTTCACCCCCTTTGTTGTGTGTTCTCAGGGGCGGGGTTTATGTAAATTTTAGGGTTAGTGATGTTGTAGTCTTTAAACAGAGAATTCTTTAAAAGAAAATATCTCTCTTTGCATTGAACTTTGAGCGTCGTAACTTTGCAGATGTTGTTTATGCTCAAACAGCAACATTACACACTAACTAAAGTTAAAAAAGTGAAATCATAATCAACCACCCCTTTAAGTTATTAAATGATATTCAGCTAAATATTGACGCTGGCAAAACTTCAGTATTACTAAATCTTAGTGCTGCATTAGATACTGTTGACCACAATATACTCCTCAACACACTGGTAAAATGGGTAGGACTGTCTGAGACGGTGCTGAGATGGTTCATGTCATATTTAGAAGGAAGATAATAGGCAGTTATGAATCTGACTGGACTGTTTTGATACATAGGAGTTCCACAAGGTTCGATCCTTGCGCCTCTACTGTTCAGTTTGTATATGCTCCCACTAGGCCATATAATATTGCTTATCACAGCTATGCTGATGACACCCAGATCTATCTAGCTCTATGGTGAACGTGATTTCACCAAGTACAACATGTTCCTGGATCAACATCTTTGTTTATCCTGACCAAAACCAGAAAAACTGAACATTTCACACCAGTTCTTAGGTCATTACACTGGCTTCCAGTTTTATTCAGAATCAATTTTAAAGTTGCCTATAACTGTATACAAATCCCATAATGGCCTCGGACAAAAATAGATGGCAGATATTAACCAGTTTCTCTGCTGTACTGATCAGAATCCCCGCTTCTTTTTTATTTCCCTTATATTCATTTTAATGTAGAATCTATTTTTAAATACATTTATTATTTTTTTATATAATTTTAAAACTTATCATTTCTTTTTTTTATCTCATATGATTTTTTATGATTGTTTTTTAAATATTTTTTTTTCTGTAAAGCATTTAAATAAACTTGCCTTGCATTACCAAGCATTACTATTACTTTTGTCAAGCTTGCTGTTTTATTTGAATCTTGCATAAATGTTGAAATGTTGTGTTGTTTGGAAATCTTTAATAGTGTCGAGTAAACTAAAGAATTGTCTGCAGTATGAACTGAAACGGTTCCAGTAAGTCACTTTATCACATTCACAACCACTAAAGCAATATTCTGCTTGTGAAAATAAAATGTTTCTTACCTTCCATTCTGATGAAAAACACAATGAAAACCCACATGCTGATGGTCATTTTGAACAATTATAAGATACTGTTTTGTGCCGTTTCCCTTGATGAAGCACTTGAAGCTCTAAGTGAACATTCAGTGAAGATCTTCAGTCTCTATAACTTTCATCAGGAAGTGACACACTGGCAATGAAACCAGTTGCATCCACTAGATGGCATCAAAAACTTTCAACAATGAACATTAACCACAGCTTTTCCCTCTTTCTGATCTCTCAGTGATTGAGACAATCCTTGCATCTCAATCAGCTCCCTAGCTTCCTAGGTCATGAATCAGTATATCATGTAAATGAATGTGGCCGACTCCCTGATCAGTGCCCTGACTACTGAACTAGGGAGCTGATTGAGATGCACACTATATAAGTCATACTAAGTTACTCTAACTCACTTTCTCATCATAATATATAATCTACTATTTTCAGTATCTTATTAATCCTGCACTTAGTATCAGTAGCAAAATTGAATTCTTAGAATTTACAATTAATAATTGAATTAAAGGGTTAGTTCACCCAAAAATAAAAATTCTGTCATTAATTACTCACCCTCACGTCGTTCCAAACCCGTAAGACCTTCGTTCATCTTCAGAACACAAATTAAGATATATTTGATGAAATCCGAGAGGCATCTAACTCCTCTATAGACAGCAATTTTACCGACACTTTCAAGGTCCAGAAAGGTACTAAAGACATTGGTAAAAAAGTCTACGTGACTGCAGTGGTTCAACCTTAATGTTATGAAGAGACGAGAATACTTATGTGTGCGAAAACAGAACAAAAATAATGACTTTATTCAACAATATTCTGTTTACATCTAGCACTTCCAGGTTCTATGTCAGAACGCCGTCTTATTATTGGCTGGCTCCTGCGTCAGCATCACACGCTGAGCACAATACTGAGCCATTCTCTGTCTTCATTAGTTTACGATCTGTTTAACAGTCCTGTCTAATACATTATTAGATAAAATGTCTGGGTTACATATGTAACCCTCGATCCCTGAAGGAGGGAATGGAGATGTTACATCAGAACTGAACTGACAAATTGGGATCTCGCCTGAGAGCACAATCACCTTCGAGTGTAACTAAACGAGCCAATGCACATTATTGGCGTAAGAAATTTGCATCTCGCGCTCCGTCCTGCAGCGGGTATAAATGCGGAAGCAGTTGAAATGCACATTCAGGTTTTTGCTGAGGCAATAAAAAGCCGGTGACCCGTTCGCTCAGCGGAGTTTGATTGACAAGCGATCTAACCAATCATTAGGCCAAATCTGCCATTTTGTCCGACAAAGCAGTCAGGAGTTAGAAGATTAACCTCGGTGGACTTGTACTTGAAAAATGGTGTGTACTGACATCTTTCCACGTTTGAAACAACATTCCTTCTCATGTTCATTCATGTTTATTTGATTTAACTAGTAGAAGAGATGATCGGTTCACGAGCCCCTCGAGCTGAGGCGCTGTCACGACACATTAAAGAGCCACAAAACGGTTTTTATTGTTCGAATTTTCTTAAAAGATTACACAGTTTGAAAGTTGGGACTTTGTTTAATATCATAAGTCTTGTCTGTCGACGTGTCGTCAGTGTCCTCTTTGCTCCGTGATGTATTTCACTCTGTGTGGCGTCACAGCGCCATGGCTTGTCGGACAAAGCAACTAACTAAGGGGGGCGGGTCTTTGCGAAGGGTCAGTTGTGGCAACGAGACGCAACGTCTCCGTTCTCTTTCAGTCACGTTAGATGTTACGTCAGAACTGAACTGACGAATTGGGATCCCTACCAATGCACCACTATTGCTGACCCTTCCAGCACCCCATGTAAGCCACCTGATTGTTCCGCTTGACCCATTCAGTAAGACTATTGGATAACACTGGGAAAGCGTGCCCTTTCAAGCAGTTTTAGAAAAGTGCATTATAAATAAAATGTATTATTATTATTAAGAAAATCAGGATTGCACTCTGAGATACTTAGATAAAATATACTCAAAGAAAACCATGTCCAATTTCTTATCTCTGATTAATCTCTTGATTTCATTTTTACTTATTGATACCTTAAATTCAACTTGTGTTTGTTTCAGGGCCTTCTTTGCCAGCTGGTCCACTTCCTCGTTCCCTTCCACACCTACATGGGCTAGCACCCAAAGAAAATATACCAATAACCCTAACTGCCTTGTTCTGTAGAAACACGGTAATATTCTGTATATTTTGTATATCTTGTCGTGCTTCAGATTTTCCACTCTGTAAACTTGTGAGGGATGCCACTGAATCTGTGCATATCACTGATGTATTAGGCTGTACTTCTTCAATTCACTGCAGAGCTAGATATATGGCTAATAATTCAGAAGTAAATACTGAAATATGTTCTGATATTCTTTTTGCAATTTTGATTTTGAATGTTGGTATATACACTGCTGCTGCTGTTCTTCCAGATTCTGGATCTTTAGATCTATCTGTATTTATGTAGAACTGAATAATATGTTTGGTTTATATATTGTTGTTCCGCTGTAACTGTTCGTATGTTCTCAATATTGCGTTACTCCCTGGAAAAGTAACTGATTAAATTAAATTACTTAGTTACTTTTGTGTTACTTTTTCTCACCTGTGCTGGGCTTGCTTGTTTGTTCTTTTTTGGCAAGTGTAAAGGCCCTTTAACACCCAGAGTGTAATGAATAAGGAATGAATAAGGAAATGCATATTTATGCATGTAGAGGGTGCAGCTCAAATAAATCTTTCAGGTTTCTCTGTGCTGCCAATCTAAATGGATTGAAGAATAGGATACAGGAGAAGGAAGTTCAACAACCTTATTTCTAAATCTAATCTAAAATAATTTTTGTTTATTAGTATGGTTGAATTAGATCATTGAAGGTCAGCAGCAAAGACATTGGTTAATAAAATGAGATTAAATACATAAAGTACATTTGTGCAATTTATATTATTACAGGTTTGCGTAAAATTCTGAGATTGCACTTCATCGTTTTAACTCATTTTGAGGAATACTGAATGTTTTCGTGCAAGTGAGAAGAGTAAATGTTCACATTTAGTCTAGAACTAGAATAACCGGCATGTTCACACAGCGCACACAATGCCTCTGAGGTTTATTTCTCTCAACATGGGGACAGGAGAGCTGTCGGTCAATAAATGTGAAAAAATAACTTGAAATATCAAAATCATTTATTCCCATACTCTGTACACCCTTCCCAACATTCCAACCAAAACGTGCTATTTCTTTATGTTTCTGGATAACATTCTAAATGATCCTTTATTCCAGTCCAGTATCTGATCCTCAACTGAAGCCTATGTAATTCTAGGGGCATTTCTCCTATTTCAAAAATAGGGGATTCATTTTCTTGTTCAAAAAACATATCACCTGAGTTTTTGCCACAGAAAATCTAAAATCCCATTTCTTAGCCCAGTTTTCAACTTCATTTACAGCATTTTGCATTTTCTTTTCTACATATGGTACATTTCATCCCCTTTTCCATAATGCACCATTATCCGCATACAATGACCTTACTCCCACATCAATATTGTTAAAAATGTCAGAACAGGACTACTTCCACTTCCTTGGGGACTACCATTCTCTATAGGATAAGACTGAGAATATGTGGACCCCCCTCTCACCTGAATTGATCTCCCAAACTGAAAATTTAAGTTCCAATTATACATTTTCCCTTTTATCCCCATATTATCTAACTTCATTAATATACCCTCCTTCCACAGCATGTCCTTTTCAGCGTTGAAAAACACACCAACTACTACCTCTTTACTAACTTGGGCCTTTCTTATTTCATTTTCCAGACATAAAATTGAATGCATATTATCTCTCCCCTTTAGAAATCCACTCCGACAAGGAGACAGAATGTTCTTGCTCTCTATAACATAAGAAAATCTGTTCATAACCATCCGTTCCATTAGTTTGCCTTTATTTGATGTCAGTGATATTGGTCTGTAGTTAATGGTGTGAGAATGATCCTTTCCTTGTTTGGCTATCGGCACTATAACCTTGTGCTTCCACGGCATCAGGCAATTTTCCTGTCTCCCATACCATATTAAAAAGCCTTAATATCATATTTGATTATATATCAGATAAATGCTTAATCATCTCATAACATATATCATCTTTACATGGGGAAGTCTGTTTAAACCCTGCCACTGCTCTCTTCATCTCATACAATGTAAGTCTAATGTGCCTCCTGCTGATTCCTTTTTTTCAAATATCTATTTCCATCACACTCTATTCCCTATACTTCCTCATATCTGAGATATTCGCATTACTGTGCACCTTTACAAATGATTCTACTAACATCTCTGCTTTGTCGCTGTCAGTTATCACTTTTTTGTCGTTATTGATTAAAACTGGATTAAAACTTTCTCTGGATCCCTCCCATCTTCCTAATCATATCCCATAACTCATTGATTTCTTCCCCAATGCTAGTACAGATTTCTCTCCAATAAGTTCTTTTAGCTACTTTTATTTTTCTCCTTACCAATGCCTGAGCTCTCTTATAGTTTATGTAATCATTGAACAATAGCGCCTTATTTCTTTTTGAAATTAATTAAAAACATAATTTCAAAGGTAGGTCTGTTTTACAGTAATGTATCCGGTCACCTGTCCAAAGGTAGACGTCAGAGACGAAAATCACGCCCAGGCAAAGGAACTGCGTAAACAGTGATGCACTCTTTTAGTTAGTTACCTGTGTATGTAGTGTGTAACAAACCGCAACAAAGATGCGCGTCTTTCTCCCAGTTATAATCTTACTTCTTACCCCAAGTAAGTGTTTTAATAATTGACAGTTCCGGATTGTTATTACATACGTGTTAATCTATTACTTGATTACTTATAGTGCAAATATATTTTGACAGGTGCAGTTGATATGCCGCAAGCCACGACAGGAACGTTTCATTGGTGCTTTCCTAAATGGGCCAACGCCAGTCAAGTGAGAGTCATCTGTAAGAAAGAAAATGACACGAACTCAACTCAGATTGCACAGTATTGTGATGACCAGAGGGAGACCTGTCGAAAAATGAACAAATCCGGGGTGTTACTGGAAAGGCACCAGAATGGATTACATCTAACTATCACCAACCATACTTATGATTCGTGGTTCTGTGAAGCACAGAGTTACTTTGATGACAAAGAGCAGACGGACAATTTTACTGTCGACTTCAGCAACCGTAAGAAATTTATTCAAATTCTTCCATTTTATGCAGACCGAGTAATCTCACTGTAAACTTTTGGCCTTACATAGGCCACACACACACACACACACACACACACACACACACACACACACACGTATATGAAGTTCGTAATTTCGGGAGGAGTGAACCCATCTAATCTTTCAATTAGTGAAATTCAAACATAATTTCAAGAGGAGGGAACCCTAATCTTTCACTTAACGACCAAAGCATATAAGCAGCTACTCACCCTGCTCTGGCATCAGTTGTTTCAATATCCCTCCACCTCCCCAACTCCACCACATAATTTAGGTATCTCATCTATTGTATTCCTCTTCCAGGTACTAGTAGTCCCTGGGGGGTATATCCAAGCTGGAGTTGAAGGTTAAAGTTGTTAGCTTAAGGATTTTATGAGAAAACAAACTCGTGATATATATATATATATATATATATATATATATATATATATATATATATGTATATGTGAAATTTGTTCATTGTCAGAGAAGTATACCAGTGACAGTTCTGCTTGCTATCTCAGGGATCCTTCATGTTGACTGGTCCTGTGCCATTCATCCGTTTTTCTAGTTTTTCTGGTTTTTCTGGTTTTCCATCTCCATGTTCATCAGTTCAGTTCTGTCAACCTATTGATGCATTAATGTGCTTCAGAACTGATGAGGGCAGTGCTATTACAGTACTGTATTTTTTTTTAAATATAGTACACGTTTGATTACTTCCTGTGGTGTTCTCTTGAGCAGGTCTACCTTCTGGTACATGAACCATATGTGGCCATTACATATTAACTACCAGGAAAACTAATAAACTACCAGACCAAGCTGCCTGAGTTTCATTCATAGGGTGAATATATTCACGGTTTTAAACTGTTTTTGTTTCTGTTGTTCTTTATAGAACTTACCAACACTTGTGCTGGACTTACTGACACTGAACCCAGATCAGCTGAGCGGTCAACTACACACGTGACTATCGTGTTTGTCATGTTTGTCATGTTTTTCACGTTTGTCGTGTTGATCGTGTTGATCGTGTTGGTCGTGTTGATCGTGTTGATCGTGTTGATCGTGTTGATCGTATCGATCGGGCTGTGCATTTACAAAAAGGAAAGTATAGTCTAAATCTGTGTTGATTTTTGTAAAAGAGTATTTCACTCAGAAATTAAAACAGTAAGCATCCGGAACATATCCTTCCTGCAGGTGAAATCCTCTATGAAGACCACTTGTCATCTAAATAGAGAAAATGTGAGTATTATCATATGAAAATATGTATACAAAATCTGTTTTTATTTCTATCAGAGCATTATCGGTATGCAGAACACTTTTGGGCTTGTTTACACCTGGTCACTTCATGTGTTTTTACTGATCTGATTTATCAAAACGATTTCATTTACACATGGCCACATAAATGCGTCTCTGCAAAATGGATATAAATCTGATCTTCAGTTCCCATGCTATATGCAGATTTAATGGAGTTCACATCACCAAATTTTCATATATACAAGCTGCATTTTATTGACCATCAGTTACTTTCAAAATCAAAGACCGCAACAGGAGAGAGCGTGTCAACAGCACTGGTAAGATCATTTAGTCTCATTACTTTTAATAATGAAAATTGTGTTTTGAGCATCTGCGACTTCATTTCTGTTTCATTTGTGGCAGTTTGCATTCTTTTCACAATCAGACAGCTATCCGATTAGAGAATACGCATGTAGTGACTGTGTGTAAATGGGCTCTTTGACAGGGTCTAGTGTCCTTTGTGTAATTCAGCCTCAGGGTGGTGCTCTAATGTTGATTGGCCGGCTCTACACACATACATACACAGAACTGTATCTTAAAATGTACACCTTAATGCTGTTTTTGATTTAGAATGTTACGAAAACAAAGCCACATCGATTCTCAGAACAATTAAACATGACTAACTCTCATACAAGTACTGTAACAGAAACTCGACACCGTTACACTCTGCTGATCTGTGCCACCTGCCATGTTCACAATCTGACAAATTTGCTGAACTGACACAGACTGATAGACTTTGCTGACGGGGATTTATATAGCATTGCCCAGAACTAACTTCCCAAAAACTTAAGTAAAAACAAGCGAGGCAGTCTCATATCTGCCCATATGGCTCTCAATTGACCAGTTGCACAGTTACTTCCTGGTTTTCAGTTAGCCAGCTTGGGCATTTCCCGTGAACCATCAGTGGTTGACTTTTGTTTTATGCAGTTATCACACTTAACTAATTTGCCCAAAAACAGTTTTATTGATAGAAAACACTTTTATTTTTATATTATATTAAAAAACTTCAGATGTTGTATGTCGGGCTCTAAAAATAATGTCTAAAAAGCCAAACTGATGTCATTGTCATATTTTTAAAAAAATGGAATATGCTTAGTTTAAGTTTA
This sequence comes from Elopichthys bambusa, assembly GCA_037101425.1. NCBI lineage: Eukaryota > Metazoa > Chordata > Actinopteri > Cypriniformes > Xenocyprididae > Elopichthys > Elopichthys bambusa. The sequence continues at coordinate 2,649,998 of CM074451.1, forward strand.
AAAAATGTGTCATATATAAAATTAATTTTTAAATGTTTGCATAATAAGGCACCATCTGTTGCACCATCAAGATGTCACAGGTGGAACCACTAGGAGTACAGAGGGTGGAAACTGTAGGTTTTCGCAGAACCACACAAGGGCAAAGAGCCTTTTCTGTAAAGGGCTCCCAACTCTGGAACATGTTGCCAAATGAGTTTAAAATGGTACATGATTTTAAGTCTTTTAAATTGATGGTAAAGCACTGTTTCAAAACAAACCAGAGCTGTACACATTTAAACTGAGTGATTGTTGTAGTTATTCATGTTACCAGGGTTGGTATCTCTAATATAGGTATAGGTTATTTTGATGATGTGTTAGATTTATTTTATGATTAGCAGATTTAAAAAAAAAAAAAAAAGCCTTTCTAGGGACCCGAGATGCAGATTAGCTTATGCCGTTATTTTCCAGTGTTGACTGGAATCATCTTTCTTTGTACTGTCCCTATTTAAATAAACTTTTTAAAAATAAAAGACATTAATTACCACTATAACCAGCAGGTGGCGTCAGAGGATCATTTATTGGCTCATATCAGCCATTTCCTGTAATATTTTTCCATGTTCCGGGCTCTCTCTTTATAACCACAGCAGCTGTCAGTCAAAGCAGCGCAAGCTCAATGATTTTTAGCATACTTCTGAAAACTCACATTTTGTAATGAATCTAACTAAAGTGCCCAATAAGTCTTTAATTTAGGAGGAACGCTGGATAACTAAATTAACACTAGGCCTGACTATTTAAGTGACTATATTCTGATAAGTATTACACTATTGATGCTGTTAAACTTACCTTAGGACATTGAAGATACAGACACACCAGCAAGTGACATTTCACCAGAAGTTTTCCAGCTGGCTTATATTACTGCGGAAGTTCTTAAGAACGCTCCGTACATATGGTGAATTAGGGTGCGCTGTACTTCCATTTTTCACGAAATTTGGTGTGCTGTTGAGCTTAGAAGGGCAGCGGCAACCTCTGTCCCACTTAGCACCATCCTGTCTGCTGAAGCCATGTGCTCAATATCAATATATACCGTATAATTTAACTTTATGACTTAAAATAGTCTAGAAACTCTGAAAATATCTGAACAATATATTTACGAGTTAACAATTTAAGACTGATTTAGTTTATATAGAGTTCAAGTGGATGAATATTTTGATAAGGCACTGCACCATCTTCCATATTCCATACAGATGAGCCGCAGCTGTATTTGAGAAATGGAAAGATGCCTTGGGAACAGTTTGGTTTTTTTTTGCAGCTTAATGCAATTTTAATAACTCTTTTTAATATTAAGCACTTCTAAGCAATTTAGCAACAGTCATGTTAACTGATTTAGCTTTTTTGGACATCAAGTTTGGCTTTTTTGGGAGGGACGTAAACACATGACTGTAAAGGAATGAAATGTGCACTGGATTTCTAACAAACAACATAAAGAGGTTTAATCTGGGTTGTTGCATCAAAAGAGGCATCACAAATGGCATCTACTCTAATATTTGTCTGTCTCGCTCATCCTTATCCCGAGGTTAACCGGATCCGGTCCGTATCCAGATCAAATGGTGGAGTTGTACTCAGAGTCCATTGATAAGCCATTTGTCTACTGCTAGCTAAACGGCAGATCTACTTCCATGTTTCAACCTGCTGCACAGACTGTAACTTCTATTTTTCCACCAGATTCCAGCGTGACGTATACTGACCTTCAAGCAGAAGAAGCTGGATGCAAAATGTTTTAAAAATATCAGTGCACATAGTTTGACTTGAATCACGCGGCCTCATTCATTTAGGCCAGAGGAGAACTGGCCCCCTGACTGAGCCTGGTTTCTCCCAAGGTTTTTTTTTTCTCCATTTTATGGAGTTTTGGTTCCTTGCCACTGTTGCCTCTGGCTTGCTTAGTTGGGGTGTAAAAGACAGCTGATATTTAGTCATGTTGTAGATCAGACTGAATTAAGCTGTGTAATAACACTGTTGTCTTCTGTAGAGCTGCTCTACAACTGAAAAGTTACATAATGGATGAATTTTGCAAAGTCTACAGTGTTATTTTCTGTGAAGCTGCTTTGAAACAGTATTGTATTGTATAAAGCACTATATAAATACATTTGAAAACATTTTCAGATTTTTTTAAATTGATATTAACTGAACGCTTGCAGACATTTGTACTGTTTTTGTTTTTATTGTTTTTTTTTTTAATGCACATTTTAGCCATTTGGGTTAGTTGACCTTTGTGTAAAGCTTGCTATTTTTGTTTGTTTGTATTTTGGTTTCTTATTTATAATATTTCTACATACTTTGTAAATACTTGTATTGGTTTATTGTGTTTTGTTGCCTTCCGATGCCATTTATTTTCATTGTTATTTTCTTTGACTCTGTTTAAAGTGTTTGGTAGGTAGGGAAGATTTTTTTTTTTTTTTAAGGTTAAGTAGAGGAATGGTTGAGTTTGGTGTTTTGTTTGTTGTTTTGGCCTTTTATATTTCCCAGTTGAAGTTTTCTTTTCTTCATTGTAATAAATCACTGCAAGCTAAGCCTATGTGTCTAAGACTGTTTTCTGTTGCGACCTGGCCCTAGATGGGACATAACATTACAACAAAATATCTTGCAAATAGGAATATGTTGTAAGCTTGATTATGTTTGATAGTCGAATATGTGAATATATCAATTAATCATTCTCCAAATATAGCAAAAGGACAGGTCAGAAAGTTTCAGCTTCAGATTATTACAGAAGTACACAATTCCGTAGCATTTAGTTGTTAGTATTGTTCTGTTTAGTCTCTACTAGCCTCACAAAGCTCAAAGTCCTCAAAGATTGCACACCACTGCAGAACACAAACCACTAGACCACTTCCTGCTCCACTGTCCAACAATATTATTATTTTAAAGAAAATACCACTGGTGTGCATTCTTGTAAATGTGATATAGGTACTGCGGTGTATTTGTACCACAGTAACCCCAGTGAAGTGGAAGTCAGTGTGAGTGTTTACCTTTAATCAGGCCAACCTGACTAGTTTTGGACTTCTTAGTAAATTGTAAGTTGATTTCTGTAAATAAAACCTGAACGTACATGGACGCAAAAGTCACAATTAAATTTAATGTAATTGCATTATAATATATCAAAACAAGTGATAAAACAAGCAAAACTTTTCAGTAAGAATATTTCACAAAATCAAGACTTTTTGAGCACACTGTGAATGCTGAATAAACCTACTGAACACTTGGCATCTCAGTGCAGAAATAATTTAGCCTGCAGTAATGTTCCTGGTAATTAGTAATACAACATGGCAATTAATTTGAGAGCCAAAAACATTTTGATACAAACAAACGAAAAGCTTGCTAGCACAGCAAATTTGAAAAAACAATAAATAACGTACCATATGCACAAGTCTATATGATATGTTGGTTGCGCTCATGAAAGTATCATCATCACACAGAAGCAGCAGCTCTTCTCTGAGCTGAGGAGATCCTCACATGCTCAACCAGAAAGAAAACAGTGGCGATTCCCACCAGACCAGACAGAACCAGTCGAATCAGAGATTCAGTGACGCCGCAATGATCCAGACAATCTGAAAGAGAAGAAACTTATTCATAAACATCTTCTGTCTTGTTAAATGTTTTTGTCTGTGGAGATACAGAAGCTGCACAGAGGTAATTGTGTCAGGAAGGGTGTTTTGTGATGAATGTAGTTCTCGTACCTTCATGTCGTGGGCAGATCTCTTTCATGTTAAGACTGACACTTTTGTTGCTCACTGGATTTGCAGATGTGCATCTGTAGATCTCTGAATCATCATAATGAAGCTCTAATGGTAAACTGAGTTTGATGCTGAGATCAGGATTGCTGGTCTGATTCACCATTTCACCCCCTTTATACCACGAGATGAACACGTCTTGATCATTTCTCACAGAGCAGAACACAGAGCAGAAATCTTTGTTTGGGTCTTCTGTCTCTTCTGGTGGTTGTGATGGATCTGGTGGATATTGATATAAAATTCTATAAAAGTCTTCTTGAGTTTATTGAGTATCATTCTCAAAATAAGCTCCTGTTCATCTAATGAACAGTGAGCAGATTCTGGTCTGGAGTGTTATGGACCATACTGAATAAAAACACAACAGCTGAACTTCATCCCAGAGAGGTGTTCAGAATAAGTAAGGGATAATGTACATACAGCTGGTTGTTATCTGAGAATAAACCCTGAGAAGGTGATCAGGGTGCATCAGCCTAAAGGGGTTTATTTTGAGATAACAACAGGCTGGATGTACATCATCTCACTTGATTACATGGCTACTTGCCACATTAGCAAATAATTAGACACAAAATATTGATCGAGCGAGTCCACGATACTGGATAACATAATTAAATAACTACACAAAATATAGAAAAGCCCAAGGCATTGAATGTATCTCGGTAAACTAATACCAATCCCAACTAACTGAACTCTGTCGGCAGATTTGGAAGACCAAATCGTGGGCCAGTGATTGGGAAAAATCCGTCTTTTTCCCACTTCCTAAAAAAGGCAATATGCAAGAATGCTGCAATTATCAAACCATCACTCTCATATCACATACAAGTAAAATCTTACTGAAAACCATTTAAATAGGATCAATAGTTGAGAGGGAGCTTCCTGACGTCCAAGCAGGTTTTTGCAGAGGTCTAGGAACAAAAGATCAAATTATGAACCTGCGGTGCATCATGGAGAAGACCCGTGAATACCAGAAAAAAATGTGTATATTTGCTTCATAGATTAGAGCATAAAGCATCCGACTGCACTGATCATGATAAGCTGTGGAACTGCCTGAAGCAAATGGGTATACCAGAGCATCTAAAGAAATGAATACAATCACTCTATGAGAATCAGGAAGCTATGGTCAGGACAGCATTTGGCAATACTGACTGGTTTAAGATCACAAGGATGCATCTCATCACCGGCTCTGTTTAATTTCTTTGCAGAATCTATCATGAGGCGATGTAATCTGGATGAATCATCAATTGGTGTAAAAATTGGTGGGAGGAATGTCAATAACCTGCGATACACTGATGATGCAATCCTGCTTGCTGAAAGTGAAAAGGACCTGGAATATCTGGTCAAAAGGGTCAAGGATGAAAGTGAGTGTTTGGGGCTACACCTTAACATCAAGAAAACAAAGGTAATGACAACAGCAGGCAACAGCACAGTCCATATAACAATCGACAATGAAGAAACTGAATCAGTACAAGATTTCCCAGAAGAAGACCAGACATCAACAGAGGAATTGTACTTGGACAAAACGTTATGCAAGTAATGGCAAACATCTGGAAAAGTAAATATATTACCATTACAACAAAGACCCAAATAATCAATGCAATTATTTTCCCAAGGTAGAGGCCTTATAAATTCATGTATGAAATTTGATACCAAACTCCAGTCCTGCAGAGTTTAGCTCCAACCAGCTCTAAAACACCTGCCTGGAAGTTTCTAGTAATCCTGAAGACCTTGATTAGCTGGTTCAGGTGTGTTTAATGGAGCTACAGTAAACTCTACAGAACAGTGGCCCTCCAGGAACTGAGTTTGAAACCCCTGCTTTATAGGATAAAGATGCTAAGTCCCCTCAGTTCAATCTTTGTTGTACCTCAAGTATTGGTATTCGCACAACCTTGAGTCAAATAGTTACATGTTTCAGACTATGTTTCAGAGGTCTGAGCCTCAAAGTTTGCTCTGCCTTGCCTGCTGAAATACATAAATGAATATATGGGAAAACAGGGGGACTGACCTTGAGCATGGATTGAACTGACTGATGAGGAACTGCTGATGACAGGCACAGAAACTGGTGCTTCAGGGCAAGAGAACACAGAAATCACACTGGAGATATGGCAGTTTCAAGTCATAATGAGATCTATAAAATCTGGGGTCAGGTTCTCAAAAATCTTACGAAAGAAGTTAAGGCTTTTCTTTAGATAAATTCTGAAAATTTCAAACATCTTATTTTTTCTTAAGTAAATGAGAGGCTTTGGTGTATCCGATTAAATGAAAATTCTTGCTAAAGAATGGCTAATCTACTCAATGAAATGAAGTTGTTACCGAATTTCAAATGTAGCAAATGTCATTTCACCCAATTACAACTAATTATTGTTTACATTATCAATCATTGGTGTCACTTCAGAGTACTTATGCACATCTCTTGTAGTAGTAATAGTAGTACCTGATATGTATTTAAAGATATGATTAACTATTCTAGATTAAGTTCTACTCCTGGCTTAATTTAAACCCTGTTTGGGAAACCGCCCGTATGAGTTTATTTACAATGATTTTTAAGAACATTCTTTTTAGGTATTCAAATGCTTCTTATATATATTCTTAACACTCAAGACTAATATTTTACTCTAAGTGGCTCTATATATATACTGGCCCAGAATGTGACACACTGTATTTATTCTTGTATTGGCTGTAGTTAAATCTTACCATATACACCAACTCTGAATGTTCTTCTAGAGATGAAATCATTGATGGTGAGTTCAACCTTATAAAGTCCAGATTCATCGGCGCTGATGTTCCAGATCGTCAGTGATCCTGTCTGTTGGTCGATCTGCAATCTGTCAGTGAGTCTCTTATGAAGCGATACTTTCCTCCGATACATCTGTGCTATACGAGTGGTTTGGCTGCCATTTGTAAACAGCCACATTGTTTCATCCTCTCCTTTTTGTTCAGAAACTCCTGTTTGCAAAGTCAGAACATCTCCCTCCATCACTGTCTTGAACTCATCCCACTTACCATTCACAAGACCTGAAACAATATGAATAAAGGGTTAAACACGGGTTACATTCAGAGTTAGTGAATAAGAAAACAAAGGAATCTGTAACAGTTTGAATGGTCAAATCACACTTTCCATACAGATAAATCATTTATCATATTTTTGGTACATAAATTAGAACATTTATGAATGCTATTTCTAAGTCCCCATGTAGGCGGAATCTGTTGAAATCATTAAAACAACAGATAAAATTGCACCAGTTAAGATCAGGAAAATTACTAGCAAGAAGGCACCATGGAGAAACAACAGTAATGCAATGCAACCAACCAGCTAACTATTGGACTGCTTTCTAATCAGAAATGCAATGATTTTGCATTCTTTTTCATAAATAAAATAAAATAAATAACATGTAGCTCAGAGGTTAGTCTGCCCCCACCACACCAGCATAGGAGGATAATGGCTAACTTTGGGTGTTTACACGTCAATGATGTACTATTAAAAATGTTTTTGTTTTTCACAGACAGATGACAACGATGTCAAAACGGTCCCCATTCACACGGATCTGCAAAAATGATTAAAAACGTTGTATTATTCATGCCAGGCCAGTAGTTGGCGATGTCACTTTGTAAAGAAAAACTATGTACCTATAAACTGAACACATAATACACATGAACATGACCGTTTTCACAAATTAGTGTTTTGTAGTTTACACAGAGACAATAACGTTATCGTTTTCAAAAACTTGCACCCGTTTTCAAATGTTTACATTTTCAAAGTCCCTTTCACAAGATGTAATATAAGTCTCTGGTGTCTCCAGAATGTGTCTGAAGTTTCAGCTCAAAATACCCCACAGATCATTTATTATATCTTGTCAAATTTGCCCCTATTGGGTTGTGAGCAAAAACACGCTGTTTTGTGTGTCCCTTTAAATGCAAATGAGCTGCTGCCACTTTCCAAAAGAGGGCGGAGCTTTAACAACAACAAAGCTGGAGAATCTCACGCAGCCAGAATGAGGATTGTCAGTAACGGTGTTCAGCCTTACATTGTTCAAACCAGAGTCGGACACTGATGGAGAGACTCAGGAAGAAGTTACAACTTTTAGAATGAAACTGGACGTTTCTGAATGGTTAGTGGATAAATTTATGTAGTTGCTGTGGAGTTGATTCAACTCATCCACTAGCATGTGCCGTCATGTTAATCTTTTGTGCAAATCCAGCGTTGAATTGACTCTCGTTTGTGAAGCAGTCCGGCGTAAAATGACGGCATCAACAACACACTACTACAACAACTCTTCCTCTTCTCTAAAGCAGCCCAACATGGCTTCACCCCCTTTGTTGCATGTTCTCGGGGGCGGGGTTTATGTAAATTTTAGGGTTAGTGATGTTGTAGTCTTTAAACAGAGAATTCTTTAAAAGAAAATATCTCTCTTTACATTGAACTTTGAGCGTCGTAACTTTGCAGATGTTGTTTATGCTCAAACAGCAACATTACACACTAACTAAAGTTAAAAAAGTGAAATCATAATCAACCACCCCTTTAAGTTATTAAATGATATTCAGCTAAATATTGACGCTGGCAAAACTTCAGTATTACTAAATCTTAGTGCTGCATTAGATACTGTTGACCACAATATACTCCTCAACACACTGGTAAAATGGGTAGGAGACGGTCAATGTCAATACAACATTCCAATCAACCAATCAGATTTAAGGGACAAGTTTTCAGTTTATGTCAAGTTTAGGCTTACAACCAGGGTTAGGTGCTTCTACGTCAGTGTTATTCAATTATATCATTTGACTGTGATTTTAGGGATAACAAAATTACGGGTAGGGATAGGGTCAGAAATAAATTTTTGGACAGAAATGTTGTTCCAGGATCAACAAAATATGTTGAACCAGGAACATGTCTTACTTGGCAAAATCAAGGTGACCCTAGCTCTACCACCAAGTGACTTCAGTCCCAATCCCATAGACTCCCTGTGCCAGCGCTTAAATGAAATTAACGGCTGGATGTGCAAAAATGTTCCTAATTTAGATAAAGACAAAACGGAGGTCATTGTGTTTGTCAATAAATATTAAATAAAAGGTGAATGCATGCCTTGACTCCAGGGGTCTAGAAACTAAACATGAAGTCAGGAATCTTGGTGTCATCCTGGATTCTGATCTCAGCTTCAGATACCACATCAAAACCATAACAAACCATATACTACCAATTAAAAAACAGCACAAATCAGATCTTTTGTGTCTAAGCAAGACCTAGAGAAGCTTATTCATGCATTTATTCCCTGCAGGGTATATCACTGCAATGGACCTTCCTATAAAGACTATTAGACAGTTGCAGCTCATACAAAATGCCACTGCCAGGCTCCTGATGAAAAACCAGAATAACTGAACATTTCACACCAGTTCTTAGGTCATTACACTGGCTCCCAGTTTTATTCAGAATCAATTTTAAAGTTGCCTATAACTGTATACAAATCCCATAATGGCCTCGGACCAAAATACATGGCAGATATGTTGGTAGAATACAAACCAAACAGAGCTCTCAGATCGGAAGAAGCAGTTAATAACACCTAGAGTACATTCAAAACACGCCCTGACCAGATTGTTTAACTGTGCATTTCCTAATTAAGCTGTTTCTGTGCTGTATCGATCACACTGTTAATGTAGAATCTTATCTCATTTTAACTAATTTGTTCTTTTATTGTATTTTTTATGAATTTTCTTTATGGTTGCTATTTCTTATGTAAAGAACGTTGAATTACCACTGTGTATGAAATGTGCTATATAAATAAATTTGCCTTGCCAAGCATTACTATTACTTTTGTCAAGTTTGCTCACTTTTATTTAAATGTTGAGTAAATGTTGAAATGTTGTGTTGTTTGGAAATCTTTAATTGTGTTGATTCGTCTGCAGTATGAATTGAAACGGTTCCAGTAAGTCACTTTATCACATTCACAACCACTAAAGCAATATTCTGCTTGTGAAAATAAAATGTTTCTTACCTTCCATACTGATGAAAAACACAATGAAAACCCACATGCTGATGGTCATTTTGATCAATTATCAGATACTGTTTTGTGCCGTTTCCCTTGATGAAGCACCTGAAGCTCTAAGTGAACATTCAGTGAAGATCTTCAGTCTCTATAACTTTCATCAGGAAGTGACACACTGGCAATGAAACCAGTTGCATCCACTAGATGGCATCAAAACCTTTCAACAATGAACATTAATCACAGATTTTCTCTCTTTCTGATCTCTCATTGATTGAGACAATATAAGTCTGTAAGTCAGTCTTAGAAACTCACTTCCACATCATTAGACCTAATATATCACCCTGTAGCTAAAGACCGGTTGCCCACTGAAGCTAAGCAGGGCTGAACCTGGTTAGTACCTGGATGGGAGACCTCCTGGGAAAACTAGGTTGCTCATGGAGGTGTTAGTGAGGCCAGCAGAGGGTGCTCACCCTGTGGTCTGTGTGGGTCCTAACACCCCAGTATAGTGACAAGGACACTGTACCGTAACAAGCACTGTCCTTCGGATGAGACGTTAAACTGAGGTCCTGACTCTTTGTGGTCATTAAAAGTCCCATGGCACTTCTCGTAAAGGTGTCCTGGCCAAATTTCCTCCATTGGCCCTTACCAATCATGGCCACCTATAATCCCCATCCACTGAACTGGCTCTGTCACTCTCTCTCCACCTACAGCTGGTGTGTGGTGAGCGAACTAGCGCCGTTGTACTGTGGCTGCCGTCGCATCATCCAAGTGAATGCTGCACATTGGTGGTGGATGAGGAGAGACCCCTGATATGATTGTAAAGCACTTTGGCTTGCTTAGTTGGGGACACTTGACAATTGACATTTGATATTCAACAGTGCTTTGATCTGCCTGCATTGACACTATTCCTTACGAGCTGCTGTGCAGCCAAAATAATGTACCAGTTATCACTGTAAAGCTGCTTTGACACAATCTACATTGTAAAAAGCGCTATATAAATAATGGTGATGTACAGTAGTACATATGAAAGCGCTATATAAATGCTTCATTCATATAATCTACTATTTCAATGTCATTTTATCAGGCTTAATTTGCACTCAGAATATCAGTGGCTAAAATTTAATTCTCCTTTTTTAATGTCACCACTGACCTTCAACACAGGTAAATTTCACAGATGCTTCTCAATTTGACCCTTTCACAATTTCCGGGTTAGTTGGGTCGTCATAGTTGGGTAAACTTCTATAGCGGTGAATGAGAGACTACATTTTTTCTGTGTTCCCATTTGCTCAAATAGCAAAAGACTTTCAAAAGATGAAAAAATAAAAAAATAAATAAAAAAAATAAATAGAGAGATTGATAACGGCAGTCAGAAGAAAGATGTAAACTTTGCCTTCACTCCCACAGCCGCTGTATTAGAAACAGCCTCACAAACATAATTATTATTATTATTATTTTTTTTTTTTGGAATTTGATTGAAAGATACTATAACACAAAGTAGGCTATAGTGTTATAAATGTGCATACAATAATAAAAAAAATATTTAAAAATATTTTGCAGGATTTAAGATGTTGGTGACCGTTAAAACGCGTCATCACAGTCTGTGAAAAAGGGACTATTTACATATGATGGTAAGGCTTCATTATGCTCAGTAAGTCAGAAAAGGGCATTTGAATATGTTTGATTTCTATTGAAATTGCTACTAGAATCGCTGTGGTGTATTGGAAAAGTGGGAAAAGTTTTTGTTTTGAATCGTGGTCTCTGTTTGAATAGTAAAACAACACAATTAAGCTATGAATCTGCCGGTTATGCTAGCAGGTGGTTCAAAACCAGATGACAGTAATACACAGAATCAACCTTTTTAAATAGAAAACATTGAGAAACATCAGGAGCTCCATTGTAAGATAACGTACGGCGTTTTAATGACCTAAAATACAATTTATAAAGTTATCAGAACCGTGATGAGTTCGTTCTGATCTGTACGTGATCAGACCAAACATAATTTAAGAAAACAAGATCATTTTTTTTTACTGATTGCTTGTGTGAAAGACTGAACAAAGCTTTAAACCACTTTTGAGGGTGGAGAGAGAGCACACAATACACACACAAGTGTGTTCTCTTCTCCATTTTACGTCTAATTACCAAACAAACTTTTTCTTTCGATTTTGTTACGAACATATAATGGCGTCCAGTTCAGGTAAGAATCAAATCATATCTAATATGTTATCTTCAACATACTCATATAACATAGGGCTAGTATTTTGCACATATTGTAAAAAGAAGTAGATTTGTTTTTAAAACTTTTTGAGTATGTTTGTCGGAATAAAAAGGGTTGCGGATATCCCTCTCATGCGCCACAAAAAGCATTTTGAATAGAAATAAAAGCTAAAAAATAATAACGAGCTTATTTATCCATCGATGTGAGACTAATCTTTGACACGCCTTGTCTTTAATGTCAGATAGATATGGATATGGTCATATACTGCAGCCATTCCAGAGACTATAAATCACTGTAAATCTGATGCAAAAACATATTGATAGTTTCTTTTAATTTCTTTCTTTTTTTTCCCACTTGTCAGTATTGTATTCAATTTTGATTTGTCCTCAAAGACAATGTTAAGATCCCCCCGACAAGGAAGCCAATAACATGATGACCAGTGGTAAATAAACTGATAAACTATAGTGCAGATTTAAATCGTATTGAAAAAATGAAAATTTGTCATTTAGGCCTACTTATCCCCATGCAGGCAATAAACTTTTGTGTTTTATGAAAGAAAGAATATCATACTGAGGTGAAATAATAAGTGTTGACAAATTGTTCTTTTATGTGTGAATTATATCTTTAATAAATAAAGATGATAACAGAATTTGGTAAAAGAACTTGTTAAAAAATTTAAGGCAAAAATTATATGATAATTCATAATATTCAATGCTGCAAATATCATCAAAATCCTTGAGAAACTGTCTGTGTATAAGGGAGGATTGTATACCTAGAGGAAAGATTGTGTTAAAGGGTTAGTTCACCCAAAAATGAAATTTCTGTCATTTATTATTCGCCCTCATGGCGGCACGGCCGTTCATCTTCGGAACACAAATTAAGATATTTTTGATGAAATCCAAGAGGTTTTTTATCTACCATAGAAAGCAACGAAATTACCACATTCAGGGTCTATAGAAGTAGTAAAAACATCGTTAAAATAGTCAGTGTGACTACCTTAATGTTATGAAGCGATGAGAATACTTATTGTGTGCAAAAATAATGACTTTATTCAACAATTTTTCCTATGCAGTTAGTGCAGTGAACGCAGTGAAGCGTTTCCGTGTTTACGTCCGAACGCCGGCTCAGTATTGCCCGACGCTGTTCACGTGAGCACCTCGACTCACGCGTGTGATGCTGTCGCAGGAGCCGGCCAATACTGGGCCGGCATTCTGATGTAAACACGGAAGCTCTGTACTGCGTTCACTGTGCCAACTGTGTAGGAGAACTAAAATGTGCTTTTAACATACTATCTCCGAATTAATTTTTTTTAATTTAATTACCACTTGTAGTACACTGTGTATGAAAGATGGGTTCAAGTGTGGTACAAGTGGTAACTAAATACATTTTTTAATTGTTAGTATAATAAAGGGTTAGTTCACCCAAAAATGAAAATTCAGTCATTAATTACTCACCCTCATGTCGTTCCACACCTGTAAGACCTTCATTCATCTTCAGAACACAAATGAATATTTCTGATAAAATCCGATGGCTCAGTGAGACCTCTATTGACAGCAAGATAATTAACACTGTCAATGCCCAGAAAGCTACTACAGACATATGTAAAGCAAAAAACAAAATAATGACTTTTTTCAGCAATTTCTAGTAATGGACGATTTCCCCAGTGGTGAACCAGTGAAATTTCAAAAAGTTTTCGAAACACTTATAACGTAACAAAGCCTCGTTTACTGAAATCACGTGACTTTGGCACGCTCCGAACCACTGATTCGAAACAAAAGATTTGTAAAGCTTCGAAGCTTCATGAAGCAGTGTTTTGAAATCGCCCATCACTAGATATTGTTGAAGAAAGTCATTATTTTGTTTTTTTGGCGCACAAAAAGTATTCTCGTCACTTTATAATATTACGATTGAACCACCGTAGTCAAATATACTGTTTTAAATATGTCTTTAGTAGCTTTCTGGGCATTGAAAGTGTTAATTGTCTTGCTGTCAGTGCAGGCCTCACTGAGCCATCGGAAGTATATTTTTTATCAAAAAATCTTAATTTGTGTTCCGAAGATGAAGGTCTTACGGGTGTGGAAAGACATAATTAACTAAATAATTTTCATTTTTGGGTGAACTAATCCTTTTAAGTGCAAAATTAGTGTGCGAAAATAGAGCACTTTAAGTATATTATGGAAGAGTACTTCTTTTCAGCTGGGTTAGCTAATTGCTGTTGCACATTATATAATGACTGTTGAAGATTGATTAATAGTTATTACAGAGGTGATCATTAAATTTAAATAATAAAAATTGTATAAATCACATAAACATTTTGATGTAAAGTCGGGCATACACAGTGTGATTTCTGTGCGATTTCAGCAAGGTTACCAACTCACAATATACGAGCGATGTCAAGCCAAGGCTTACGATTTATGTGCTCACACTATATAGTCTGATCGTCGAGCTCATGTGTTTCACACTATGCGTGTGAAATATGCACGATAAACCTACCGGTGCCGGGTTGCACTGATAGACCATAATATGTATCCAGAGATATCGTCAAAAGCATCAACTATCGATTTAGCATTTCCGATTTTTGTTTTAAATTATTATTATTATTATTATTAAGGTTGGCCTACTTTTATTATTAAATTGATATATTACAATTGCAAAATTCACATTTCCCATGATAATTAAATCAAGTAAATATTAAATAAATTAGTAAATAAAGTGAAAGTGAGTCAAGTAAATTAATAAAAGAGGCACTGGCATATATGGCCGCACAGGTGCCTCGTGGGTAGTATGGCTTAAACATTTTGCAACATGAACTGGATGTAAGCAACAGTTTGCTAAATTGCAGCTAGTTTGATGGCTACAGAACTTAAAGTTCTCTCCATGCACTCTTCTATCCTGCATGCTTTCATATTATGTTTTGTCTTGTGCCGTGTAGCACAGGGCTTGTTTGCCACTTATGTTTTGTGTGAACAAAGTGTTCTCATTAGCTGCGTCTTCGTGTCTCGTTTTGTTTGAGCACATGGCTTGTCATGTGTGTTTCCTTGTGCCGTGTGCTCTGTCTGTTGTCTTGGCCCCGCCCATCTTGATACCTGATTATTGGTTCATTTGCCCCACCTGTCCTCCCTCGTTACCTGCCTTGTTTGCTCCCTGTTTATGTTTGCAGTTCTGTGAAAGATCGTTGTCATATGTCTACCTGTTTAATGTTCCCTCAAGTCAAGTCAAAGTCGGCCCTGTTTTCTCCCTCGGGGTAGTTTTTGTTTGTTTTATCATAATAAATCATTAACAAAATTCGGGAGGACCTATTTCCTCTGATGGATGATGAACCTGTTGGATGACTTCACTTCAGAAAAGCTCTGTAGACTTCATAAAGATTATGATGTGAAATGGCATGAAGTCTCAGCATTGAGAAAACATATCAGAGCAAATCAACCATACAACCTTTGGCTTGGAGCACATCCTGAGAGAGTTTGGTCAGATCTATGAATCATGGTCATCTGTGAGGAAACACAAGGATAGGCCTGCAGTTTGACTTCTGTTCTCTCCCGAGTCTTGCAGCAGAGATGGAAGATGGAAAACAGCATTAAACTGCTGGAGTAGAAGATCACAAACGTAGCACATGAATCCACCAAACAGTTTAAAAAGATCAATGGAGAAGCTGATTCATGGTTGCATCATTTCACACAACAGCTCTCTGATGAACTGGTATTGTCTCTAAATGACCTCACTGGGGTAAATCATGATGATGTCGAATTCAGCTTCCTAGAAGATGTGATAAAAGAAGAACTTCATTCAATAGTGTCTGACATACGCAGTGAATTCAGTACAGAAACTTTTTCAGTCAAGTCAAGTCACCTTTAATTATATAGCGCTTTTTACAATGTAGATTGTGTCAAAGCAGCTTTACAGTGATAACTGGTACATTATTTTGGCTGCACAGCAGCTCTTAAAGAATAGTGTCAGTGCAAGCAGATCAAAGCACTGTTCAAATATCAATTGTCAAGTGTCCCCAACTAAGCAAGCCAAAGGCGACAGCGGCAAGGAACCCAAACTCCAACAGGTGACATCAGGTGGCAAACAGGTGTTAAAATGGAGAAAAAAAACCTTGGGAGAAACCAGGCTTAGTCGGGGGGCCAGTTCTCCTCTGGCAAACAGTGCTTTGTTACGACTCAGGTTGCTATCATAAGTCAGATAGGATCGCAACATTCAAAGTATTTAATTCAGTTCCATCCAGCTGAGGATCGTATTCATCACACCGGTATGGACGGTTGTTGAGGAGATGCGCCACTGGTTGTCATGTTGATGAGGCCTTCACAGTGGATGATCTAGTTGACTCAATCTCTGCTGATACTTCAGGGCTGTGTTGCGGTCGTGTCAAGGCGCAGGTCCTTGGTCTCACCTGGATGCGGCCCGGATCCGGTTGACTACGGTAAACCTCGGGATAAACAGAAAGACTAATATTAGCATAGATGCCATTCTTCTTCTGATGTAACAAGTACATCTGGTGTTATAGGAAGTGTTCCCGGTTCCGGCTGACCTAACTTTTTCAGTAAAGCTGGAACACACAGACAGACCAACAGACACAATAGAAGGCCATACTGGAGATCACAGTGTTCCTTTCCATCGTGTTACTGGAGTAAATGGGAGTAGTTTCAGAGGAACAACAAACCTATGTACCGACTTCTGCACATTAAAAGTAGTGACTGATGGATATTTTTTTTCCAAAAAGCTCAGATGATACAGTCCTGTGGAAGGAATACAGAAAAGCAAGTTCTGACTGTGCTTCATGGAGTATCACCCCAGATCTCTCTTGAGCTGCCGTACTGGAAGTGGTTTGTGTGTGAATTCCAGGAAGATCTGGAAAAGCTATATGAAAAAAACATTTCAGGGGAGTGGCAAGATTCCAGATGAATGGAGAAAATACTCTCAAAAGGATAAATACATTTAAAGCTACAATATGTAGATTTTTTTCGGCACTAGAGGTTGCCTATTCAAAACAAAGGCGTAGCTTGATGACGTAGAGCTTGAGTGCGGAATCTTGGGAAATGTCATCTTCACCTCAGCCAGTGGAAAAGAATCAAGACGGGACTCGGGCTGAAATCATGCTCATGGATGAGATTATTAACGTTACTGTAGTATGAAGCAGAGCAGAACCGAGTGTTGTGGGAGCTGAACGAGGCCGCTGGAGCGATTGGTAATGAGAGACGAATGCGACACACGCCTCGAGAGCAGCTGAACTTTTATTATGCCGCAGTCACCGCTTCCGCTTCTTCCGGTCAAGCGTATGTGGGGTAACACAGCACTGTTTATCATATTAGAGACATTTAAAGGTGTGTTGTAAATGATGTTATAACGTTACTCTGTGCGTTCGCTTGGTGCCTGTTGTGAGACACTTGTTGCACACTGCAGTAAGATGGATCGATTTTAGGATATCATATTAATAAATGCTGGATGGCTTGTGTTGATAAATGGCATGCAATTAATTTAAAACATATTGTATGATGTATGCTGTATTACTTAACTACTTGACAAAATTGTGTTTTCATTGATGCATGGTAAAAGCATGCTACTCTCAGAAAATCAAGAAAATTAGATTTAAACATTCAGACTAAATGTGTTGAGCTATACAGCAATAATTAGTTTTCTGTCTATGGTTGTTTAGGAGGAGGAAGTGCCAAATCATAGATGTATATACGTAGGTTCCCCATTACTGACTAATGGCCGCTATATGTGAGCCGTCCGCCATATTGGGACGGTCAAAGAAGTGAGTTTTACCAAAGACTGATACCTCACGTGAAGTAACTGACAGAATTTTCCGTGCACAGAGACACCGGCGGCAGCAGCAGAAACAATGTCAGAGGTGTGGAAATACTTCAAATTAATGATGACGACACACACATTGCGAACTGCATGCTTTCAGTCATAATTCATGATCGATTAGTGAAGGCGGGATAGGCGAAATTGCGCTGAATGAAGCGCACTCTCTCGCACGTGCTCTCTCTCTCTCTTTCTCTTTCTTGCGTGCGATCAGTTCTCCTCGCGCCTGAATGGTCAAATGCACACACAGTTGTCAAATGTCCATCGTGTGGAGTATCTCACGTAAATACAGTCGGTTGTGGCTTAAGTGGACGTAAACCATTGGGTGAAAACAGGATGTGTGTCAGTATCCATGGATTCGGTCTTAAAGGGACCGTAGCCTATATTTGTCATTAACGTTATTAAAACAACTAAATATGTTAAATAAATGTATACATGGTAAATAAACCTACTGTATCTGAAAAACAAGTTTATTTAATTTGTATCTCTATAGTATTTGTTGTATTGTTTGTAAATTTCTTTTTATATAACAACAATTATATATATTGGTAATTATGCCCTTTGAAGGTTATCGGACACTGTGAAATTTTTGTTCTTTTAAGTTTGTGACAAGCACATAAAAATGATAAAATTTTTTATTAGAGTAATAATAAAGAAGCTGTCCTACATTCATTCGTCTCACTGTGTTGTGCTTGGAAAACTGCAACAAAAAAAAAACAAAAAAAAAGAGAGAGAGAGAGAGAGAGATTAATAAATGTATAGCCATCGGTATCGGGGAGTACTAGAAAAAAAGTATCAGTACTCGTTCTCAGTCCTTAAAAAATAGTATCGGTGCATCCCTAGTTTTACTGCGATTGAAGACCGCATCTCTACTGTTGACCGTTCAAAGATGGCGGACGCGTTCACGTGTCTAGAGCAGTCGAATGAGGTATCTACTTTTATACATTCTATGTTTATATATTTCTATGTTCAAAGTGCCGGTTTAATTTGAGACTATTTGACAACTCTGCTTTGAGTAATAGACTAGAGTCTATCAAGTCAAGTAGGACATTATGTGTTGAGCTATACAACAATAATTAGTTTTCTGTCTATAAATGTAACCAAACAGTTGTTCCCTTGTCTATTAAAACATGTAATATATTAAAGTGAGGAAACCAATGGTAACGCTGGTATGACGCCATTGACAGGCGACCCCCGGAAACGTCCCGTATCCTTGGTTAAAATAGCAATTTTCTCACGATTTACAAATAGTTGGAAACATTTGGGATATTGTAAGTAATCAACTGAACAAAATATATAACACTGGCCTAGTGGTTCTTGGATATCTTACTGCAAAAAATACATATTTTGCCTTTAACGAACAATTATCAAAGACAGTTTAAATAAATATCTGTTCCATTGACTGTGCCATACAGTACTACAAACTTTGCAACTTTGTGAGCTGCTCTACAAAGGTAATTTATTCAGAGATATGCAGCTGAGAAATGCAATTTACTATTATAAACATGAACTGAACCCCAGCCCACCTTTTCTAGCAGACTTAGTGGTGAGCACTGAGTTTGGAACAATACATTTAAACCAAATAAAGCAAACTCTGATAAGAAACAGACTAATGTCTGCAGCACAAGCTCTAGTGTGAAAGCATCAGTTCTAAGAAATGCTGTTTATCTGGATTAAACTATAGGAAATGCTACTTGCCTAGATTGAATCGAGTCAAAATGCTCAACGTTTGACATAAAATGCCATATAAATATTTGCTTGTTTTGAAAAGTACCTGCAAGACTCTGTTCATAATGTAGAAAATAAACACATGGGTAAAAAATTATTATGACGTACAATATAAAACAAATTATTAAAATAAAAAATGTGCAAAGTTAACAGAATCTCCAATAATGCTGGTTTAGGCATTACGGTACATTACTTTTTTCAATTAATTAGCTAATTCGGGTGTTTAATGTCATCTGTGTTTCATTCAGAGATCCTGTATGTTGCTGACAAATATTCAGGTTTGGATAAACTTCTTACTTTACAATTATTTGTACCTGAAGCACAAAGTGACGGCAGAGATGTTATATCTCGAGAGAGTATTAAATATAGCACAATATGCGTTCACAATAAACAGCAGTAAAAGAAGAAGCCTACATCTCACCACTGAAAATGTTTTGCACGTCTTAATAAAATATATAGCCTAATAAGGTTAAATCAAGTGATGAGTACATCTCTATTACACATTATTTGTTATTAAAGAAACATACATTTTGACTCATTTAAATTGTTGGCATTGTGCTCTTATACCTGAGAGATGGCTCAATGTCTTGTGGGGTCGAGGTGCGAACTGATTCGTTCTGATTTGGTACTGAATTCAGTTGTTCACT
Source organism: Elopichthys bambusa (assembly GCA_037101425.1). Taxonomy (NCBI): domain Eukaryota; kingdom Metazoa; phylum Chordata; class Actinopteri; order Cypriniformes; family Xenocyprididae; genus Elopichthys; species Elopichthys bambusa. The sequence continues at coordinate 2,670,135 of CM074451.1, forward strand.
GTAAAGAATTCAAAGACTGTAAAGATTTGCAAACCTGTGAAAGATTAGTTTACAGCTTTGCTGCCAGCTTCTGCTCTAATTCAACAGGAGTTCCCAAAACACGTGATTTCTATTGATTAATTAAAGTGGGAATTATCCAAATTCTGATAGCATGTGAAAGTAGCATTAGTACCACACACACACACTATTCTTTTCTGTCTATTTATTGATTGATTTGTTTTATTTTTTAAGCACACGTCTACTCCTCCATAGTGGTCTGTAACATTGCAGCAGCAGGAAGCTGTAGGTGAGTGAAACTGCACACAAATGTAAATAGAAATAGAAATGTGACCCTCTTTTAGTTAAATATATGTTGCTGTGTGTCAGGCTAGTCAGCCACTGTTACTTTAATTTATAGGATATTCAATCTCCCATCGAAAGATGGCAGTGTTTGACCATTCATATACCAGTCGGACATAATAACCTTTTTTTTTTTTTTTTGGCCTGATTATGATATATAACATACACATCAAGCTGTGATACAAGACATTTAAAGCACATATATTAACTATAAAATGTTCATGAAAAGACTGTCTTAAAATATCTTTTATATACAATATATACAAAACAATAGATAACATAATTTCTAGTTGCAGTGATCACTGAATTGAGTATTACATTGTGATTATTTCTGAATTTAAAAAAAAAAAAAAAATCTGCACTGTCAAAAATATATTTTCTGAATATTATTATGTAATATTTCCTGAAGGCAACAATGTTGATTTTCAAATTTGTTAACAGTTTTAAGAGGAAAATAGACAGAAAAGATGTTTATTTGAGATCAAACTATATTTAGGCTTATACATTTTCTTGATAAAACATTTTTTATTCATTTGAACATCATTTATAATTGTCTCAGTATATTCTAAATCACTGCTCATCTAGACACTTTTGAGTACCAACTGTTTTTTCAGAATCAGCAAATAAAAAAAAGAAAGCTTATACTCTTGGAGGAACTTCTGGGTGTGGTGTGATGTGTGGTGTGATGTGGTGGGTTGGGTTGTTTAGGAGGAGGAAGTGCCAAATCATAGATGTATATATGGTTCCCCATTACTGACTAATGGCCGCTATATGTGAGCCGTCCGCCATATTGGGACAGTCAAAGAAGTGAGTTTTACCAAAGACCGATACCTCACGTGAAGTAACTGACAGAATTTTCACACCGGCGGCAGCAGGTGTTCTCCTTGCGTGCGATCAGTTCTCCTCGCGCCTGAATGGTCAAATGCACACACAGTTGTCAAATGTCCATCGTGTGGAGTATCTCACGTAAATACAGTCGGTTGTGGCTTAAGTGGAGACAACATTTGGGTGAAAACAGGATATGTGTCAGTATCCATGGATTCGGTCTTAAAAGGACCGTAGCCTATATTTGTCATTAACGTTAATAAAACAACTAAATATGTTAAATAAATGTATACATGGTAAATAAACCTACTGTATCTGAAAAACAAGTTTATTTAATTTGTATCTCTATAGTATTTGTTGTATTGTTTGTAAATTTCTTTTTATATAACAACAATTATATATATTGGTAATTATGCCCTTTGAAGGTTATCGGACACTGTGAAATTTTTGTTCTTTTAAGTTTGTGACAAGCACATAAAAATTATAAATTTTTTCATTAGAGTAATAATAAAGAAGCTGTCCTACATTCATTAGTCTCACTGTGTTGTGCTTGGAAAACTGCAACAAAAAAAAATGAGAGAGAGAGATTAATAAATGTATAGCCATCGGTATCGGGGAGTACTAGAAAAAAAGTATCAGTACTCGTTCTCAGTCCTTAAAAAATAGTATCGGTGCATCCCTAGTTTTACTGCGATTGAAGACCGCATCTCTACTGTTGACCGTTCAAAGATGGCGGACGCGTTCACGTGTCTAGAGCAGTCGAATGAGGTATCTACTATTATACATTCTATGTTTATATATTTTTATGTTCACATTTGAGACTATTTGACAACTCTGATTTGAGCAGTCGCGTGAGTAATAGACTAGGGTCTATCAAGTCAAGTAGGACATTATTAAGTGTTTTCCAAGAGAATGAAGATGATACTCTTCATTGTAACGATTGGTAAGTCATGTACCGGTTTGACCATTACTCTCACAGGTTAATTTATACCGGGTGCAGTGTATTTACGGTTCAAAATCTTTTTAGGCATTGCTGCTGTTGCTGTTACTACGATTGCTGCCGGTGTTGATGACGATAAAGATGAGAATGAGTCTCTCAGGGTTTCTGAAGGAGGAAACTTAACCATCTCTATTCACATCAATAACTCGGACGAAGACCCTCAGGTTTTGGTTTCCCGTCTCAAAAGCTCCTCACAGGAAGCGATAGCACAGCTAATCTGCCATAATCGAGTCTGTGACTGCAAGTACTGGATATCCGGAGTTTATTTTATGTTTGATGGAGAGAATGTAACGTTGGTCCTGATGAACGTCAGTCAAACGGGCCGTTACGTGGTCCAAAAACTGAGCGGAAAACAGCTTGAAAAGATTTACAACATTACATTGTATCGTAAGTATTATACGAGCATGTCATATTGTTTTTGACTGAAGAATCACGCAGTCTCATGATGAAATGCGTTGTAGTAGTTGCATCATAAAAAAAAAAGTTGCATCATCATAATGGTACAGCGGGACAGCAAGAGAACAGCAGCATATAGTTGGCTATTTTTGAGAAATAATTGTTTATTTTGAGGCATTTTGACTTATGCGGGCATCTAACAACTTTGGGAAAGCATGAAATTACATTTTATACATATTGCAAAGAACATCCGGTTTTTGTCTCCGGTAAGCTGAAACGTCATCATAGCCACTTTATGCTATTAAAATGAATGTAGATATTTGTGCACTTTTAGCCGTATAAATATAATAACTTAAAAGTTTTGACTTTATACGACGTATAAATATAAGTCAATATAAGAAAAAATAAGAAATATAAGTCAAAACTTTTAAGTTATTATATTTATACGGCTAAAAGTGCACAAATATCTACATATAGCATAAAGTGGCTATGATGAACTCAAGTGATCGCAAGTTTTGACATGGAGTCGTAACCTTACGTCATCATGACGTAGCGCGCGTGTGCACTGAACCGAAGCTAATGTTGTTCTGGTGAAGTTGTGTTGTTCAGGAATGCTGTACATTCATTCACAATATGCAAAGTTTATGCAGCAACATTAAAAAAAAAAAAAAAAAAAGCCACTTAATCGTAATGGTGGGCTAGAAAAGAAAAGATCACCAAAACAGACTTTAATGTAGGCATGATGACAAGCTAAGTAATCAAACATCTTTAACTTTTGAAGTCCCACAACAAACACTCACTTGAACGTCTTCACGTTATTAAAACAGAATTTTTCAATTGTTCAGATGCCACAGACCCCTAATATGATTATCCTCATGTGAAGGACCACAATCCTAATCTTTAAAAGGCAGCTGTATATGTTCTTGTATTAAAAACCCAATTCATACTATGAAAAATAAATAGGCCTACTTTAATAAAAATGTGTAAAAATCATTCAGAAAATAGTTTGTTTCTATTACATTACATTTTTCCTACTCACTATAGTACTATAATGTTGATGTATTTAATTGTTTGTATATTTATTTCAATCATTTCTTTATTATTAATTTAGTTATTTAAATATGTTTATATAAACTGTATATATATAAAACCTTTTTTTTTTCCTTTTTTACACTGTTTTTCTCTTAACTTCTTTGCAGACCCCCCAAGCATTTACATTTACCCCCGTTTTAAGAAACATTTTTACTTCTGTCTCATACATGGATTGACTGAAAATGATTTTTTGTTGTCCTGAAACTTAAATTAATTTCTTCCATGGGACACAAAATTATACTTTCTTGAAGAATATCCTGGACACTTAATGAAAATGAGTGGGAATTAAGGTTATAAACGTAGTAACAAAACACCAGAAAAGTATAAAATAGTCCATATGGCTCAAGCACTCATCTGAAGCCATACAACAGCTTTGTGCGAGAAGTGAGAAATGCGGTGATGTTTGGTCAAGAGAAGCAAGAATAACCTGCCAAGATCATTGTATAGATTATCACTGGTGTTGATCAAAGATGACCACAGGACGAAAATTATACGTTTCTTTATACATATATACATGCTAACCTAAATCTAGAAAATCCATGGACGTTTAATACTGTTATTTGTTAAAATCCCACTAACAGTTTTTGTTCTTGTTGTCCCATACAGAGCCTCGACTCAGTACCATCAGCCCTGAACTGCTGCCGTCTGTCAGGAGCAGGAAGTCATTCACTGCAGGTGTAACCTCAGCTGCAGTGGGCATCATGCTGCTCATCACTGCTGCTGTCATCGGTGTCGTTTATTGGAAACGCAGGAAGGCAAGTATCATCATCTTAATCTGTTAAATCATGATGACATTAAAGATGACAATTTATATTCTCTCCTTTTAAAAAATGAAAATTATCCAATGATTGACTCAAGCCATCCTAGGTGTATATGAACACAAATGGAGTTATATTAGTTATATTATATAATATCCAGAGTTTTTGAAGCTCCAAAAAGCGCATCCATCCATAATAACAGTAATCCATACGACTCCAGTGGGTTAATATTTGTGTTTTGCAGAAAGAAGAAAGTCATATACACCTAGGATGGCTTGAGGGTGAGTCAGTTATGGCATAATTTTCATTTTTGGGTAACCTATTACTTTAAAGAAATAGTTCACCTAAAAATGAACATTTGCACCCTCTGGCCAACCAAGATGTAAATTAGCTTGTTTCTTATCTGAACAGATTTGTAGAAATATAGCTTTTTCGACAATGAATCCAAACAGCTGATAAAAACATCACAATAATCCACATGACTCCATCCATCAATTAACATCTTGTGAAGCGAAAAGCTGCCTGTTTGCAAGAAACAGATCATTAAAGGACTAGTTCACTTTCAAATGAAAATTAGCCCAAGCTTTACTCACCCTCAAGCCATCCTAGATGTATATGACTTACTTCTTTCAGATGAACACAGTTGTAGAAGTAAGGAATAACTGATGACGGGCTATTGAACTCAACACTATTTCGATGGTGTATTCCAAGATATTTGTCAGGTTTTTGTCCTTAAAACACTCTTATGTGTGGGACTAATTTCTTACGCATCTCATCCCAAGCCTCCGTTGCTAATTCCAAAACGTCATTTCAGAACTAGTGACGAAGCTTGATAGCAGAATAATACCGTTGATACAGTTATTAACGCAGTTAAGAGAGAGCGCACGAGAGAGTATGCGCTTTCAGGACACAATAAAACGTATCTTCTGGCAAAAACCATTACATTTTCATCCGATTGTTTACTATATTTATTTGCTTGGTCGGTGTTGTTGTGGGTTTCGTTTCTTTTGCGGTTGTCGGCTGTAAGGACTTATTGAGATAACTGGAATCATTTGGCGAAGAACATTGGTCGACCAATCAGATTTGAGCATTCAGCAGCCCCGTAGTGTAAATATTAATTAATATCCTGACGCATCCGAGCTTTATAATAGGAGTGAACAGGGGTTATGAGAATGAGTTGAAGAAAGTGCTTCCATCCACATCTATCATAAACGTCCTCCACCCGGCTCCGGGGGGTTAATAAAGGTCTTCTGAAGTGAAGCGATGTATTTGTGTAAAAAAACAAAATATCCATATTTAACAAGTTATGAAGTAAATTATCAAGCTTTCGCCAGACCGCCTTCCGTATTCAACTTACGGAAAAAGCTTAACTGGCAGTTTACACTTTCTTCAGCTCATACTCGTTGATCCCGCTCACTGCCATTTTAAAGCTCGGATGCATCAGGATATTTAATAATATCTCCGATTGTGTTCAGACGAGATGAATATTATAGATAGAGGATTCGTATTTTAACAAATGATGGATTTGTTTCTTTCAAACATGCAGCTTTTCACTTCATAAGATGTTAATTGATGGATGGAGTCATGTGGATTATTGTGATGATTTTATCGCACTCGTTCACTGCAGAGGATTCAATGGTGAACAAGTGATGTAATGTTCATTTCTCCAAAACTGTACCCATGAAGAAACAAAATAATTTACATCTTAGATGGCCTGAGGGTGGACGAGTACATTTTCACCATATTTTTATTTTGGGGTGAACTATTCCTTCAAAAATTGTATTATGCAATGGCATGGTTTGTATATTATAAGACCAAAATAGTTCTTAATTATGGCTTGGATTGTGTGGCATCATGTAATTGTGTTTTTGTGTTGACTTACAGGCAACTTCTTACAAAGTGTCACAAGAGGACAACAGCGCAGCCAACAGTCTTTGTGGATCCCTGATTGTTATTGATATTTAATGAATGTGGGGGAATTATTTCACAACTGGCAACCTCATCTGGCTCAGGACTAAGCTGGAAAAACAGGACCGGTCGTTTTTTCCATGTTACATTAGAAAGAGTCAGCTGTAAGCCTGTCTGAAGAGTGTAACCACTGGGACACTGGTGCTGTTTTGAGTGCGATTCAACCAGTGTGTGGATCAACCAGTGGGATGTGTGGAAAATCCCAACTTCCAAGTGACTCTGCATCCTTTAAGCAGCACCTACTGGAACAACAGCTGTTAGTTATAATGTTGTTTATGTGTCCTTGAACTGCACAAGACCACAGAATGTCCCATTTGTACATTTCTAATTCTTATAGCATTATTATTAAGGGTCAAAACACTTAAGATTGTCCACTAGGGGAGGCCAAAGGGATTTAAAAAAGTCTAATTAATAATTAATATAGCATTAATGTGAATGCTAAATAACTACTGTTTTTATTTGTACAGTAGGACCATTGTGCACTGACTATCTCCTTGTGCATAATTCATTTGCAAAGAATTGTGATCTCCAGAAGTATTTATTATAATATGTAGAATATTTTTATAAAAGCACAATTTTGTGATCAAAATTACATTACGCATTTTTAAGTATTTATACAGATACTGTAGCACATTTTCTACTCAACAGCTCATAAGCAACGACTGCGAGAGTCAATCACTTTATCAGAGCTGTTGTGATCTCTGAGTATAAGCTGTCAGTGTTTTTTCTGTGTTTTTAACATTTTTTATTATATTTAAACATTTATTTATAAAGTTTTTTAGGACCAACATGTATTTTCTTAAGTTGTTTCATCACTAAGTTTCATAACTTAGTGGAGATTCAAGATTGTTGTATTTGAAATGATATATGAAAATTGTATCATTGAATCATTTACATGATGGTTTTGGATTGGACCACGATAATTGCAGTTATTTAAAGTAATTAAAAAATTTATGCTGAAGGATCTGAGAGTGCAATTATACATCTTTGTTGTGTTTATATAGTTTAATTATTTATCGTTTAATCATTTTATTATTACTATCGTCTTTTTATGCTTTTTATGCTTTTGCTCTTCTCTGGCTTTCTCAGTCAAACTCAGGCTGTTAAAGGGTTAGTTCACCCAAAAATGCGTTTTGAAGCTTTACGAATCTTGAGCGTGTATCAAACTGCCAAAGTCACGTGATTTCAGTAAACGGGGCTTTGTTACATCATAAGTGTTTCAAAAGTTCAATAGCTCACGTGACTTTGGCAGTTTGATACACGCTCTCAAGTCAAGTCATCTTCATTTATATAGCGCTTTTCACAATATATATTGTTTCAAAGCAGCTTCACAGTGACAATAGGAAAATTCTTATCAAGCTAAAATTGGTTTTTGATTGAATCACTTCCGTTGTAAAAATTGTCAATTATTACTTTAGGCGCCGCTTAAATGACACCTTTCCTACTGAAAAAAACCCCGAATACCTTTAATGCATTCTTGCCGTTCATTTACGTGTTTAGTCTATAGGTTTGCGTGTTTGAGTGTGTACGTGCGCAGAAGCTTGGTCTTTTTTAAAAAAAAAGTGATATTTGCCAAATTACTTGTCTGGTCCGCATAATACAGAAAAATTAGTTGTGTCTGCGGATCTATGCGAACTGGAATAATTTTGATAACGTTTTATCTATACATAGGGAAAGGAGAGGGAAATGGGCCTTTGCAGGGGATAATTTAGTTGAAGCGTCAGGGCTGCGTTATCATCATGTCTAGGCACAGGTCCTTCATCTCATCTGGATACGGCCTGGATCTGGCAGGCTGCGGCAAACCTCGGGATAAACAGAGAGAGACTAATATTAGTGTAGACGCCATTCTTCTTATGATATAGCGAGTACATCAGGTGTTATGGGAAGTGTTCCCGGTTCCGGCTGACCTAATATATGCAGCCTAACAATTTACATGAATTGAATTATAGAAGTAGATAATGTGTTATGTGTATGCAAGTTTAAACAGATGTGTTTTTAGTCTAGATTTAAACTGACCGTGTGTCTGCTTCACGAACAGTGATAGGAAGATTGTTCCAGAGTTTAGATGCTAAATAGGAAAAGGATCTGCCGCCTGTGGTTGATCCTCCAAATCACTGATTCGAAACAAAAGATTTGTAAAGCTCCGAAGCTTCATGAAGCAGTGTTTTGAAATCGTCCATCGCTAGATATTGTTAAATAAAGTCGTTATTTTGTTATTGTTGCCGCACAAAAAGTATTCAAGTCACTTCATAACATTAAGGTTGAACCACTGTAGTCACATGAACTGTTTTAAATATATCTTTAGTAGCTTTCTGGGCATTGAAAGTGTTAATTATCTTGCTGTCAATAGAGGCCTAACTGAGCCGTCGGATTTGATCAAAAATATCTTAATTTGTGAAGATCTGAAGATGAACAAAGGTCTTATAAAAGATTAAATAAATCACAATTTTATTTTTAATCATTTTCAATTTTAACTTTACATTCTGTCACTCTAAACACATTTTGATTCAGAAATAATCAGATTCATATTAGTGTCCATAATTGTAATAATAAAATTAAAAAGTGCAGCAGTGCTATGCACACTGTCACGATCACCAGTGAGAGTGGCCGTCATTGCCATCAGAGGGCACTCCAACCTGGACTACTATGATTGTCAAAGACTCCATTACCCATAACACACTGCCTGGTCTATCTGCCATTATTGTTCACAGCTGTTTCTCATTATTCTCATTAGCCCTGTCTTCATAAGCCCGTTTCACCCTGTTACTCACTGTGAGGTTTTGTTAGTTGTTACACTGCATCTCTGAGCATTTGATCTGGTTTCATGTCTCTTGGTTTTTTGGACTTCTTGCCTGTCTTCTGGATTACCCTTTTGTGTGTATTCCCTGATTTGTTTGCCTGTCTGGACATTGACCTATTGCCTGTTATTTTGGATTAAGGTTCTGGATTGTCCTTCTATTAAAGCTGCATTTGGATCTTCACTCAGTCTCGGAGCAAATTATTCAGACATTTTTGATATCTGATATATTTTTAAGAGCAGGTGCAGGACACTATAGTTCAGTAATGTTAGTGAGGATAGCAAAATAAAGTAAACTGTGACGTATTATACCCAAAAATTCTTCATACAGTGGGACTACCAGTAAAAGTGATAAAAAATTTGGAAACCAAAAATTATTCAGACACTTTAATGACAGAAATTTTTGAAAATTCTTTCATTTACTCACTCTCAAGTTGTTCCAAACCTGTACACGTTTCTTTCTTCTGCTGAACACAAAAGATATTTTGAATGATGTTGGTTACCAAACAGTTGTTGGACCCCATTGGGGAAAAATACAATGGAAGTCCACAGTTTGGTAACCAACATTATTCAAAATATCTTCTTTGTGTGTGTGGGTGTGTGTGTGTGTGTGGTTATGTCTGTCTGTTTGTGGTTAATAAGTTTCCAAATAAGTCACCTGCTGCATTTCCTTCAAAGAATCCTATCAGCGAGAAAACACCAAATGTAATCTGTATGTCTCCACATCACAGGACGGATAAATTTAATCCAGACGTTTCAATCTAAAATAATGAAGATGATGCTCATTGTAGCGTGCTTTATTGGTAAGTCAAGTGCCGTTTTTATAAAGGATACCGCTTTAATTTGAGTGTAGATCTGCTTTAATTGCACAGTTTATATTTACAATGCAAATATTTTAAAGGCATTACTGCTGCGACTGCTGTTGCTGATGATGATGATGATGATGATGTTGAATCGCTAACGGTGTCTGAAGGAGGAAACCTCACCATCTCTATTCATATGAAGAAGTCTGACAAAGACCCTCAGGTTTTGGTTACTCGTCTCAAAGGCTCCTCACAGCAGCTGATAGCACAGATAACTTGTCATAATCGAGTCTGTGAGCGCGAGTGCTTGATTTCTGGCGTCTCATTGATTTCTGATGAAGAGAATGTGACGCTGATCCTGATGAACGTGAGCTTCAGTCAAACGGGGCTTTACAAAGTCTGCAAACATGGAGACACGCAGCCGGAAAACAAAATTTACCAAGTTACAGTGCGTAGTAAGTATTACTAGCACGTCGTATTGTCTTTGATTTTCTGATGAAAGGCATTGTAGTATTGCATCATCACAATGTCGAAGTCCTCCGTATAATAAAAGGACAGCAGTATAGATTTTATGCCAGTTATGAGAAAGAATTGTTCGTTCTGAAGCATTTTGCGGCATCTAAAAACTCATTTTGTAGTCTCACAATAAAAAAATAAAAAAATTCTTTATTCACATTATTTGGGTGATTTAAAACAGGGGTCACCCTCATGTTAGGGACCTCAACCCTAAAATATGTACATGTATACAATTGAACCTAAATCATGAAAATACATGGACATTTATTACAGATATTTGCAAAAATGTGTTGTCCTTTACAGAGCCTCCAGCATATACCGCCAGCCCAAAACAACCACCGCCTGCCGTCTGCAGTAAATCATTCACTGCAGGCGTAACCACACCCGCTCTGGGCATCTCTGTGGTCATCACTGCTGCAATCGTTGGTGTCATCTCTTGATAACACAACAAGGCAAGTTTTGTCATGAAGCTAAAGAGAACTGCCCTCCTCAAAGCATTAGTTCACTTTCAAATGAAAATTAGCCCAAGCTTTACTCACCCTCAAGCTATGCTAGGTGTATATGACTTTCTGATGAACACAATCAGAGAAATATTAATAAATATCCTGACGTTTCTGAGCTTTATAATGGCAGTGAACAGGGATCAACGAGTATGAGTTGAAGAAAGTGTCTCAATCCACATCCATCCATCATAAACGTACTCCACACGGCTCCGGGAGGTTAATAAAGGCCTTCTGAAGCGTTTGTGTAAAAAAATATCCATATTTAACAAGTTATGAAGTCAAATATCAAACTTCCGCCAGACCGCCTTCCGTATTCAACTTACAAAAAAAAAAAAATGAACTGGCGTCGTGTCAGTTAAGCTTTTTTCGTAAGTGGAATAGGGAAGGCGCAGGACGTATAACGTAAGCTTTTTGATCTGCGAGAGATTTACACTTTCTTCATAAGCTGAATACGGAAGGCGGCTAGATATTTGACTTCATAACTTGTTAAATATGGATATTTTTTTACACAAACGCTTCAGAAGGCCTTTATTAACCTCCCGGAGCCGTGTGGAGTACGTTTATGATGGATGGATGTGGATTGAGACAAACTCATACTCGTTGATCCCTGTTCACTGCCATTATAAAGCTCAGATATGTCAGGATATTTATTAATATTTCTCAGATTGTGTTCACCAGAAAGAAGAAAGTCATATACACCTAGGATGGCTTGAGGGTGATTTTCATTTTAAAGTGAACTAATGCTTTGAGGATATTATTGGATTGGTTTGGAATTCTAACAATGGAATAGTCTGGATATTATAAGCCTAAAATAGTTTATGCTTTTGCATCTAAACCATTATTTTCACTTGATTTGCATGGCATCCTGTAACTGTTTTTGTATTGACTTACAGGTAACACATGAGAAACTCTATGTCCAGTAGAAGTGACCATCACACTGGGCCTTACATACAGGTGTTGCGGTTTACCGAGTGTAAAATCTGCTTGCGTTCCTCTAATATAACACTGGAAACCTCATCCACAGGACTAAGATGAATGTAATAACAAGATAAGTCCCTTTTTCAATGACTACATTTACATCACAGTAAGCTGTTTACATGACACAAGCAAACCTCTTCAATCACGTTAACATGCACTTTTCATTATTCTGCTAAGAGTTGTTTTCACACCCCAGTCAATCACACCCTCAAACACATTTCTACGGTCTACTGCATTATATTCATGTTGCGCAATGTTGTCAACATGAACTCAGTATCTTTAGCACCCCAAATGTGCGGCGTTCTTCATCTCTGATGAATCTGCACATGACGGCACCATCCGTTTTCGACACAAGCACATGCGCACTTTGTCCAGGGTGAAGTAGATGCAATTAAAGTGTTTACATTCCTGTTTATTGTGATTAAAATTGGCATACACCACATATTTTACTTGAATTATGGTTACTACAGTTAAGCTTGCTAAGAAAAATATACATTATTTGTATCTTTTAATATATTGTATAGAATAGTATAAATATAAATAAGGAAACTTGATTTCTAAGCTTTATGTTCATACAGACACTGTAGCACATTCTCTTGTAAACTGTCAACTCAAAAGCAATTTATTAGATTTAATCATTTAAGCCTAAGTGAAAATGTATTTAATTCAGGAAGTGTTTTCTTTGAAAGGGACCAACATGTATTTTCATAAGCTGTTTCGTCAAACGCTAACTGTTGAGTTAATTCTGTTTGTATTTGTTTTATTGTATGATTTATATATATACATTTTAAATAAAGTTATACTGAAGACTATCAGTTTTGTTGGACTGTTCAGAATGAAGGCATTTACCACAGTGTGTTTCTTAAAATTTCTGTTGCCTACATACAGTGGCTAAAATAAGTATTGAATAGCCTACGTCAACTTTTTTTTATTAAATACAGTTCCAATGCAGCCATTCACATACAGTTTTGAACAGACATCAATATTAACTTAAGAAATCTACACAGACAATGAAATCATAATTTTACAATCCATAAAAAAAAGCTATGTGTAATAAAGGGAAATGACTTAGTCACACACTAACTGAACCTGTATTTAATAGTTAGTAGAAAAGTTTTTGCAATCTCCCCTCTTGGGGAGATTTAGGGAGGACTGGAAGGGGCCCATGGCATGGAGTGAGTTCGTGGGACGGAGCGGGCTCGTGGAGGAAGTCCAGAGCGGGCTCGAAGGATGGGACTGATAGTTCCGCCCAAAAGTCTATTAGCCAGGGTTCTCCCTTGGGTGAAGGCTTAGGCTGGCAGAATCACTTGGGAGTTCCAGTGAGGCAGTGGCCCTCCTCCTGGGCCGTCTGGACCTCCCTTTGGGCGGTTGATTTGGGGCAGGCTGAGGAATAGGGGAGTACCCACTGGAGGAGTAGGCGGAGGAAACCGGCGGTTGCCGAACTGGCCAGGCCGCTTTTATTTCTGTGGGGACTGGACGAGGAATACACGATTTTTCTTGAACCTCTTCAATAACGAAATCAGAACAGTTCAGAAAGAGAATCAGATTCATTGTCTCGACTAGGGAAAAAAAAACACAGGTTCACTAAATCGAATCGTGTCCTCGTCCAGACCCGCCAGAAAACAAGCGTTTAACGGGGCATCTGGCCAGTTCACCAAATATGCAAGTTCCGTAAATTCCTCCACATACCTCTCCAGCGGGCGACCATCCTACCGTAGCCCACACAGACGATCCTCCGCTGAGGTCTGTTTGCGGGACACTGGAGACACGGGAACCAGGAATAATCCCATTTTCTTTAGTGGAAATCCAACGGTTTGGTCTGTTCTTCTGTTACGGCTTGGTTTGCTGAAGGGATGAGGCATGCACAGATTTCCACAGAATAGGATATTTAATGGATGAAAGTGAACAAAGTAACCAAAAGCACGTATAGTACAACAATAAGAACAGACAAGGAGAGAGAGGAGTGAGTCCAGGTGCAGGTGATGAGTGCTGATGGGGAGATGACGAGGAAGTGACTCGAGTGCCAAAACCACAGAACACATTTATAATGTGGTTCCTCTTCGTTTTCACATTCTGTAACACCATAAATGGTAAGTATAGCAAACATTTTGAGAGTTCTCCGAGTAATGTAGATCTCTGTTAGTCACACATAATGTGTGAGTGTCACTTTTACCATACGAACATTAATTTTATTAGCTGCTCGGAGTGACGGTCAGAGAGTGATGGTCAAAGAAGGAGAAAGCGTTCATCTAGTTGCCAAAACAGCAGAACTGGGGAGTGTTCATCGAGTTGACCTGCTGAAATATGAAAATGGCACAACACGGCTTATCTACCGCTACTGTTCCCCCAAAGAGGAGAAGATGGGGTGTGTTGCCAAGCAGCCCGAAAAAATCTCACTCCAGCATGGAAATGTCTCTGTAACCCTTCCTAATGTCCACGCCACAGACGCAGGACAGTATGTTGTCCAAGTGATTGGGAACAACTTCACCAATGAAACGTCGCTCACCGTTGTATTCCCAGATTAGTATTCTAGAGCGCTGTGAAAATGCATTGATACTAGAACTTTGGTTGGACAGTACTGATCGGTGAACGTGACACAATAACAAAAGCTGCAGTCCGTAACTTTTATTTGTTATAAATTTACAAAATGTATATAATGAGCGAGTACATCTTGAATCCATTTTCCAAACCGTGTTTTTGTCTTATCCTAAATCACTACAGTAATAAATGTTTACATTCGGACTGTTTTAGACCGGTCAGGTCGCTACCGCTGCGGAGTAGACCAGTACCTGCGTGACTCTAGTCTAGGCTGAATCCGAAATCGCCAGCTATACCCTCGTTCACTAGGCTATTCCATACATTAGTTCACTTAAAGACGTGACTGAAAATGAATAAGTGAATTCGGACACTGAGTGCACCAGAAGGGCTTCCGCTTTTTAATTTAAGTTTGTATTTTGTTTAATAATCATTTGAAACTTAGCAAACTGGCAGCTCCAGTAGTAAGACGAAAGTATTCATCTCAAATTCTGTCATGTCTGTGATGTATAAACCTTAGATAAACAATTTAAAAATCAAAGTCCCCCTGTAGTCATTAATTTTATCCCTTAAAACTCATGTTTGGTCACCAAATGACCTCTTTAAACGTTTTTTTTTTCTGTTACAGTTTTCTTAATGCCTTAAAATAGCATGAATGTAACTCTACACCCTTGCCTCATTTAATATACGCGGATCAATGAATATGCAAATTAGCCCCGCCTCCACTCATTCACGCCAGCTCAGAGATTTTGATTAAATTTCATATTTGAAATCACCAATTAAATCTTACAACAAAAGTGTCTCATAAATTTTGTTTTTCTAAACATTCGAATCATGATTTTTCATATTTTTCAGGCTGGCTCAAGCTTGCGCATTCGCAGTCCTTAATGCCCGTCTCTTGTGCCTCAGTTTCCCCTGTTAAATCAAGTAATGCTGCAGGTTCTTTTACCACTCAGTCCAGCTGAGGGAGCGCGTTCTGGCGAGAAAGTGACGTCTATGCATACCCTGTATAAGACTTTATGTAGCCCCGCCCCTTTTCAACACTGCACTCGTTGTCTTTTGACTTCCGGTTTGTATTTCCACAGCGATCTTACGTTTTTATGAATGAACAGCTTGTTTTAAAATCTCGGTCAACTGACATTTGTTAAGACATCTGCTTTAAACATAATGCTCATGATAACTTTCATTATCTCTACAACAGGTAAATCCACTTCACCAGCTAATTATTCTTTGACAGAGATGCCACAGAAATATAGGAACAACCGCAAAAATGGAAGTTCAAAGGCAATATTATAAAGATGGCGGCGCGCTTGTTTCTCTGGCGCATAAGGTAAGTGTTTCTCAACCAGGGGCCCCTAGTGGTCCTTGACATAATGCCAGGGGGTCCTTATAAAATATCTGCACATTAATTTTTGTATATTTTGACATGTTCCCATAAAAGAAGACGATAATATATGTACACTCTAAAAAATGCTGGGTTATTTTTTCAACCCGAATGCTGGATTGAGACTTCTGGGTAAGGATGCTGGATTAATTTAACCCAATTTTGGGCAGCCATATTGCGCGTTTGAACTTTCTACTATTCAAAATAATATGAGTGATGTGTCTTGTGTTATTCTATAGTCTTTGGTGATACTTATGTATTGTGGTCAGCTGTATGTTTTCGGGAATTTTACAATGGCTTCGAACGCGGCTCAACCAATCAGAATCAAGGGCCGGAACTATCCGTTTTATTAAAAACACTAGATTTTTAAAACCATCTTTAGTTTTAGCTTTAAATTCTGTCAGTTCTGTTACTTGTGTGTTTGCTAAATTGATCACATTATGATATAACAGAAAGTAGACAAACAAAGAGAAAACATTTAAATCTCTGCAGAAATTATCAGTTCATATTAGTGTCATTAATTATCATTAGCTGTGAGATGTACTAATTAACCTATTAAAATTTTTTTTTTTAATAAATATAATCTTTAATATAAAGCCCTATACACAAATGTACAAAAGATACATGTATAAAAACATATTTGTGCATATTGTCTATAATAAGAAGTGCAGCAATGGTCTGTACACTATAAAAAATGAATATGTGCACTAGTTACCAGCTAACAACATTAGTTAACCAATGGGTTAAGAAACTATTTCTACCTTATATAACTCTTGAATTATCTCTAGATTATCATTTGCATAATCTAATGTTTTCAGGTTTTAATTCATTCATATCTATTCAAAGCACATAATATTTTTTACCAGTTAATTTAATGTTACTAAATTATGTACATTTTGACATTTTTACAGTGTATTGTGTACATCAGACCATAAAAGAATAAGCCTCTTTGTTATAATAGAAATCTAAATGTGATATATTACATTCCTTTTTTTTCTCAATAGAAACGGGTTATTTTGAATAGTGAAAAGGAAGGCAATTACACTAAATTTCACAAAAGTATCATCATCACACAGAAGCAGCAGCTCTTCTCTGAACTGAGCAGATCCTCACATTTTCGACCAGAAAGAAAACAGTGGCAATTCCAACCAGACCAGACAGAACCAGTCGAATCAGAGCTTCAGTGACGCCACAATGATCCAGACAATCTGAAAGAGAAGAGACTTATTCATAAACATCTTCTGTCTTGTTAAATGTTTTTGTCTGTGGAGATACAGAAGCTGCACAGAGGTCATGTGGCAGGAAGAGATCTCAGTGTTAAATGTCATTCTCGTACCTTCATGTCGTGGGCAGATCTCTTTCATGTTAAGACTGACACTTTTGTTGCTCACTGGATTTGCAGCCGTGCATCTGTAGATCTCTGAATCATCATAATGAAGCTCCAATGGTAAACTGAGGCTGATGCTGAGATCAGGATTGCTGGTCTGATTCACCATTTCACTCCCTTTATACCACGAGATGAACACGTCTCGATCGTTTCTCACAAAGCAGGACACAGAGCATATTTCCTCTGATGTACCTGAAAGACATGAACCACCGATTCAGAAAGTGCTTCTCATAATTTACAAAGAGTCCAACAAACTACATCATATCAAAAGTACTCAAAGGGATGTCATTTTTCTGTATTTTTGCAAAAGTTCTGGAAGCAAACTATGGCAACTTTTTTTTTGGAATACAAAATTAAAAAGGTAGGCCAATTGTGACATCACAGACTTTTTTTTTCTTGCAATTGTTTATATTTTTTCAGAATTATTAAGCATGCAGAATTATGAGAAAAAAGTCAGAATTGTGAAATGAAATAAATCAGAATTGTGAGATAAAATAAAGTCAGAATTGCAAGCTGAAATAAATTCAGAATTGCGTGATAAAAGAAAAAAGTCAGAATTGTGAGAGGAAATAAGCCAGAATTGCAAGATAAAATAAAGCGAGATGAAATAAGAATTACATTTTTATATATATATATATATATATATTCCTGTTGCGGAAATAAGTTTCCAGAGTAAATTGCATTATTAATCATAAAGTCAGACCTGTAGATCGGTGCAGAGCTGAGCTGCTCCTGATGGCAGGTACAGAGACAGGTGCTTTAGGACGAGAGGAAACATGTACATCACCTTTAAAAGGCCAATAATGCAGTGGCATAATTACCATTGAACCATATCTAATCAATTACTATCTTTACATTTGCAGAGACCCTATTATTAATGTTATTTTTCAACAGCGGCAACTTACCATAAACATCAGCTTTGTATATCTGTACTGATATGTGTGTATTGATGACGATTAATGCTTTATACAGTCCAGATTCATTAGTTCTGATGTCTGTGATGGTTAAAATCCCCGTCTCTTGGTCTAGCTGTACTCTGCCAGTGAGTCTCTTGTCATAATGAGTGTATATTTTCCCTTGATGCATCTGTGCGACACGAGTACTTTGTCTGCCGCTTTCAAACGTCCACAGTATCTGAACGTCTCCGTTTAGATCATGAAGTCCCGGATTCAGATTGAGGAAACCTCCCTCCTTCACTTTAACTGTTTCGATGTCATCAACCTCTCCACACACTGAAACCATATGAAAACAGGATATACAGGTAGACTAATTATTAATATGATATTGACCATTTTTGGTTTCTAAACACCTGTTGATTTTCAATGTTTACATATTCTAGGCAGCCAATAAAACGCACTGTGGTTGTTGATTTTGTCATCACTTTTAGTTAACTGTGATGTGGTGCTGATATGAACTAGTTTCGTTTGTATACATTTATGCATTTGCAGATGCTTTTATCTTCTATACTGTATATGCTGATTGTCACTGTCATTGAGATTTGTGTGTTAAGTGTTGTGGGTTATGTGCAACCAAAGATGCACAAAGATTCAAGCTTCAGATAAAAAAAAGAAGAAGATTGTAGAGTTAATTTCATATTAATTCAGATTTAAGCTCTTGTGCAGCTTGACCAACAAATAACTGGTTGAACTATATGTTTTTTAATCAATGATAAGACTTTTTCATGCATGTTTGTAACATTGCAACACTAGCAGGTCTGTGGTTAGACAGGGCATGATCTAAGGAGGGATAAAGGAAGTCATACTTTCTCAGGTTTCAGACAGTGCTGCATGTAAATGACTTGACCAGAAGTTGTTTCTGTTTTTGAAAAGTGAAACTAACACATAGAAATAAAAATATGAAACATTTTAGTTTAATCAGTGTAACCGTTTTGCAAGGAATTACAAAGTTCTTATTTTTAAAAAGAGTTTTGTGTGAACATCAAAGACACAGTATAGGCCCATAAGTTGGCAGGAAATTGTTGTCACTCTCTCCACTGAGGTAACTTGTGTATAATGTTATGTAAATGTTTCATTTTTCTTTTTCTTTCCTGATCATGGCAACGTCAAGAGGATGTCCACAACAAATGTGACTATTAAACAATGTGAGAACAATCATTTACTGTGCATATTGATTAGTTTTGTTATGATTTATGTATATTTACTGAAGATGAAGCAGCAATTTATGCTGCTTATGGAACATGTTCACCTGCATTTTCACACAAAAGTTCATGGTTATGCAAGTCAAGCAGGATGTTTGCTTCTTCATGATTTTTCTTACGGCAGTAAACTAAGTTTCCAGTCAAAATTTGAGAGCTTTTATATTGAGGACAATTAAAGACAGTTTCTTAGAACACAATAAATAAAATGTGTGTATCTTACCCTCCGCACAGATGAAATATAAGATGAAAGCCCACATACTGATGAATGTTTTTGATGCGTTGTTCTTCTCGATGATGCTCCTTCAACTCAACTGAGAAGGTTCGACACCTGCAATGAAATCACTTACATTGGTCTTACCAAAAGGTGGCAGTGAAAACTGACTCTCAAAAAACTCTTTATATATTTTTTTCACTTGATAGTAAAGTTCATCAACAAGGCCAATAAGCTGTTTAGGAAGCTCACCGAAAACAGACAGATGATTAGCTTTTTCTTTTTCAGATTAATTCCCCTGGTAATGTGTTTGTAACTTTTGTATTCCTTTTGCCCCCCCCTTTTAAAAAAAATATTTTTTAAAACTTATACTTATGAATTTGTAAAAAAAAATAAAAAAATAATGTTGCATATATTGGAGTATTTCTTTAAAAAAAAAATCTACTCAGTTTTGTAACTGATATTTGGACGATAACATCGCTGATTTACAGTTAAAACTTGGGCGGGAAAACAGTGCGTGACCACAGGGAGCAAAAAGTGCGCGAAGAAGTGACGTGACGTGACGTGAGAACCATTTCAAGTAGTAGCTACCTCAGTGCAGCTTGTAGGATTATTGGCATCTTGGATGTCTAGATCGATAATGGATTTTATTGTTGATCTGTGAGTACTCGATTGAAACTCGAGCCGCACCATCGCGTACTAATGAAGTATTGAAAGACACGTGTTTTGTGTTTTTCACAAAGTTTTCATGTGAGGTCAGTGTTGTTTAGACCCCAACATTCTTTTTTTGTGTTCTGCAGAAGAAAAACAATGTATGTTAGAATGACATGAGGGTGGTAAATGGTGTCAAAAATGTAATGTTTGGTTGAAATATCCCTTTAATTTTACGTTAAATCACATTTAATATTTCTCACAAGAAATGGAAATTGCCTCTAGCAAAATGGCAGTTTTCCCACTCTTTTGAATAGAAGAAAGGCTGCACAAACCCTAACATAAGCCCAAAGCACAAGGCCCCAGACCAAGAAACGTCTCTAAATCCATAATGTAATAAAGCACAAGAAAGATAATCATAGGACCATACATAAGCACAGCAGATGCCCACACGATCCAAATGATGCGAAAAGCCTTAAGTTTGTCTTTATTCACTCCATCTTTCCTCTTGAAGTAGTCACTAGGTCCAAGCAGCAGCTGAATGCTTTGATACTGAAAAAAAACAAGTAGCTCTGGCAAGACTAAGCTATGAAGTTCAATGATGTTGACTGAAACTATTAAGCTTGAGCTGATGGTCAGAATCCATCCAGTGACGGAAATGGCAATCCTGTATTTCATGGGTTTGAACTTCAGAAAGGTCACAGGATGGAGAACCCCTATGTAACGCTCCACACAGATGCAGCTCTGAAACAGAGGACGACTGACCGACAGCACCAGTCCAGGAAGGTATGAGCCAAACCTACAATCATCACAATTAAAGAAATAATGCTTTATGATAAAAACATAGGAAGAGCAGAAGAAGACCTCAAGTGCTGCATTGAAGACGAAGATTTCTGCGGACTGTCCTTGAATCATCTCCTTCACACTCAGCCATAGTATGTCAAGTCAAGTCAAGTCAAGTCACCTTTTTTTATATAGCGCTTTTTACAATGCAGATTGTGTCAAAGCAGCTTTACAGTGATAACTGGTATATAATTTTGGCTGCACAGCAGCTCTTAAAGAAAATGGTGTCAATGCAGGCAGATGCAAAGCACTGTTGAATATCAAATGTCAAGTGTCCCCAACTAAGCAAGCCAAAGGCGACAGCGGCAAGGAACCCAAACTCCAACAGGTGACATCAGGTGGCAAATAGGTGTTAAAAAGGAGGAAAAAAAACCTTGGGAGAAACCAGGCTTAGTCGGGGGGCCAGTTCTCCTCTGGCAAACAGTGCTTTGTTACGATTCAGGTAGCTAACATAAGTCCGATGGGATCGCAACATTCAAAGTATTTAATTCAGTTCCATCCAGTTGAGGATCGTATTCATCACGGCGGTACAGACGGTTTGTTGAGGAGCTGCGCCACTGGCTGTTGTGTCGATGAGGCCTTCACAATGGATGATCTAGTTGACTCAGTCTCTGCTGATACTTCAGGGCTGCGTTGTGGTCGTGTCAAGGCACAGGTCCTCGATCTCACCTGGATGCGGCCCGGATCTGGTTGACTACGGTAAACCTCGGGATAAACAGAAAGACTAATATTAGCGTAGATGCCATTCTTCTTCTGATGTAACGAGTACATCTGGTGTTATTGGAAGTGTTCCCGGTTCCGGCTGACTTAATTTATGCAGCCTAATAATCCTTTAACAGATTTAAAAATATAAATTGATAACGTGTTATGTGTATGCCAAGTTAAAGAGATGCGTTTTTAGTTTAGATTTAAACTGACAGAGTGTGTCTGCTTCCCGGACAATGCTGGGAAGATTGTTCCAGAGTTTAGGTGCCAAATAGGAGAAGGATCTACCGCCTGCAGTTGATTTTGATATTCTAGGTATTATTAACTGGCCTGAATTCTGAGATTGCAATAGACGTGAAGGACTATAATGCATTAAGGTACTCAGGTACTGAGGAGCTAAACCATTTAGTGCTTTGTAAATAATTAGCAAGATTTTAAAATCTATACAATGTTTAACAGGAAGCCAATGCAGTGTTGACAGAACTGGGCTAATATGGTTATACTTCCTAGTTCTAGTAAGAACTCTAGCTGATGCATTTTGTACGAGCTGTAGTTTATTTATCAAGCGAGCAGAATAACCACCCAGTAGAGCGTTACAGTAATCTAGCCTTGAGGTCATGAATGCATGAACTAACTGTTCTGCATTTGTCATTGAGAGCATATATCGTAGTTTAGATCTATTTTTAAGATGGAAGAATGCGTTTTTACAGATGCTAGAAACATGGCCTTCAAATGAAAGATTGGTATCAAAGAGCACACCCAGGTTCCTAACTGACGACGAAAACTTAACAGAGCAGCCATCAAGTGTTAGACAGTATTCTAGGTTATTACGTGAACAAGTTTTTGGTCCCAAAATTAGAATCTCTGTTTTTTCTGAATTTAGTAGTAGGAAATTACTTGTCATCCAATTTTTTATATCACCTATGCATTCCGTTAAATTTTGTGAATTGGTAAGTTTCATCAGGGCACGAAGAAATATAGAGCTGAGTATCATCAGTGTAACAGTAAACAGTCTCAGTACTATGGTACGATCTAAATCCTGACTGGAAATCCTCATAGATACTATTCCTTTCTAAAACGGAACATAGTTGTGATGATACTGCCTTTTCTAGTATTTCTGACCGAAAAGTGAGATTTGAGATCGGCCTGTAATTGACCAATTCTCTAGGATCAAGTTGTGTTTTTTTAATAAGAGGTTTAATAATAGCCAGCTTAAAAGTTTTTGGTACGTATCCTAGTGATAAAGACGAATTAACAATATTAAGAAGAGGATCTATGACCTCTGGAAGCATATCTTTCAATAGTATAGGGTCGGTATAGGGTCTAACATACATGTTAGAACAAACAAAACAAAACATGATTCCTCTCTTCCTCTGAGCCAGGTTACAACTATCTGTTCTATTCTCAGCTGATTTTCACAAACATGACATTATTTTATGATTTTAAGGTTAGAAGTATGGCAAGTGACAGAAAGAAATGTAAACATGATCCTGTTGTTTTCTGATAACAACAGCAAAAAAATACACATTTTGTGAAAAAGCTTATTTATAAATATAATTTATAAACTACTTTATACTTAAACATTTTTCCAATTCTTCGCTGATTGTAAGGTAAATTATGCATTTTGAATACATCTTCGTCATTAAAATTAAAATGTATGTGTGGTGGATTTATATTTTTGAACTTGAAATTAAGTAATATTAGGCCTTTTTTCCCCCAAATCAAATCCCCCCCAATTGGCAATTTCCTCATGGAAACTCGCTTAAACATTAAAACAAATGTATTGCGTGACATTTAATGAAAGTATCATGATCACATAGAAGAATCTCTTCTCTGAGATGAACAGATCATCAGACTCTCGACCAGAAAGAAAACCGTGGCGATTCCCACCAGACCAGACAAAACCAGTCGAATCAGAGCCTCAGTGACCCCACAACGCTCTCCACAACCTGAAACAAAAGAGACTTATACCTTGGTAGCCCCGTGCTGGCCGGGCAGAGTGTGGTTTTCGGACCTAGTATCTCTCCTAGATGGCTCTCCTTGGGAGATTCCGATCAGGAGGGATCTTCTGTCCCAGGCAGGGGGCACAATTTTCCACCCCCGCCCAGAACTTTGGAACCTGTGGGCTTGGCCTCTGAGGGGGCCCAGCTCATAAACTCTGGTCCCTCAGCTGAGGTTGTGGGGACCATTCTTCACTCTAGAGCTCCCTCCATGAGGAAGTTATATGCTTTGAAGTGGAAGCTTTTCACTTCTTGGTGCAGTGGTCGTCAGTTAGATCCAGTTTTCTGTCCTGTTGGTGCGGTTCTGGAATTTCTGCAGGAACGGTTCACTGCAGGGTTATCTCCCTCTACCCTGAAGGTCTACGTGGCAGCCATTGCGGCTTACCACACACCTCTGGCTGGTTCTTCTCTTGGGAGAGATCCTCTTATTACTCGCTTCCTCCGTGGCACCCTGAGGCTGAGGCCTGCAGTACGCACGAGGATTTGGGATTTGGCCGTGGTGCTCCAAGGCCTTTCCCTAGCTCCCTTTGAGCCCATTGAGGAGGTTCCAGTCAAGTTTTTGACCCTCAAAACGCTGTTCCTCCTCGCTATATCTTCCTTAAAGAGAATAGGAGATTTGCAGGCCCTTTCGGTTGCCCCCTCGTGCTTGGAATTTGCACCTGGTATGGTGAAAGCCTTCCTTCATCCCAGACCTGGTTATATCCCTAAGGTCCCCACTAATGTGGTCAGGCCTATTGTACTGCAGGCCTTCTGTCCTCCTCCCTTCAGGAATGCAGACCAGGAACACCTCAATCTGCTTTGCCCAGTTCGGGCATTGGATGCTTACGTCCACAGAGCTGCCCTGTGGCGTAAATCAGAACAGTTGTTAATTTGTTTTGGGTCCCCTTGCAAGGGGGCCCCGGCATCGAAGCAGAGAATGAGCAAGTGGATAATTGAGGCTATCTCTCTGGCTTATGGGTCAGCCGGACTGCCTTCACCTTTAGCAGTTCGAGCCCACTCTACCAGGAGTATGGCAGCCTCTAAAGCTCTTCTCTCTGGAGCTTCTTTACAGGACGTCTGTGATGCGGCAGGCTGGTCCTCGCCGCACACATTCGTCAGGTTCTATGACCTTGACCTTAGCTCCCCTGGGGCCCGGGTTCTCTCTAGTGCTTGAAAGGGAACGTCTCGGTTACAACTGTAACCTTAGTTCCCTGAAGAGTGAACGAGACGTTGCGTCGCCCTGCCATACTTCCGGCACACCTGTCAGCGCTTACTTCAGACACTTTGAAGCTAGCGTTGCACTGTTTGAGTGTGCTTTATAGCTTCCTGGTCGTGATGTCACCCGCCTCTGACGTCTCGTCACACCATTGGACGGATTTCACACATGCTTCATGACGACATCACGCGTTGCGTTCCCACCGCGTCAATTTCTCGACGCAACATCTCGTTCCCTCTTCATGGAACTAAGGTTACAGTCGTAACCGAGACGTTATCAATTCAATTAACACAATTGTCACAAACAAATGAACAAGAAAGAAAAACAGACGAGCCCCCAATTGTTACAGTACTACCCATCTAAGGCTGGGGAGCCAGTAACAAAATAAGAAAATAAATAAAAATAACTAAAGAAAAAAAAAAAAAAAAAAACCTTGGAGAAAGAACCAGGGCAATCCAACCTCCCGTCCCAGAATCAACACAACCACCAATTCAAATTAGGGTCTTTTAATTGAAGAGATAAAGATTTATAAACAAAATTAGTATTATCAAAGTATTAACAAATGTATAGGGAACAAAACCTCAGGGGAGGGCTAGGCCAAAATAACAAACAAAAGCCAAACTAACTAACCCAATAATTTTATAAGTTACCTAGACAAAGATAATCCACAAACAAAATACATACAACTTCGCTTTCTCCCTACCTAGCCATAACCAGGAGAAAAAGAGAAGTACAAATAAAAATGGCACCCTCCCCCTACCTTCCCTTAAATAATAATAAATTAAAAAAAACGTAAAAGGTTAACAAACATAGATAACATAAGGCATAAACAGAATCAAAAGATATTGAACAACTTCAGTTCTCTTTCTGTTAAAGAGCTCAACAAAATACTGAGTTCACTTACTCATATATCATAAATCACACAATCTAACAACAAGTGAGTCTGGGCAACAGGAGGAAGTATTTGCCCTGGCGGAAGGAAGTCTCTCTCTCTTCTACACAAATCCACCACGTCTTAAATTCCCACTCTTTCCCGTCAACATCCAATCACCCAAGACCAGACTGAACACAGCTGATTGGAAAAGGAGAAAAGGAGAGAGAGAGAGAAAGAAAAAGCAAACAACCAGATCCAACACACACACATTATAATAAACAAATTGAATATGTCCTTGGACGTAACACATACAACCATTTCCTCAGTGCATAACTTACATTTCACAGGCATATTCTCCATCTGTAAATGTTAGAAAGTCAAGAAAATATTTCCATTTTGCCGTCAGGATTGGACGAGCCTTCTGCAAGCACAAACTTCCGTGAACAAGCGCCGTCACACGCATTCGTGTGTGGAGTGTGATAATTCTGACTAAAATATACATTTTGCTAAAATATTTGCTGTTGTTGTTGGCGAACATAAATGTGCCATATGTAGAATTTCAAACCTACATCTAAGTGTATTTTTATGATAGCAGTAACTGTAAAGTGACTATTGTAGGGTAATCAAAATGACCTAATAATTATCTTTTTATATAATAATAAATCTTTTTATTTATTTTCATTTTTAGTTCAGTGAATTTAACTTCTGCCTTAAAAAGCATTATTTTGTTTTTTAGATTGTAATGTTACAATGTTAGAAAGTAGGCCTCATGTTTTTTCCTTCCCTCTTAAATGTAAAGGTGCTATTCATAATTGCTATGGGTGTTTTACTTGGTACCCTATAAATTAATAGAGGCCATGATAGGGTTAGAGGTCATACATTCTCATTATGGCTTGTCAGTTGACAGTCACAGTCTTTAATCATGACAGCACCATCTGAAGAAAAACAGTTTGAATTCGTTTAATGGTTTTGATCCTGTTGTACCTTACAGTAGTTAATGCAGTTATTGCAGATAAAGTATATGCTAGAAAATCTGCACGAGATGAAATAATAGCTAGCACCATCACATCTCTCTGGAGGGTAAGTATTATAGCAGGGAAATAGTTTGCTTTGCTCATTTAAAGCATTGTTCATGAAAACTGCCAAAAAAACTTTATTATTAGGGATGCACTAATCCAATACCAAGATAATTTATAGTGTCCTAAAGTCATGTGATGAAGAAATAATTTTTTACAAACCATTTTATCCATTGTTTAATGTGTAACAACTTTGCTTCTGTTGCTGCTTGCATCATTATTTTTTTTAATTTGAACTGTCTTGCCATGTTTTGTGACGTTATAGTCCACGTATTTTAGCTTTGAGATCATCTGTATTCTATATATCTATATATCATATGACTCTTCAGATGACTTAATGAGCTGTTTTCAGAGTTCACTGTTAATTTTACGTTTTATTGTTGATTATAGTATAAACTATATTTTCTTTACAAAGTTGCTGTTACACCTGCTGTTCTTTTTGAAGCATTTATATTTATCACCAAAATTAAATGCATTTTAAAATTGATTGATTTGCAGAAAACCTTTGCCCGAGAGCCAGCTGAGCAGGTGGGACATCACAGAGAGATGGAGGTTTTTGTGCCAAACCAAGGTATGTTTCATTAAGCAGTTGTGAATTACATATCAGGGGCATTAAAACAGGTTTAAATAATGTCGGCCATAAGCCGGGCTCAGCTACACCAGGCTTGGGATCAATGGTATAGGTTACGTTAGTGTGAGCGACTTACATTCATCTTCATTACAGTAGCAAATATCAGATCAGCAGATGGATGAGAGACCTCAACTTATGTATTACAAATATCAAAGTCTTCATTATGATATCTGAATGCAGATTTCTGCTTAATTAATAACTTAGTTCATACAGTTATTCACTGTGTGGTTTTGTAATTATGCTGTACTGTACAATACTATCTTTTTATTACAGTAAAATGATTCAACATTTTTTTTTTATTGTATTTTGAAGCTGTTACGATGACTTAAACTGGTTAAATTAACATAAAATCTAAAAATATAGACAAATAACACTTAATTCATATGCAAACTGAGTCTGAAGTGGATGTTGGTCAGTGATAAGACATCAGAACATGAAAAAACATGCTTCACAACATATTCAGAGAAATAAGTCGCTGTGAGCAAGGTGATGCATATTACCGTAAATCTATAATCTATTGTATTAGAGGTTTTATTTATTGTATATTGTATTAAATGCAGTTTCTGCTATTGATCCCATATATATGTTCATGCTTAATATTTACATTAACATGTCTGTATGTATGTATAATCCTGATGCTACCGGCTCCAAGTCACTGTATATATTGCATGACATTTTCATATCAATAAGGACGTTTTACTCACTCAAGGCAACACTAATAGTCCACAGATGTACGTTTACATTTATGATCTTATCTTCACAAATTCAATAATTACACACTTCTTTCCTTAAAAATAATTGAATGCATTAATGTTAACAAAAACATTACATTTTTAGAGATTAAATATTTGAATTGATTGATAATTTGTCATTTTTTTCATTACAGATAGTGTGAGAAAAAGAAAAACAAATGAAGTGACCATGAAGTGAAGAACAACACCGTTCTTCAGTCCTACAGTCATGTGATGTGCAATAGTTTACAAATTTACAGGTGACATAGCTTTTATTTTAACCTAAAGTATCTATTTATTCTATTTATTATGTGCAATAACAAGATGATACTTTTGATGTTACTTTTTGTACACTCTTGTTGTTTCTACTGAAGGATGAACGTTACAGTACACTGTGAAATAAGCTCTGTCCTCCATTTTGGAGCTAGTATTTGCTGAAGTTAAGTTATTAGGCCCTGATTTACTAAGATCCCAAATAAAGGGTACTAATTTGCTCGCACAATTTAACTGCGTAATTGGTGCACGTGTCAGCTGTTGATCAGAATATTCTGTTCAAATCCTTTAGCAAGTGCTGTTGGCTCACTTCATTTGCCACATGACAGTGCAAATAAAATTATTACATAGTTGCAAGATCAAATGAATATGAATATGGAGAAAAAAACCTTAGGAGAAACCAGGCTTAGTCGTGGGGGCCAGTTCTCCTCTGGCAAACAGTGCTTTGTTACGACTCAGGTTGCTATCATAAGTCAGATAGGATCGCAACATTCAAAGTATTTAATTCAGTTCCATCCAGTTGAGGATCGTATTCATCACACCGGTATGGACGGTTGTTGAGGAGATGCGCCACTGGTTGTCATGTTGATGAGGCCTTCACAGTGGATGATCTAGTTGACTCAATCTCTGCTGATACTTCAGGGCTGCGTTGTGATCGTGTCAAGGCGCAGGTCCTTGGTCTCACCTGGATGCGGCCCGGATCCGGTTGACTACGGTAAACCTCGGGATAAACAGAAAGACTAATATTAGCGTAGTAAATTGGGGCCAGAGTAACAAAATAAAGGTCCGGTTTCACAGACAGAACTTAGATTAAACCAGGATTAGGCCTTTGTTCAATTGGGACATTTAAGTAGCTTTTATAAACATGACTTAGAAAAACACATTACTGGTGTGCATCTTGAGACGAAACAATGGCACTGACATATTTTAAGATATGCTTTCAGTGAAAACATGCATTTTCTTAAGCCTTGTCTGTGAAACTGGGGGAAAGTGTTTCTAAGTAATGTATTATGTATAATGTAAAAAGACTGAGCCAATGCAGTGTGTTTTGAATTTTATTTGATTCATTTTTATGCTCTTGTTTATTTATATTGACCAATCAAACTAAAAAAAGTAACAATTGACAAAATAAATTGACAAAAAATAAATATCAGGAAAAAAAGTTTATTGGTCCAATAAAGGTCTACTAATAAAAAATAATAAACAGAACTGAATAGAATAAATAGAAAAAAAAAATTCATATACTGCAAGTCTACTGATATTTGATCATTTAATGCGCTAGCATATTATTAATTTTTATATTATAATATAATGTCCAAGTGACATGGACAGTAGCTACTGCTAATGTTATAACTCTAACCCAACCGTAGCTACGGCTACTGTTATATATACAGTGGTGGTCAGAATTATTGGCACCCTTGGTAAATATGATCAAAGATGACTATAAAAATAAATCTGCATTGTTTATCCTTTTGATCTTTAATTCATAAAATTAGCAAAAATGTAACCTTTCATTGAAGGAAAAGAATTGAAAGTGGGTCGAAAATCACATTATGAAATAAATATTTTTCTCCAAAACACGTTGGCCACAATTATTGGCGCCCCTAGAATTTTTTATGAGTAAAATATCTCTGAAGTATATTCCCATTCATGTTTACATTTTTTAGCACACCAGGGTGATCATAAACATGAAATTGTCCAGCCATGACTTCCTGTTCCTGTATTACTGTATACTGGAGAGTATTAAAGAGCACACCCACAGACACATCTACCAAACAAACTTTTGACAGGACAGTACTGGCAACGTTTGGAAATAAGTTACCGAGGTTTGCCCAAAAGTCGCTGGATTTGTCGATAGTCGCTTTTTTGAAAGAAACAAGTCGCTAAAGGGGTCTGAATTAAAAGTCGCTAAATCTAGCGACAAAGGCTGCGTTCCACTCCAAATTGTTATGCCCTTCACTCGCTAACTTCTCTCAGTCTCGTGGACTTGAATGTGCGTCGTTGCTTACGTTGCACGAGTGCCCACGACTGGTGGAACTGGTGCATAAGGTTTAAATAAAACAAGTCATTGATCACTTGGAATTAGGGCTGTGAATCTTTGGGTAGACAGCGATTCAATTCGATCCATAGGTGTTCGATTCGATTCAAGAGACGATTTTTGCAAATTCAGAACGATTC
This sequence comes from Elopichthys bambusa, assembly GCA_037101425.1. Lineage (NCBI taxonomy): Eukaryota > Metazoa > Chordata > Actinopteri > Cypriniformes > Xenocyprididae > Elopichthys > Elopichthys bambusa. The sequence continues at coordinate 2,700,942 of CM074451.1, forward strand.
GATTCGAGATGATTCACATTCAAATTTGATGCGATTCGATTAATTTGATTAAAAGGGCTTTAAAAGTATTGTTAGGCTTAGTTCATATATAGTTAACTAGTGGAGGATAGTGTTAAAGGCTACACAACCTTATTAAAGTGTTCTAGGTACATTAAACATACTAATGCGTACGTGGAGAGACTACCCTAGAATATCATGACTTTGACTGTGAACATAAGGTAGCTACAAGTATTATGCAATTCAATCCCAACATAATTAATATAGTTAGCTATAGTATAGACTATAGTATAGTATAGACACTTCAGTTAGAGCGTGATCTGCTGTGATGTCACAATCAAGTTGAATTGTGGGATATAGAGCTGCTTTAAGTGTACATCAGAGACTCGCTCCCTCTGTCAAAATCGAGCGGATGAGGGTCTGTCCACATAAACTTCCTTCGTCCACTCCACGAAGTGAAACGTACTTAAAAATGGAGGCAGGGATTCCCCCGAGGGGAAGTGTTTAGGGAAGTTCGTGAGTGCGTGTCTAAATTTGGAGTGGAACGCAGCCCATGTGGCTAAGTTGGCAACACTTTCACTTTTGTTTTGTTACGAATATGTAATGGCATCCAGTTCAGGTAAGAATCAAATCACACCAAATAAATGTGTTTAACAAACTAAAATACCATATTTACTGAAATTCTAACGGCAAATATTATTTTATTTATTAAATAATGACGTATAACAGTACACGTATTCGAACCGAACCGTTTCGGTACAGGACTTCTGGTGCCGTGCACGTGTACCGAATGCATTACACTGCAACATTAAGGTCTCCTGTTTGGGAACACTTCGGTTCAAAATAAGCTGTGCTTTGTGTTACTTTCAATAAGAAACAAAGTGTCGTCTTTCAAATCACAGAAAATGCCGTTTTGACGCTCTTTAATGTTGCGTGACAGATCTCTGTATCCACGGGTACTGAAGACGTCACTTCCGTTATGCCCGCCGGCGTTTGCCCTGTCCAAATACCCACACTTGCGGTCTTGGCCACTTGAGAGCACGTGCACGCGACAGGAAGTTAGTGCGCAAGACTGTCCCATGTCTTATGCTGCGTTCACGCCACCTCGTATTTACCGGAATCTTGAGATGATAACACGTGGCGTTATATTCGGAGCTGTTCACATCCTTGGACTGGGAATTATGCGTTTCTATGGCACCACTATCAACCCCTAAATGAATCTACAGCGGTCAGGTGGTATAGCGGCCACGTGGTACACCTGAGAGCTTTCAGAAAACTCCCAGCTTACAAGCTGTAATTACGAGCTAGAATCTCATAACTACAGGAATTACGAGGTGACATGAACGCACCTTTAAAAACACCCAAGTGCAGTGCCCTTAATGCACACTAAACCCACACTATCTTCAAGACCGCTTCTGAGCGTATCCCATCATGCATTATGTTCGGGAAACTCACATGCCCTGAAATCGCGAGATGACAAGGAAAACATTCGACAGTGATTTAAATTAATTATATTTTACATATCATTTGGTTGTAAAATATAAAGTGCTGCACATTTTACTGATGCAAAAATGAGTAGACTGTGTGAATTTTGTACATCTGCAACAGCTTTTTATCACTTAAAGAAGCACTGCAATTTTAAAATTGTGTCTTCTGTTACCGACCACTGAACCGACATTTAGAAGTGTATTTTAAAATGCAAAGTATTGAAAATAATACATTTTTAAAAAGCTGTAAACGCTTGCATTCTTTTTGCAAGACTATAAGTGTGTCCCATCGGGCAATCAAAAGTTCTACACACACTTGCGGTCTTCATGCCCACTTGAACACTTGAGCCAAATACAGGACATACGTCATGTAAGTAGACAAGTGGTCAAGTGCAAAGACTGTAATTGTAGGTATTTGGACATGGCAATGAACACAGCAGCGCTTTATGATCATCTTTAGCTTCAGCGCGAGCTTTCACATAGCAATGCAAAACATTAATAACTATGATTGGGGCTGTCATATAAATAATATTATAAAACGGATAGTTCCGGCCCTTGATTCTGATTGGTTGAGCCGCGTTCGAAGCTGTGGTAAAATTCCCGAAAACATGCAGCTGACCGAATTACAGAAGTATCGCTGCGCTACTGAGTGTGTATGTTACTGCATCTGTCTTAGCAACGTAAACATGTTTGTTCTCAATTTATTTTGTTCACTGAAGCTAACTGCATTATGTAGAAGAGTATTGTGAGAGAGATATCGAGTGACCGAGTGTATTAACTGCATTCACATTTAGCATTTTCCTTCAGGTCAGTCCTATGTTCATAATAAAAATCCGTTTGAATGTCCGCTGTGATCTTGTCCTTTTAACATTTAATGGGTTTTCCCGTGCCCTGCTGACACTGACAGCTAGTCAAAGCATTTGTCATTTGAGTCTTGTTCCGTGTTCACAACAAGTTTCAATATAAAAGCCTTTGCGACTCATAAAAACAATCTTTGCCGCCAATGGCGTAATAATGTAAATTCTGTTGCTGTTCACGGTCACTGACTATTTTTTTTCCAGTGGAAGGAAGCCTTTTAATGATTTTACTTCATGAAAGTTGCATTGATACATATTTTTTTGTGTTTACTATTTGTATTGTGTGGTAAATGTGCACTGTAAAATGTAACTTACTGGCAACAATTATCCAGTAGTTGCTGTATTTCATACCACAGTAATATTACCATAAAATAACTACAGTAGTTTTAAGCATACTGTAAAATAGTGCAGCTTAACAGGGAAATGAGCACCCGTTTTGATGTTTTTATGGACATTTATAAACTCAAACATGTTTATACCTTGCAAAGAATATTGGTACAAAACAAAAAAAGCAATTACATGCGTTTTAAAGCTGACCTACCAATTTCACATAGTAGGCTTTTTGTCTTCATAACGGCTCTTCCCGCCTGTCTCGCGATGGTCCAGTCTCTGCCAGCGCCGCCGTGGGAGGAAAATTCTAGTTAGTGCGCCTTAAATGGGAAATGCTCACCCACTCCGATGTTCATACATAGGCTATATTTATTAACTCAAACGTATTCATACTTTGCAAATAACATTTGTATAAAACAAAAAAGGCAATTACATGTGTTTTAAAGTATACCCACCCACCAATTTCACGTACTCCGTTCTAGGACTTTCATCTTCAGCACGCTGCAGGAGGAAATGGCCAGAAAATGAATGCTTTTTTTTATGGAAACGTATGAACTAAAACGTAGCTTTATATCTCGCAAATAACACCAGAATAAAACATAAAGTGAAAAAAAAAAAAAAATATGAAAAAATGAACCTACCATACTCTTGTGGGCTTTCATCTTCACGATGAGTCTGTCATGCGTGAGGAGGAGTGTCATTTAGTACTGTATTTAGATATACAGTAGGCTAATATTTTCCCAGAATGCACTGAAAATGTGTTAACCTGAAAATCTAAATGAACATACTGTACACAGCTTATACAGTTAACTGTTAAGAATACAATAACAAGCTGTGAAAACGACAAAATGTACAGTAATATGCTGTACTCAGATTCTACAGTAGGAAACTGTTGAGAACACAGTATAATACTGTGAAAACAACGGAAATCATTTACAGTGCGTTTTATAAAAGCAATAAGCCCTGTGAAGCCGTGGTTAACAGTGAATTTATAACAGCTAAGAGGGTTTTAGGCACTCTGTGTCGTGCCTAACAACGCCACTTAGCTGATATAAATTCACTGTAAACCACGGCTTCACAGGGCTTATTATAATTTACATTTGTAATAAAATGTTTAGTTGCTGTGTTCAGGCACGTGTCCACGACGAGCTACATTCTGACTACGTAACTTAGTTCAAGTTCATCTGTGCGTGATTTTGTGCAAATATAAGTTGTAATATTGTGTTTATCTTATGTTTATCTTAAATATCTGAATTATCCTTAGGATGTGTTCCATTGAGTTAATTAACCTAGCAAAGCGCTTCAGTTTACGAGTGTTAATTCTCTTCAGAATTCTCGTCTTGTCCCTTAAAAACATTTCTACAGTAGCGCCCCGAGAACCTTGCACATAATCCATCGAAAAAGTGTTACCAAAAATCTATTTCCTTACAAAAAATAAAATAACATAAAATACCTAAATAAGCACCACCATTGGACAACATTACTTAGACCAGGGGTGTCCAAACTCGGTCCTGGAGGGCCACTGTCCTGCAAAGTTTAGCTCCAACTTACCTCAACACACCTGCCTGGAAGTTTCTATGCCCGATTAGACCTTGATTTGCTGGTTCAGGTGTGTTTAATTGGGGTTGGAGCTAAACTCGAGATGGGCACTCGAGTTAGTGACTCGGACTCGAGTCGCATTTTAATAGACTTCAGACTTGACTCAGGCTCGACCTGAAATGACTTCAGACTTGACTCGACACAAAAGACTTGAAAACAACTCAAGTCTTTTACTCTTAACTACTGATAATAAATCAAAAATATGTGTTGTGTTTGAATGATTCTATAATATCTGTGTCACATATATTTCCCTATGTGTCATGGTAGATCGGACTCTTGTCATAGAATTTGATTACAATGTCATAAGAGTCCCATGAAACATTATGGTTGCCACTGTGCCATATGTTCTTCCGTTTGGGTTTATTAACATGTCAGATCGGCTAGATGCACAGAATGTGGGAAAACAGTTAAAGACACCAGAATGACAACATTACATTTTATCGCATCCACAAAGGTTAGTCACATTAACTCACACAGACAGTTTTCTTTCTTAATGTGTGTCCATAAGAGAGAGATAGAAATGTTAATCCATTTATTACTTAAAGCTCATATTTTAACGTATCGCAATCAGCAAGCGTACAGTTTTCTATTGACTTAAACACTCCTAGGTTTGATATTTTCTGATAATGACTGTCCTCAATAACAACGAAGCTGTATAACAAACCGTGACTCACTGGCGCTATCTTGCGTCCACTTAGCGACTGTATTGAAAATGACTTCTCGGGTTGCCAGGATGATTGTTTTGTACATTGTAAAGGATTATAAAGTAACAAGCTTGATGTACATTATCCCTTACACCATAGGACCTTAATTTCAAACAAAACAGATGATAGAAAGATCATATTATTTTGTCTATATACTGTAATACAACTAGGATTAAAAAATAGGATTTGAGTATGAGAAATTTTTTTTTTTAATGACTCGAGACTCGACTCGGACTCATAACAAAAGACTCCAGACTTGACTGAGACTCCATATAAAAGACTCATGAACATCTCTGCCACACGGTGTCAGTGCTCGTCTGGATTAGTAACGGCAACACTGCAGTGTGTGTGAAACTTGGTGAATGAGATCAGAATTAAAATATTTATTCATTTGAATTAAATATTTTAGTCATTATTCTGCATCATTTTCATTGAAGATCATTTTACTGTATGCAATTTACAACATCTGTCAAAATTCATAATTAATATTCAAAGCAGTCATGCTGTCAACGCATTTCTAATTAAGATTACTTAACACATTAAATTTCTTTAAGTCAGTTAAGGCGCATTCATTCATCTTTTTAAATTCTGCTCTTATGAAATTTAACCATGCTTTTACTACAAGTAAAACCAAAAAACAATGGTTATAGTTAAACCATGATAACCACAAATCAATTATACTATTTGTAGTAAAACTGTGGTAATACAGTGGTAATCAACCCATGAAAATAAAACATGGTTACCACATTTAAAAAAAAATAACAATAGTAAAAAAAAACATGGTTAATTTTTGTAAGAGAGCTCATCAGTGAAATTCATTTAAAAATGTAAATTCAGCAGGTATGAAATACGATCAGTAAGAGAAAAACACTGTTAATAAAAAGGCGAGCACTGGACTGCAGCAGGTTAGTTGGTAAATACATTTATTTATTATTCAGAATGCACATTTAAGGGAAATATATTTATAGGAACATTTCAGCTGGTTGAAGATATGAGATGTAAACCTCCTCAGTTTGGAAATGCAAAGGTCTTCTACACATGAATGTACGCACCACGTGTTATTTTAAAAGAATGATCTTCATCCCGCTGTATCAGTCTCACCTACCTTTCCTCTGTTCTTGTTGAGTCGGGAAATGGTGAAAACTGAGGGAAAGGTGTCACTGCTGAGAATTACAGCCGCCGGATCGCTGCAGAATTCAGCCATTAGTTTTGATTGTGTTGTGATGGGATCAGAAATAGCGATACACTGCTTCGCTTACCAGAAATAGGAAGTGTGATAAAGGTCTATTGTGTGCATAAAGATAAAAATGCTTTGGTGGAATCCGGCTTGTCCCGTAAATAGTCTGCTCACTTGCTTTAACCTCGCGCACGAGCAGTTCTGTTTCCTCGCTAAAGAAGCGTTCAGTTTTTCCGCTAGCAAATTCCGCCGTGTAAAATAGCGAATCCGCCATGGCGTGAGTGCAATTGACTTTTAAAGGGAATGGGAGATGAGACTTTGATTGGTTTATTTCACGTTACACCCAAAACAGACCCATGACTCATTGAGAGAATAGGGACAACCCTTTTAGACCATGCGCCGGGCGTGCTGACCATTTTTCCCGTTGTTAAACTAGCAAAAGTGGATTCGGACACGCCCTAAATGCACTTGTGCCATGCGGTTTAGACCATGCGATAGATCGTTAAAATAGGGCCCTATATGTTTGATTTAATAAAAAAGACACAAAAGTAATTCCATACACTGTGAAGCGGCCCACAGCGGCGTCTTTAAGCGCAGCATTTACAAACGCTAAAAACCGGTGGATGAAGGATGCCGTGATCGGAGCTGTTTGTTGTGTGTCGTGGGTTTCGTGATAAAAGAGATAGAATGTAAATGCATAATTTACGTGACCAAAAGAGAGCAAAAAGTGGGGCTAAGAGATGAAATCTCCTATGACAACTTTCAGTATTACATATCATCGAGGTGGAGAAGGTAAACAGGTAAATAACAGGTAAATGCTGTTATCGCTGGTTTCCATGTTCGTGAAGTAAATATGTTTACACGGCATTTTAAAAATGCCGGGTGCTGGTGTTTGACATGCGTTTGACCAATCAGTGTACACTTACATCACTGATAGTTTCTATAGTGCTGGTTTAAACCCCACTCTGAAGTAGGAGCTAATTTAAAACTCCAAAAGGAGTTTCTAGAACTAAAACAAAGCCACTGGAAGACAAGCCTGCAACCTTTAGCCAAAAAAGCGTACTGGCTAATCCTAACGCTCCGGCTCTTGCGGTACGCAGGGAAGGAGTTTTGAACGGCGGGCACTGATGTCACTGCCATTACACGATAGGCTGAGAGATGCTGCACGTGATTAAGTTAGCCGTTACGCTTTCTCCAATAGTAAGAGATACAGACCCTCTCATCTCCCTATAATATACAATCTCTGACTAAAATCGCTCCTAGTTCCTGCGGTGCGAACACGGCAAAATCCGGGTACTTCAGCCAATAGTTCTAGGAACTGTTAAAAGGTTCCTCTGGTGTGAAAGCCCCTAATAATATGAACAGTGGTAAAACAACAACAACAACAACAAAATAGTACAGATTTAAATTGTATTGAAAAAAATAAAATTTGTCATTTACTTATCCCCATGCAGGGAAAAAACATTTGTGTTTTCTGAAAGAAAGAATATAATACTGAGGTGGAATAATAAATGTTGACAAATTATTCTTTTTGTGTGAATTATTTCTTTAATAAATAAAGTGTAACGACTGAGACAAATCAGACACAATTACTTGTTATAGTTAACCAATAATTGTTTAAAACTCACTCTGGGGTCTGTCCCCCATCCACTGAGAAGTTCTCAGTTACAAGTTTTATTGCGCTAAAGAATGTGGGTTGCCAGATGGAAGAGCAGAGAAGAGCAGAGAAGAGCAGAGACACACAGAAAACCTGCATTTTTCCTGCATCTTTCCCACAGAAAACAGACTTCCCTGCATTAATTTATAGACAGACTGTTCCATAAATTAACATGCATATCCCCAGGAAATGGTATCCATTATTGCTGTTTGTTGTATTGTACTCAGTACTGTATTCACAAGTTCTATGATACATTTAAGGTAACTTCAATTATGTCATGTTTAGTGTCTATGGGTTCGTATCGAGAAGATTTAAATGCTTGTGTATACGATATGTTGATACCTGTGCAACACATCAGTATTACAAGAATCTTTAATAGTTCCTCTTCAACAACAGCCCCATAGAGGAATTTTGCCGCTCGGAGATCCTACCCATTTCATTTATCAGGTCAACCCTTATGAGTGTGACTTTTCCCAGAGCTTAAAGCCAGCACGCAATGCTCCTCCCTCTCTCTTACTTCTCCGACAACACAGCGACTGCAGGGGCTGCCTGTGCGCCTTTGGGCCTGGGCCTGCCTGGGCCTGCCCCCAACCATGTGCTTGACTAGGAGAGGGAGAACTTTTTCCCCACTAAGGGTCAAATTAACAAGTCAAGTTGTTTCATACGTCTTCGACCATTGCAGAAGATATTGGTTACAACTCCAGACCGAATCATTATGGATTTCTCCTCAGCCGGCAGATCTGATGCTCCTCAGCCTAAAGGCATTTTGCAAGTATCGTACCTTTGAACACTAAACAGCGATTTAGTATTAATGTGTAGACCACCTGTGTCAGATAAGGTGTTTTATTACTGAGGAAACTGATGATTCTTTTCCAGATTGTCTTTGACTTTGTCTTTGAACTTTTTCTCCATTTCCGGTCCCACTTCCGGTTCAACTCTATCACTATTCATTTTTACCTACATATGTGTGTGACCTGCGTGTATGTTGTGTCTGTTAGTTTAGTTATGTGTTTGTGAGTTAGTTAATAAAGCTTGTGCACGATACATGTTTGGTTCTGACTCCGTCAGCTAATAAATTGCCTCTTAAATGATTTAGATCTTGACTACAGGCTCTGAGTAGTACTGTACAATAAGAAGGTTCTTTCCCATAACCTGGAAATGAACATTTCTTAGAATTAATAAACAATTAACACTGAGTGTTCACTGCATGAACAGGTTAATTGATTGTAATATTAATTTTAATGTAGCTACATCAAGTTAATCCGATTAACTGATTCACATATTCATAATTAATCATAATTAATAATCATAATGAGTTATGAATAATTATTAATATTCCCCCTTTGAGTTAATTCGCTACAAAAGATAATAGAATTTGGTCAAATAATTTGTGAAATTTTAAATTGCGTGTTTTTTTTTATTATTATTTGCAGTTAAAAGAGGACAGCAAAGTCCATCCCTTGAGCGACCTGATAGTAAGTCAACAGTTATATGATCATTCATAATATTCAATGCTGCAAATATCATCAAAATCCGTGAGAAACTGTTTGTGTATAAAGGAGGTATATATAATACATAGAGAAAGTAATGTGTTAACATTTCCAGTCATCTCAGTGCCATTTACTCAGATTGTCCAGTACCTGAACTGAAATTTGCCATCTCTGCTCATGGACTCACTTGGTCCAGTATTACTGTTATTTGTGTTCTGTGTTCCAGTGAGTGATTTGAGGATTGTTCTGCTGGGGAAGAATGTAACAGAAAACAACAGAGTGGGAAACTTCATCTTAGGAAGAGCAGCGTTTGAGAATGAAGCACCTGCTGATGTAAAGCTGCACATTGAGACAGGCAGAGGAAAACTGAAGGACAGAGACGTCACAGTCATCAACACTCCTCACCTGCTGAGGCCAAATCTGTTAATCACTCAGATCACACAGAGAGTGAAAGAGTGTGTGAATCTGTCTGCTCCTGGACCTCATGTGATCATACTTGTACTGCAGCAGAACGACTTCAGTGACAATGACAGACACAGAGTGAAATATCTGCTGAATGAATTCAGTAAGAAGGCTCTTAAACACACTATAGTGTTGACTGATGAGAGAGAGATACACAATAATCGTATTCATCAGTTAATAAAGGAATGTGGAGATGAACATCTTCAGTTTGATGAAAGAAAATCAGGATTGCACTCTGAGATACTTGAAAGAGTGGAGAAGATACTCAAAGAAAACCAGGTCAAGTTTCTTATCTGTAACTTGTTTGAGGAAGCAGGAGAAGGAACACCAGAAAATGGAGAGAAGAGGAGATCTGGAGGTTCAGTCACAACAGAAGAAGAGGATTTTGATCATGAAGATGATGGAAAAATTAAACCGAGCAACAAAGAGAAAATGGAGGTTGCTCTCCAAAGGAAAACCTTGTGTAACTTTTGTGGGGAAGAAAGTTAGTTTAACCCACACATACACCACTCCTTTTAAGAGAGACTAATTTGAGAAAATAAAAAATTGTTTATTAGGATAAATGATAATACAAAAAGAAAGTATTATCATTTGATAATGTCTACAGCAAACTCATACAGAAAACTTAGATACTTTTTTTTTTTTTTTTTAATAATTTTTATTTGACTGCATATCCATTTGTGGAGATTTGGAAAAAAAATAAACTGAAAAAACAAAACAAAAATAACTTTAATAAGCATTACTACTGTAACAATATTAAAGAAAATTACATCATAACAGATTAGGGTGGAAACTTTCCTATTTTAATGTACATTAGGTAATTGCTGCTGCACATTATATAATGACTGTAATAGTTAATAGTTATTGTAGATGTGATCATTCAATTTTAATTAATAAAAGTATAAATCACATAAACATTTTTATGTAACTCATGTAACCCAAAAAACTAACATCACGTTTGTTTTTCAGTGTCAGAGGGTGTCTGCACTTTGCCAAAGCTGAATGTGGTTCTGTGTGGCAGTGACAGAACATTAAAAGCCTCCATATCAAACCTCATCCTGGACCAGAGAGACAGAAGATCAGAGCTCAGCTCAGAGTGTGTGAAGCTGGAAGGAGAAGTTCATGGACGTCTGATCACTCTGGTGGAGCTTCCAGCTCTGATTCGACTCTCACAGGAGGAAGTGATGCGTCAGGCTCTCCGCTGTGTGTCTCTCTGTGATCCTGGAAGTCATGTTTTCCTCCTCATTATTCCTGACGGTCCACTTACTGATGAAGACAAAACAGAAACAGAGAAGATCCAGAAAATATTCAGCTCAAAGATCAACAACCACATCATGGTCCTTATCATCCAGAAGTCAGAGCATGAGACAGAAGAACTGAATGAAGCAGTGAAGACTGTCATTGAGTGTTTTGAGGGAAGACATCATTTTCTTGGTCCAAATGCACAAGCGTCCATGTTGGTGAATAAACTGGAGCAGATAGTGGAAGAAAATAGTGGAATCTGTTTCTCCACAGAAACATTTATGGATGCCCAAACAGAGAAATTTAATGAAATGAGGAAGAAAATCTCATTTGAGACACAGATTCAACAGCAAGGTAATGATCAGAAAACATCTGTCACACTCTTTAAAGGAATACGTCACTAATTTTGAAAATAGGCTCATTTTACAACTCCTCTAGAGTTAAACAGTTGAGTTTCACCATTTTTGAATCCATTCAGTCGATCTCCGGGTCTGGCGGTAGCACTTTTAGCTGCAGCTTAGCATAGATCATTGAATCTGATTAGACCGTTAGCATCTCATTCAAAAATGACCAAAGAGTTTCGACATTTTTCCTATTTAAAACTTGACTCTTCTGTAGTTCATGTACATCATGTACTAAGACCATACTAATGTACTAAGTTGCGATTTTCTAGGCCGATATGGCTAGGAACTATACTCTCAGTCCGGCGTAATAATCAAGGAACTTTACTGCTGTACCATGGGTGCAGCAGGCGCATTGATATTACGCAGCGCTCCTTCAACATAATTTACGTGACCACCTGCTTGCACAGGGAGCGTGCCTTGCAACCATGGAGACATTTGTGAGAGATGATTCAGAAGATATTTACTTTGGTGCAGATCCTGAACCGTATCTGTTTGAACCGGAATACACTGAAGACGAGCTTTTGGAACATGAAAGTTACCTAGCTGTGGAATATTTTCAGACGCTGGGTATTATCATTGCTCCTGCTGCACCCATGGTACGGCAACAAAGTTCCTTGATTATTACACTGGAATGAGAGTATAGTACCTAGCCATATCGGCCTAGAAAATCACAACTTTTCATTTTCCATTGGTCTTAGTACACAATGTCATTACAGAAGAGTCAAGTTTTAAATAGAAAAAAATATCGAAACTATTTGGTCATTTTTGAGCGAGATGCTAACGTCTAATCAGATTCAATGATCTATGCTAAGCTATGCTTAAAGTGGTACCGCCAGACCTGGAGATCGGCTGAATGGATTTGAAAACGGTAAAACTCAACTGTTTAACTGTAGGGGAGTTGGAAAATTTGCCTATTTTCAAAAATAGTGGCATATTCCTTTAACTGATAAAACATGTGGACTGGGGAGTAGTTATGGGGACATTCACTACTGGAAGGGGAGAAAGTGTACATAATCTCAGTCAGACCACTGCACAGACAATCTCCAAAAGGCCAAAAGAGGCTGTTTCTCAGACCTAAACACTTTTATCCAGAATCTTTAAGCAGAATTTGGTTATGTTCCACCAAAGTTATGGTGCTCAATAAAGATTTACAACCCTACACAGTTGCTGAAAAATGTAGGTGCATTGAGAATTGTTTTGGAATCATAACTCAACACTCACTAAACAGAGTTTAAAACCAGTTTTAGGCCATAAAGATATGCTAGTTTGGAGAAGTAATTTCAAGAATTAAAGGGATGATGTGTTTATACATTTTCTTCATGTCACAATAAAACATTTACACAATTATGTCAAATTCACGTAAAATTAATTTGATTTCAGTTTGTTCCTTTGTATAATAATTCAGACAGATTGCTCCTAAATGTTTGTAGGACATGACTTGCAGCATGACTCCAGCAGTTTTCTCTTTTTCAGATTTAACAGAGGCTTTAGATGATGTGAGGATTGTCCTGCTGGGAAAAACTGGAGCTGGGAAGAGTGCAACAGGAAACACAATCTTAGAGAGAGAAGCATTTAAAGCAGATGTGTCTCAAGAGTCCATTACTAGAGAATGTCAGAGAGAGACGACTGAGATTGATGGCAGACAGATTACTGTTATTGACACTCCTGGAATGTTTGATACTAAACTTAGTCAAGAAGAGATCCAGACAGAAATCACCAACTGCATCTCCATGATTCTGCCAGGACCACATGTGTTTCTGTTACTGATACCAGTGGGACGATTCACTGAGGAGGCGGAAAACACTGTGAAGAGAATTCAAGAGAGTTTTGGTGAAAACTCATTAATGTACACTATGGTGCTCTTCACCAGAGGAGATAATCTGAAGAAGAAGACCATTGAAGAGTATCTAGGAAATCCTGGATCTGCTTTGATGAACCTCATCGGACAGTGTGGAAACAGATACCATGTGTTCAATAATAATGAGACTAGAGACCGTGAGCAGGTGTCTACATTACTGCAGAAAATCAATGATATGGTGACAGCTAATGGAGGGAGTTATTACTCATGTAAGATATTCAGACAGATGGAAAGAGAAAAACAAGAACGAAAAATGAAGATGCTAATGGATGAAGTGGAGCAACTGAAGAGAGAGAGAGAAGAACTGCTGGTCAAACATGAAGAAGAAAAACAGAGAATCAAAATAAAGATGGAGGAAGAAAGACAGAATTATGATGCAGAGAGGAGAAGAAGAGAAGAACAATACAAAACAGAGCAAAAGAAATTGGAGAAGAAGATACAAGAGGAAAGACAGAAAAGAGAAGAAGAGATTGAGAAAATGAGGGAAAAAGAACAAAGCATAAGAGATGATTGTGATCAGAAAATCAAGAGAGAGAGAGAGGAAAAAGAGAGAACAGAAAGAGAGAAAGTAGATCTTCAGGCCAAATATAAAACGGAAATAGAACAGCAAATGAGAGCAAACAGCAAAAAAGAAAATGAGAAGAGAAAGATGGAGGACGAAAAACAAAACTGGAACAAACATAAGGAGATGCTTGAAGAAAAAATACAGAATGAGAAACATCTGAGAGAAGAACAATGTAAGATTTATGAAGCCAAAATTCAGTTCTTAGAACAAAAGAAGCGAGTGTATGAAGAAGACAGAAGAAACGACATGGAGAACATGAAACTGTGCTGCTCCCAAACAGCCTCTTCTCTACAGGTAAGAGATCATTTAAAATCATGATTCATAACAAGTTTCATTGGCTTTTGAAGGTTCAGGGACATCTTCCTTCATTTACAATTTTGCTTTATTCCATATGCATGATTATTCAGATGTTTTTTCTTTGATTTTACAACCTACAAACACATTTTATACTTGCATATATAACACACCAAAGAGAATTCATATTTTATATATCAATGTTTACAGAGAGATGAAACTGGCCAAAACCCAAAGGTTAGACCAGAAACCAATGAACAGCTCAACAAACTCTTCCATAGACTAGATCTGACACAAAGACTTCAAGATAAAATGAAGGCAGCAGACATTCTTGAAATCACCAAGTCATCATTTCAGTCTCAGGAACCACAGGATGAGAATGAACTTGTAAACTCATTCCTACAAAAGCTGATAAACATGGATTACAGAGCAAGATACACAGCCATAAAACACAGAAAGAATAAAGATAACAAAGACAGTGCAAACCCTGATATTCACCCAATGGATGTTCAGATGGCCGTGTTTCATTGTGCTGATGGTTTCCTGAAGCAGTTGATGGTGACTAAACTCTCACAGTGTCAGTATTCGCTGCCTCTGCTTGTTCCTGATCCATTCACACAACAGATTGAGTTTCCTCTCTGGACATTTAGACAAATCAACAAGAGCTGGAAGAAGAAGAACAACAACAATGAGATCATCAGTCAAACTCAACCGGTCTACAAGGCTGAGACTCCAATGGTGGCTTTCTTCAGGTTTGGTTCAGTGTCTTCATCTAAGTCTCAGCTGATGAACATCCTCATCAATGAGAAACATCACATGTTCTTCCACAGGAACTGCTCAGGCAGCAGCAGAACCAGACTACTGATGGATGGAGTGGTGGAGATCGCCTGGTACTGCCCTTCTGGGAAAAAGACTGACGCATTTGATGACTGTGTTGCTTTCTGTAATCTTCATGGTGATGCAGCAGACAATAAGAAACAATATGAAATTTTGACCAGTATGTCTTCAGTAAATGTCCTCTTTTTACCTGATTTTGGACAGAAGAACCAGTACAAGGGTTTGGTGAGATCACTCTTCAAATCTCCTCAGCCTCTCATTTGTCTGTTCACTGACAGTTACTGTGATGAAACTGAACTGGGGGATGGAAAATTCGTAGTTGGTCTTTTGAACAAAAACCAATCTGATGTTTCTAATCTGATTAGAGAGACTATCAGAGGGGCTTTAACTGAGCAGAAAAAGACCTTCAAACTTGAAGATGTGGCCAAACACACAGGAATCAGAGTAGATGAGGAGGATCCAGAGTGTCAGAGAGGAAAAGACGCAGCGGTCGAGATCATGGGATTACTGAGAGGAAAAGATCCATCAACGGTGAAGGAGACAAACCTGCCCTGTCATGGGAAACTGTGGCATGACTGGTGTAAAATCAACAAAAAGCTGCATCATCTAGAAGGAGAAAATCTAGAAGATGATAAAAGTACCAAACTGAAGAACATGAGAGAAATAAGAGAAAAGCAGATGGAACAAGGATTGAGTGAGTTTATTAGTAAATTTATTGAAAAAATGAAGCCACAGAGTAAGAATGAAAAAAACTTTTTCCTCAGATGGATGATGAACCTGTTGGATGACTTCACTTTAGAGAAGCTCTGTGGACTTCATAAAGATTATGATGTGAAATGGCATGAAGTATCAGCACTGAAAAAAATGCCTGATAAACTAGATCAACTGCAGACTGAACAAACAAACCTGGAAAACATATCAGAGCAAATTAATAGAACAATGTTTGGCTTGGAGCACATCCTAAGAGAGATCGGTCAGATCTATGAATCATGGTCATCTGTGAAGAAGAAAGACAGCCTGCAGTTTGACTTCTGTTCTCTCCCGAGTCTTCAAGCAGAGATGATGATCTCTGGATTTCCCATGGAGCTGATGGATGGAGATGCTGCTCATGTTCCTCTGACCTGGGTCACTGCTGTTCTAGATGAACTTGTTAAGGAACTGGGAGACCAGAGAGTGTTTGTACTGTCAATTTTAGGGATTCAGAGCTCTGGGAAATCCACCATGCTGAATGCCATGTTTGGACTGCAGTTTGCCGTCAGTGCTGGCAGATGCACCAGAGGAGCTTTCATGCAGCTGGTCAAAGTGTCAGAAGAGATGAAAACAGAGCTGAAGTTTGACTACATTCTGGTTGTTGATACTGAAGGACTTCGAGCACCAGAACTGGCTGGAAGGTCAACAACACTTCGTGACAATGAAATGGCCACATTTGTTGTTGGTCTTGGAAATATGACCCTGATCAACATCTTTGGAGAAAACCCATCTGGGATGCAGGACATTCTTCAGATTGTTGTTCAGGCCTTCATGAGGATGAAGAACATCAGACTGACTCCCAGCTGCATGTTTGTGCATCAGAATGTCTCAGATATCACAGCTGGAGAGAAAAACATGGAGGGAAGGAGACAACTGCAGGAGAAACTGGATGATATGACAAAAATTGCTGCTAAAGAGGAAGTCTGTGATGCAGAAGGATTCAGTGATGTGATTGGGTTTGATGTACAGAATGATGTGAAGTATTTTGCTCAGCTCTGGGAGGGCAGCCCACCCATGGCACCACCAAACCCAGACTACTGCGAGAACATTCAAGAACTGAAAGAAATTATCCAAACACACGCTTCAAAATCAGATGGCATAATGCTGACACACCTAAGAGATCGTATTCAAGATCTCTGGCAGGCTTTGCTTAATGAACAATTTGTGTTCAGCTTCAAAAATTCCCTGGAAATCGTAACATACAAGAAACTAGAGACCGAATACAGCAAGTGGGCCTGGAGCCTTCGGACTGCCATGCTGGACATTGAAAACAGACTTCACAATAAAATAGAAAATGAAGCAGTTCCTAATGTTGAGGAAACTGATCTTCAAACAGAACTGAATGCCAAAAGTGAAGTAGTGAAAAAGACAATGTCTGATTTCTTTGAGAAAGACAGAGATGCAACTGTACTGAATCAGTGGAAAGGTTTCTTTGAGATAAAAATCAATCAGCTTCAAGAAAACATTGTGAGAGAAACTAAGAAGAAATTAAATGGGGTTTTTCAGCAGCATCACCTGAAGAAAAAGATTGAGGATCAGAGGACACATCATGAAAACACACTCTTTGAAAAGAGCAAAGAACTTGCCTTACAATTCAAAGACCAAGCAAATGATGAAAATGTCATGAAAACACAGTTTGATACCTTTTGGAAACAACAGACAACTGAGATCATCAGAGATGCTCCTTTAGTCAAAGATATTGACATATTAGGAGATGTGAAAAAGCTCTTCAGTGAGACCTATGCAAGTCTCCCTTTAGACCATATGAAAGAGAGCCATCAGCAGAAATATATGATCTGTTTGCCAAGCTATTCAGAATATGTACAGTTCAAGAAATCCAGTAAAATCCTGAAAAATATGTACAATCGAGGTAAAGAGATGATTGGTCATGTTTTATCTGAGGAAGATGAAGCCCAGATAAAAGCCTTAATCATAGACATCGCTAAACACACAGATAAAATGATTCAGTCATATAAAATTGCAAAGATGGGCTACAACAACAGCTGCATTCAACAACTCATAGATCACATAAAAGCAAGATTAAAGCAGCATGAGGAAGGTCCAAAAGTGAAATATGTGTTCAAGAGTGAATTCTTCATGGATCTGGTACTTTGCATATGTCACAGAGCAAACAATACATTTATTGATCAATACAAAATGTTCAGGGAAGCCAATGATCCTGTTGTATATTTGGGGAGGAAGAAGCAAGAGTACTACAGGATTTTCCAGAAATACTGTCAAGGAGCAACATCAACTGCTATTTTTGGTGAATTTGTTTGTAATAAACTTAAAAAACCCATTCAGCAGAATATCTACAAAAAAACTGCTAGAGATTTAGCAGATGAAATGAAGGCAAACTGTGAATCACTAAATGGGAACAGATCAAATCTGGAGAAACACATCTTGAGGAGACTGGCAGAAAAACAGGATTTCAAAGCATACTTGACCTACATTCACAATCCCAGAGAACACTTCAAGAAATTCATCAGAGAAGAAGTCAGTCAGTACATCACTGAAAGATTCAAAGACAGTGTTGTACCAAAGATGGAAAACAGCATTAAACTGCTGCAAGAGAAGATCACAAATGCAGCACATGAATACAACAGACAGGCTGTAAAGATCAATGGAGAAGCTGATTCATGGTTGCTTCATTTCACACAACAGCTCTCTGATGAACTGGTATTCTCTCTAAATGACCTCACTGGAGTGAGTCAAGATGATATTGATGTCATCTTCCTAGAAGATCTGATAAAAGAAGAACTTCCTTCTATAATATCTGACATATGCAGTGAATTCAGTACAGAAACATTTCCAGTAAAGCTGGAACACACACAAAGACCAGATGAGCTTCTGATCAATCACTTCTGTCAGTGCTGTTGGGTTCAGTGTCCTTTCTGTAAAGTCATCTGCACAAACACAATAGAAGGCCATACTGGAGATCACAGTGTTTCTTTCCATCGTGTTAATGGACTAAATGGGTGGAGTTACAGAGGAACAACAAACCTATGTACCAGCTTCTGCACATCAGCAGTAGCCAGTGATCGATTTTTCTATCCAAATAGCTCAGATGATACAGTCCTCTGGAAGGAGTACAGAAAAGGAGGTCCTGAATTTGCTTCATGGAGTATCACCCCGGATCTCTCTAAACTGCCGTACTGGAAGTGGTTTGTGTGTGAATTCCAGAAAGACCTGGAAAAGCACTATAAAAAAACCTTTGAGGGGAGTGGCAAGATTCCAGATGAATGGAAAAAATGCTCTCGAAAAGAAGCTATTGAGAGTCTGGAATATATGTATTTGAAAGAAAAAAATAACCAGGACCAGAAGAAATGAGATGTCCATACTTCAGTGAATGTGGCATATACTAAATTAAATATAGCATACTGAAACTGCTCAAAAGAAGTAGTTCACAAAATAGATTGAAATTTTTAAAGATATAATCAACATGTTCTTTTCTACATAGCAGTAACTGATCTACTTAAAATCACAGATGTAAGAATACCAAATATATTCTTATATAATTACTTTCACTCTAGTTTGTCTCCTGTGGATGTATTGCAAGATGTATTGTAATGCTCTACAAATGTCATTTATTATCATGTAGCTATGAGAAAATGCATTTTACTATATTAACATGACCAAAAGCATGCAAAGTTGAAAATTTTGCATCATTGTGAGAATAAAACTTGCTTTCTGTTCTTAGTTAAGTAGTAAGTGTTGGCTGTTTGTATTTCACTTAAATATCGTATCATTTCTCCTCCTTCCTGCTTCTTATCTATAGAAACATCCTTGCCTGGTGTTCCTTAAACATTTTTTACCTGTTAGCTCATGACATTCTTTAATGTATTCTTGGCATAGGGTATATATATAGTCAATCTGAGCAATAAACCTCTGAAGAAGCTTGAACATGAACACTGTCTTTTGTGTCTGTTTCTTTCTGCACTTGTGTAATCCTGATTGAAGGGTCTGAGAATAACAATCATCAAGAGAGTTCACTTCTGTGGTTCATGGCAGATTACATTCAAACCAACCAGACTGAACATGAACTGATCCTTTTTCAAGCAGACTTGTTTGGGTTTGGAAGAATTCATTCACACCAAATAAACTAAAACAAACTCGTATATACACCAAATGCTCTAAGAAATGCTATGTGCCTAGTTTAAACTATGTATTGATTTTTGCCTAGATTTAAGAAGGACAAAATATGGCTCTATGGCATAAAAAAATGCCATTTAAACAAATGATTGAATGTAATTGGCTTGTTTTGGAAAGTACCTGCAAGATTTACTACGTTTATAATGCAGAATATAAATAAATGGTTAAAAATATGTATGATGTAGAATATAAACAACTTAGTAAAAATGTATTTAGCTTTAAGCTTAATTTAGTTGTAAATCTAGTTGTATTTTTATTTTACATTAACTGCTTATTATTGAAGTGTTTGACTGCTGCAACTGCCTCCTTTGAGACGCTCCTGAATAACTTTATCCTGTAGATCTGACTGTCCTTACTCTGCCTAAATAATATAGAGGTATAAAATAAAGGGGCACACTGCAAAACAATTCAGCTCATATTGGTAACATTTTTCACAATACATATAGTTTCAAAGCAGCTTTACAGAAAATACATGTTTCTACACAATCTGTTAATCTGTTATTGGAGGTGACTGTGTCCAAGTAATGCCCATATTTCAGAAATGTACAGTTCAAGATAATACAAATCATTTGAAGTCTTTGTAAGAGGCTGTGTGGTCATCCCGAGGTAGAAAGAAAGGAAAATGGAAAATAATTAGCGTAGATGCTGTTCATAACATTTCAAGCAAAAGATTTTATATGCATATATGAGATGCATTATGTGGTTTATGCTTGGCTAAAGAGATGTTTTTAATCTCGATTTCACTAGTTTGATTGCCCATATAATCTTTAAGCTATTAAGGTTAAATGTATTTGAGTTTAGATACTCCCAGTGGGAGTATGATGCTTGGAGGATGAGTTTGGTAGCAAGATGTCTGTATTATGTTGGTGTTGGGGAGGAGGACGGATGCCAAAACAGCTGATGCCGGAGCAAGATGTGTGGCTGTTTTGTGATCTTAAAGAGCGTGATGGATTGTAGGGCAATAGAAGATCGGTTAAATACACAGGAGCTGAACATTTAGGGCCTTATAGGTCAGTAGCAATACTTTGCAATCGATACAGAACAGTGTTATATGATCATTATTTTCTCGACCTGGTAAGAACTCTAGCAGCTGCATTTTGGACAATTGTATTTCATTTATTGAGGATGCAGGACAACCAAAAAGTGACCAAGATATCAAGCAATCATTGAAACATTGTTGAGTCAGTGGTCAGGTGTCAATACTGACTGTTGGTTCAAAACCACTTTTGCACCCACAAATGATGTTGAAACAATGGTAAGATTTCAACAAAACATTGAATCAGCATTACCGTATGATTGATTCTACATCACGGCTGTTGAATCAACATTGAAATGAATAAAAAGAATCTTTGGTAATATTGTTCGATCAATGTTACAGTTGTCACATGTCTTGTGTTTCTGTTTCCCCTGTGACCTAGTTTCCCCCTGTCTGATTAGTTCATTTCATACACCTGTGTCTAGTTAATTATCCCATCACCTTGTTTAGTTCCCTTTGTTGGTCTTGTGTATATATACCCAGTGTTCTCCTTCACTCCTTGTCTGTTCTCGTATACATTTATTCGTTTACATTTATACGTTTATGTTAACTCTGTATGTTATGCTGCCTGTACCTCGTTGGAATCTCCTATGTTTGATTAAAGACTTACTCGTATGCTCATCTTCATCTTTGTCGCGAGTTTATATACAGCAACTGTAACAGAAGAACGGACCAAAACAGTGCTTTTTGCTGCGTTTTTTTCCCCCTCAGTTTTTGTTTCCTGTCTTTTCCCCTCATGAATCTACCCGCTGTCCAGCTTCTCTGTCTGGTGCAGGGTGACCGCTCGCTGGAACAACACACGAGTGACTTTCTCCAGCTTGCGTGCCAGACTAACTTCCCGGACCAAGTGCGTGAGCCCGTTACAACGTGTGCTGTCGAGAGACTGTTAGTGGAGTTCGAGGGCCGGGAGGAAAGCCCCGCCCACATCCTCACCGCGGTGAATGGGATCACTATGGCCACTGAAACTTTTTTGGATTAATTGGATGTGTTTGAGGAGGTAAATTCCCTATGTCTCCTTTCCCCGCTGGTTCGGTCCAGCACTGAACTGCCTGTTTCCCCACTGGTTCCGTCCAGCACTGAACTGCCTGTCTCCCCGCTGGTTCCGTCTAGCACTGAACTGCCTGTCTCCCCGCTGGTTCCGTCCAGCCCTGAACTGCCTGTCTCCCCGCTGCCTGTCTCCGTCCAGCCCTGAACTGCCTGTCTCCCCGCTGGTTCCGTCCAGCCCTGAACTGCCTGTCTCCCCGCTGGTTCCGTCCAGCACTGAACTGCCTGTCTCCCCGCTGGTTCCGTCCAGCACTGAACTGCCTGTCTCCCCGCTGGTTCCGTCCAGCACTGAACTGCCTGTCTCCCCGCTGGTTCTGTCCAGCCCTATGTCTCCTGTATTCCCTCCCAGCCTCCCTCTCCTGCCTACTCAAACTGCCTGCTCACCATTCCTGCCTCCTCTGGTACCCTTCAGCCCCTCTTCAGCTCCATCACTCAAGTGTATGGACCCGATTCGAAGCTTCAGGTCACCAGCTCCACCTAGGCCAGAGGATCTCCTGGCTCCTTCTCCAGCCTCCGAACCCTACGCTCCACAGCGGCCTGTCGACGCGTCGCCTCCACCGTGGCTCCTCCCTTACCTCGGTTCCACCGGAAACCCTCAGCCTCAAGACTCCACCGGGCTCCCTCGTCCCACAGGCTCCGACTTGGTCAGTCGTCGTCCAGCTTGCACCTTTGGTTTCACCTGGCTCCTCCTTCCCCCCCGTCTCCTCCTTCGTCCTCAGTCACACCGCCTCCATCTTAGTCTTCAGGTTCCCCTTCTCCACCTCAGATGCTCATTGTCCCGGCTCCATCTCGGTCTCCAGATCCAGCAGTGTCGTGTGGGCTCTCCGGCATGCCAGCTCCTCCTGGATCTCCATCATCGGTGGCGTCTCCATCGGCCGTCCCTAGGGTGGCGCCGCTCAACTCTCCACTATGGCGTCTCCTGTTCTCGACTCCACCCTGGGGCCTCATCAGGGTTGATCTCTGGACTAACATCTGGCTCCTCCTGCTCCAGGCTTCCCCTTGGCTCCTCCCACCCTCCACTCCCCCTTGGACTATTTTTATCATGTTCTGTGGACTTTTGTTTTGTTCCTCCGCCCTTCGCCCTCCTCCAGAGTGAAACTGCACACAAATGTAAATATCTCTGGTCGAGTAAATGGTACAATAACCCATGGGTTAAAAAAAAAAAAAAGTCAGATTCATTATCAGGGAATATATTTTCTTAATATACAGGTGCTGGTCATATAATTAAAATATCATCAAAAAGTTGATTTATTTCACTAATTCCATTCAAAAACTGAAACTTGTATATTATATTCATTCATTACACACAGACTGATATATTTCAAATGTTTATTTCTTTTAATTTTGATGATTATAACTGACAACTAAGGAAAATCCCAAATTCAGTAATTAGAATATTGTGAAAAGGTTCAATATTGAAGATACCTGGTGCCACACTCTAATCAGCTAATTAACTCAAAACACCTGCAAAGGACTTTAAATGGTCTCTCAGTCTAGTTCTGTAGGCTACACAATCATGGGGAAGACTGCTGACTTGACAGTTGTCCAAAAGACGACCATTGACACCTTGCACAAGGAGGGCAAGACACAAAAGGTCGTTGCAAAAGAGGCTGGCTGTTCACAGAGCTCTGTGTCCAAGCACATTAATAGAGAGGCGAAGGGAAGGAAAAGATGTGGTAGAAAAAAATGTACAAGCAATAGGGATAACCGCACCCTGGAGAGGATTGTGAAACAAACCCATTCAAAAATATGGGGGAGATTCACAAAGAGGGGACTGCAGCTGGAGTCAGTGCTTCAAGAACCACTACGCACAGACGTATGCAAGACATGGGTTTCAGCTGTCGCATTCCTTGTGTCAAGCCACTCTTGAACAACAGACAGCGTCAGAAGCGTCTCGCCTGGACTAAAGACAAAAAGGACTGGACTGCTGCTGAGTGGTCCAAAGTTATGTTCTCTGATGAAAGTAAATTTTGCATTTCCTTTGGAAATCAGGGTCCCAGAGTCTGGAGGAAGAGAAGAGAGGCACACAATCCACGTTGCTTGAGGTCCAGTGTAAAGTTTCCACAGTCAGTGATGGTTTGGGGTGTCATGTCATCTGTTAATGTTGGTCCACTGTGTTTTCTGAGGTCCAAGGTCAACGCAGCCATATACCAGGAAGTTTTAGAGCACTTCATGCTTCCTGCTGCTGACCAACTTTATGGAGATGCACACAGTGCCAAAGCTACCAGTACCTGGTTTAAGGACCATGGTATCCCTGTTCTTAATTGGCCAGCAAACTCGCCTGACCTTAACCCCATAGAAAATATGTGTCTGTAACTCCGTATAGCTTCGTTTTGAATCTCTTACTTTTATTCATTGTTGCTTATATTATTATTACCTTATATTTAATATTGCCTACCACATTAATCTGACGTCGCTAGCTTGGAATCTTTGAATCTAAATCGTTGTTACAACGCGTTTGCATCTCGCTAGCTTGTTAACTTGTCATCAGTCTCTCGCGCGCTCCTTTTTCAACACGTTTATCAAACAGCTGTGGTAAGTTGGATCAGTCTACAAACACGGTGAGTCATGTCATCCTCTCCTAGCATTGTTACCTGTTCCATTTGTCACATGTTCAGTATAGCTCTCTCTGTCAGCAACGAGGCATTTACATGTCATAAATGTAGGGAAATAGTCAGGCTGACAGAGAGAATCTCAGAATTAGAGACACGCATCCAAACATTAATCGAGGATGGGTTTTAGATGCGACTAGCTTAGTGAACTCTGTACATTGTTCGGTTCCGGCTGTAGAGCCCGTGCAGCAGGGCACTTGGGTAACGGGTTACCATATTACCATATTGGGTTAAATATTAGATCCCTTTCTTCAAAATCACTTATTGTAAATGATATTATCACAGACAATAATCTAGATGTGCTGTGTTTGACAGAAACTTGGCTAAAACCGGACGATTACATTACTTTAAATGATTCTAGCCCTCAAGGTTATGATTATCGACACAATCCTCGTCAGAAAGGCAAAGGGGGAGGTGTTGCTGTAATTTATAGTAATATTTACAGGACACCATACATACTTTTTCAAAGAATTCGCTGATTTTCTATCGGAGTTAGTACTAGCTGCAGATAAAGTCCTTGTTGTTGGTGACTTTAATATCCATGTAGATAATAAAAAAGACTCATTGGCATTGGCATTTGCAGACATTCTAAACTTTATTGGTGTTAGACAACACGTGTCAGGACCCACTTATTGTCGTAACCATACCTTAGATCTAATATTGTCACATGGAATCGATATTGATGCTGTTGAAATTCTGCAGCAGAGTGACGACATCTCAGATCATTATCTAGTCTTGTGTATACTACATTTAGTCAAGGCTGCTAAACTGCCTCCCTGCCTCAAATATGGTAGAACCATCACTTCTACCACTAAAGAACGCTTTATAAATAATCTTCCTGATCAGTTTCATCGCCTTAGCATACCAGACAGCTTAGAAGACCTCGATGTTGCAACAGAAACTATTGCCTCTGTCTTTTCCAGCACATTAGACTCAGTTGCTCCTTTGTGTTTAAAAAAGATTAAGGAAATTAATCCAACGCCATGGTACAATGAGCACACTCAGGCCCTTAAGGGAGCAGCCAGAAAAATGGAGCGCAGCTGGAAGAAAACAAAACTAGAAGTATTTCGCATTTCGTGGAGAGAGAGAATGATTGAGTACAGAAAGGCCTTAAAATCTGCTAGATCTGCCTATTTTTCAAAACTTTTAGAAGAAAATAAACAAAACCCTAGGTATTTATTTGATACAGTGGCTAAATTAACAAGAAATAAAGCTTCAACTTCTGATGTTTCCAAAGAGCACAGCAGTAATGACTTTATGAACTTATTTACTTGCAAGATTGATAATATTAGAAAAATTTTTTTAACCATGCAACCGTTTAATACAGTACTGCGTCAGACAGTGCATTGTCCCTGAGGAAAAATTCGATTCATTTACTGCCTTAAGAGAGGGAGAATTGTCTAAACTTGTTAAAATGTCAAAATCAACAACATGTATGTTAGACCCTATACCGACTAAGCTATTGAAAGAGATGCTTCCAGAGGTCATCGATCCTCTTCTTAATATCGTAAATTCATCTTTATCACTAGGATATGTACCAAAAATTTTTAAGCTGGCTATTATTAAACCTCTTATTAAAAAACCACAACTTGATCCTAGAGAATTAGTCAATTACAGGCCGATCTCAAATCTCACATTTCTGTCAAAAATACTAGAAAAGGCAGTATCATCACAACTATGTTCCTTTTTAGAAAGGAATAGTATCTATGAGGATTTCCAGTCAGGATTTAGACTGTACCATAGTACTGAGACTGCTCTCATTAGAGTTACTAATGATTTGCTCTTATCATCAGATCGTGGTTGTATCTCTCTATTAGTGTTACTGGATCTTAGTGCTGCATTTGACACTATTGATCACAATATTCTTTTAAATAGACTCGAAAATTATGTTGGCATTAGTGGAATTGCATTGTCATGGTTCAAATCATACTTATCTGACCGTTATCAGTTTGTAGTAGTAAATGAAGAGAGGTCATATCGATCACAAGTTGAATATGGAGTACCACAAGGCTCAGTACTAGGACCATTGCTTTTCACTCTGTACATGCTACCCTTGGGAGATATCATCAGGAAGCATGGCGTTAGTTTTCACTGTTACGCTGATGATCCTCAGCTCTATATTTCTTCGCACCCTGACGAAACTTACCAATTCACAAAATTAACGGAATGCATAGCTGATATAAAAAAATTGGATGACCAGTAATTTCCTACTACTAAATTCAGAAAAAACAGATATTCTAATTTTTGGACCAAAAACTTCTTCACGTAATAACCTAGAATACAGTCTAACACTTGATGGCTGCTCTGTTAAGTCTTCGTCGTCAGTTAGGAACCTGGGTGTGCTCTTTAATACCAATCTTTCATTTGAAGGCCATGTTTCTAGCATCTGTAAAACCGCATTCTTTCATCTTAAAAATATATCTAAACTACAACATATGCTCTCGATGACAAATGTGGAACAGTTAGTTCATGCGTTCATGACCTCAAGGCTAGATTACTGTAACGCTTTACTGGGTGGTTGTTCTGCTCGCCTGATAAATAAACTACAGCTCGTACAAAATGCATCAGCTAGAGTTCTTACTAGAACTAGGAAGTATAACCATATTAGCCCAGTTCTGTCAACACTGCATTGGCTTCCTGTTAAACATTGTATAGATTTTAAAATCTTGCTAATTACTTACAAAGCACTAAATGGTTTAGCTCCCCAGTACCTGAGTGAGCTATTAATGCATTATAGTCCTTCACATCTATTGCGATCTCAGAATTCAGGCCAGTTGATAATACCCAGAATATCAAAATCAACTGCAGGTCGTAGATCCTTCGCCTATTTGGCACCTTAACTCTGGAACAATCTTCCTAGCATTGTTCGGGAAGCAGACACACTCTGTCAGTTTAAATCTAAACTAAAAACGCATCTCTTTAACCTGGCATACACATAACACGTCATCAATTTATTTTTTCAAATCCATTAAAGGATTATAAGGCTGCATAAATTAGTTCAGCCGGAACCGGGAACACTTCCAATAACACCAGATGTACTCGTCTTTCTGTTTATCCCGAGGTTTACCGTAGTCAACCGGATCCGGGCCGCATCCAGGTGAGACCAAGGACCTGCGCCGTGACACGACCACAACGCAGCCCTGAAGTATCAGCAGAGATTGAGTCAACTAGATCATCCACTGTGAAGGCCTCATCAACATGACAACCAGTGGCGCAGCTCCTCAACAACCGTCCATACCGGTGTGATGAATACGATCCTCAGCTGGATGGAACTGAATTAAATACTTTGAATGTTGTGATCCTATCTGACTTATGATAGCAACCGGAGTCGTAACAAAGCACTGTTTGCCAGAGGAGAACTGGCCCCCACGACTAAGCCTGGTTTCTCCCAAGTTTTTTTTCTCCATTTTAACACCTGTTTGCCACCTGATGTCACCTGTTGGAGTTTGGGTTCCTTGCCGCTGTCGCCTTTGGCTTGCTTAGTTGGAGACACTTGACAATTGACATTCAACAGTGCTTTGATCTGCCTGCACTGACACTATTCTTTAAGAGCTGCTGTGCAGCCAAAATAATGTACCAGTTATCAATGTAAAGCTGCTTTGACACAATCTACATTGTAAAAAGCGCTATATAAATAAAGGTGACTTGACTTGACTTGACTCTTATAACACCTGAGCAAAAGGAGCCCCAACTAAGTATTAAATGCTGTACTTGCTCATACTTTTCATGTTCATACTTTTCAGTTGGCCAAGATTTCTAAAAATCCTTTCTTTGTATTGGTCTTAAGTAATATTCTAATTTTCTGAGATACTGAATTTGGGATTTTACTTAGTTGTCATTAATAATCATCAAAATTAAAAGAAATAAACATTTGAAATATATCAGTCTGTGTGTAATGAATAAATATAATATACAAGTTTCACTTTTTGAATGGAATTAGTGAAATATATCAACTTTTTGATGATATTCTAATTATATGACCAGCACCTGTGTGTGTGTGTATATATATATATATATATATATATATATATATATATATATATAGTTAAAATTACCATTTAAGATTGTATTAATTTCAACCATTTTATCAATCATTTATAACCATCTCAGTATATTCTAAATCACTCTAATCCCCATATTGGGGACTTTTGGTATTATTCTAGAATCAGCAACTAAAAAACTCTGTCCTGTTTTATGTTAAAGCGACTCTGCTTAGGTAATTAAAGGTCATTATTCTATGTTTCAGCGTTAAACAAACTAAAACTTATAATCTAATTGTTATTTATGCACAATAGTTTACATGTAGGCTATATTGTGTTATGTCGTGTCATATGTTTGATAATATTAGGTACAGACAATGATTTGCCAGAGGTGTCGTTAGGATATGCTAAACGAGCCAATAGCATTTAAGTAGCCTAATTTTTGTTGTTTCTGATTTGTTTCACTTTCTCCCAACGCGCATTCATTTAAATCCGGCTCCCCCGCCTCTCTCTGTCGCTCTGTGCACCTGGCCTGTACCACTACACTGCGATCTTCGGAGCGTGTGTCCCCCTTCCTTCTTTCACATAATGGTATGATCCTAGGGCCGGCATTCGCGAACGACACATCGCTACTGCCCAGTGTCACCGACAATCCGTTTCATACTATAAACTCTGATTTGAGCAGTCGCGTGGGTGATAGACCGTTTTCGTTTTCCAAGCGATTGAAGATGATACTGATCGTTGTAGTAACGTGTTGGATCGGTAAGTAATGTGCCGGTTTGACAGTTACTCTCACAGGTTAATTTATACCGGGTACACAGTGTATATTTACGGTTCAAAATCTTTTTAGGCATTGCTGCTGTTGCTGTTACTACGATTGCTGCCGGTGTTGATGACGATAAAGATGAGAATGAGTCTCTCAGGGTTTCTGAAGGAGGAAACTTAACCATCTCTATTCACATCAATAACTCGGACGAAGACCCTCAGGTTTTGGTTTCCCGTCTCAAAAGCTCCTCACAGGAAGCGATAGCTCAGCTAATCTGCCATAATCGAGTCTGTGACTGCAAGTACTGGATATCCGGAGTTTATTTTATGTTTGATGGAGAGAATGTAACGTTGGTCCTGATGAACGTCAGTCAAACGGGCCGTTACGTGGTCCAAAAACTGAGCGGAAAACAGCTTGAAAAGATTTACAACATTACATTGTATCGTAAGTATTATACGAGCATGTCATATTGTTTTTGACTGAAGAATCACGCAGTCTCATGATGAAATGCGTTGTAGTAGTTGCATCATCATAATGTCATGTCAAGAGAACAGCAGCATAGATTTATTTGATTATGAGAAAATAATTGTTTGTTTTGAGGCATTTTGACGGAAAAACTTTCGGAAAGAACTTTTATACATAAGAACAGTTCCTGTTTTTGTCTCCTGTAAGCTAGCCACTGTATGCTATTAAAATGAATGTAGATATTTGTACACTTTTAGCCGTAGTGGTATAATTTTTGGCTTCACCCTATGAATGACTGACCTCAAGTGACTTGTCGATGATGTGATGTTGCGTCGTAACCTTGCGTCATCACTCATGACGTAGCGGATGTGACAGAGAGCACTGAACCGAAAGTAAAGTTGTTCTGGTTTAATTGTTGTGTTCAGGAATGCTGTACATTATGCAAAGTTTATGCAGCAACAAATATATATATAATCTATATTATAAAGAATATAGATTATATATCTATATATAATCTAATATATAAAGAAAAGGGAAGATCGCCAAAACAAACTCACTTTAATGTCTTCACGTTATTTGGGTGATTTTTAAAATGGGGTTTTTCCTACTGCCTATAGCCTAGTTAGTAGTACTATATACTGATGGATGTATTATTTAAATAATTTCTTTTATTAATTTAGTTATTTAAATCAATTTTAATGTATTTAAATTATTTTTTATTATTATTCATTTATTTCAATTAAATGTGTAAATTGATTTTAAACTACATGTATTTATTTTTTAAAACTGTTTTTCTCTAAACGTTTTCATAGACACCGAACCCCTGATTTGTAAATTTTTACTTAATTTGTCTTATATCTGGATTCACTCAAAATAATTGTTGTTGTTCTTGTTCTAAAACTTTAATGTAACGAATCGTCACTCAGGCTGGGATCCATTTGCATGCTTTTATTAAATAAGAGCGTGGTCGTACAGACAGGGTCAAACAGGAGCAGACAGGTATAACAGGGACAGGCAGATATCACTCACAGATCAGAACACAAGGCAGAGGTCAAAGGCAGGCAGCAGAGAGTTGAGGACAAGTAACAAACAGGATCAGCAACAGGTAATCAGACAGGGTAATAAAATGTTCACCAAGGCAAAACAAGACTTCGCAAAGAACCATGGTACAAGGGAGTCCTTTATAGTCCGGGTAATGAGTATCAGCTGAGGGAGTAATCAGTCCAAGGCACGGGCTTGTGGGAAATGTAGTGTGTATGCGGGTGTGTGTGTCAGTATTCGGGAGACGGCTCCCTCCGATGGCCAGAGGATGGGAACCACGGAGTTCGTCGACATTTAATTTGTTTCTTCCATGGAACACAAAATTATATTTTCTTGAAGAATATCCTGGGCACAATAAATGGGAATTCAGGTTATAAAAGTACTCATAAAAATATAAAGTAATCCATATGCCTCAAGCACTTATCTGAAACCATACAATATCTTAATGTGTGAATTGTGGTGATGTTTGAGATGCGTGAGAATAACCTGCTCAGGTTTTTATACCAATTGCACCACCTTCAATGTACATCACTGGTGTTGATCAGAGATGACCACAGCTAGGGCATAAATTATACGTTTCTTTATACATATATACATGCTAACCTAAATCGTGAAAATCCATGGACGTTTAATACTGTTATTTGTTAAGAACCCATAACAGTTTTTGTTCTTGTTGTCCCATACAGAGCCTCGACTCAGTACCATCAGCCCTGAACTGCTGCCGTCTGTCAGGAGCAGGAAGTCAGTCACTGCAGGTGTAACCTCAGCTGCAGTGGGCATCATGCTGCTCATCACTGCTGCTGTCATCGGTGTCGTTTATTGGAAACGCAGGAAGGCAAGTATCATCACAGGGCATTTTATCTTAATCTGTATAATCGTGATGACATTAAAGATGACAAACAACTTATTTTCTCTCCTTGAAGGAATAGTTCACTCAAAAATAACAATTTGCTGAAAATGTACTCATCCACCCTCAGGCTATCCAAGAGGTAAATTAGTTTGTTTCTTATCTGAAGAGATTTGGAGAAATTTAGCATTACATCACTTGTTCACCAATGGATCCTCTGCAGTGAACGAGTGCGTCAGAACGAGTCCAAACAGCTGATAAAATCATCACAACAATCCACACGACTCCACTCCATCAGTTAACATCTTGTGAAGTGAAAAGCTGCATGTTTGTAAGAAACAAATCCATCATTAAGGGATTTTAACTTTAAAACGTCGCTTGGCTAAAAACTTTTGATCAGTCCATGATCAAAATCCACTGTCATATCTGTTTAGAACAGTATTGGACTGTAAATGGTGTTTGATCTGTGCGTATTTCTCTCCTGATTCAGACGAGATGAATATTATAGATAGAGGATTCGTATTTTAGCAAATGATGGATTTGTTTCTTACAAACATGCAGTCTTTCACTTCACAAGATATTAATTGATGGACTGGAGTCGTGTGGATTATTGTGATGCACACATTCACTGCAGAAAATGTATAATGCTAAATTTCTCCAAATCTCTTCAGATAAGAAACAAACTATCTACAATTTAGATGGCCAGAGGGTGAGTACATTTTCAGCAAATTTTTATTTTGGGGTGAAATATTCCTTTAAGAATTTTATTGTGCAATGGCACGGTTTGGATATTATAACCATCTACACTATTATTTTCTCTTGGTTTGCATGACATCCAGTAATTGTGTTTTTGTATTAACTAACAGGCAAAGTGTCACGAGATAACAAATCCCTGAATGTTACTGATATTTATTGAATTTGGGAGAGTTATTTTACAACTGGCAACCTCATCTGGCTCAGGACTAAGCTGGAAAAACAGGACCGGTCGTTTTTTCCATGTTACATTAGAAAGAGTCAGCTGTAAGCCTGCCTGAAGAGTGTAACCACTGGGACACTGGTGCTGTTTTGAGTGCGATTCAACCAGTGTGTGGATCAACCAGTGGGATGTGTGGAAAATCCCAACTTCCAAGTGATTCTGCATCCTTTAAGCAGCACCTACTGGAACAACAGCTGTTAGTTATAATGTTGTTTATGTGTCCTTGAACTGCACAAGACCACAGAATGTCCCATTTGTACATTTCTAATTCTTATAGCATTATTATTAAGGGTCAAAACACTTAAGATTGTCCACTAGGGGAGGCCAAAGGGATTTAAAAAAGTCTAATTAATAATTAATATAGCATTAATGTGAATGCTAAATAACTACTGTTTTTATTTGTACAGTAGGACCATTGTGCACTGACTATCTCCTTGTGCATAATTCATTTGCAAAGAATTGTGATCTCCAGAAGTATTTATTATAATATGTAGAATATTTTTATAAAAGCACAATTTTGTGATCAAAATTACGTTACGCATTTTAGTTTACAAGTATTTATACAGATACTGTAGCACATTTTCTACTCAACAGCTCATAAGCAACGACTGCGAGAGTCAATCACTTTATCAGAGCTGTTGTGATCTCTGAGTATAAGCGGTCAGTGTTTTTAATGTTTTTAAAAATTGTTTTATTATATTTAAACATTTATTTATAAATTTATAAAGACCAACATTTAGCTTTTTCATCAAACCCTAACTTATCAGTGGAGATTCAAGATTGTTATATTTTATAACATATAAAGCATTTGTATCCCTAAATCATTTTCACGAACTGTTAGCTTTGGATTGGACTGCAGACTGCGACTATAGGGTGAATTCAGGGTTGATTGTTGCTGTTGTTGTTATATAAATTATGAGCAGTGTTAAAAGATTTTATAACACTTTATAAAACTGTATAACTGCATGTTATTTATGTGCTGGTTTAATCTGTTATTTTTATATGGTTTAAATTTACCATTTATCATCATTTTATGTTTTTATATTACTTATTTCTTTTCTATTGTTGTTTAATCTTATGATTGTGTGGCATTAAGGGAAGTTTGTCTTCATGACTATAAGAGAATGTCTCCATTTTAAGGTTTTAACGTCACAGGATGATGTTGTGAAGCATTAATTTTCAATGGTTTTTCTCTTGGTATAATAACACTTGTTGGATTTGTACTGGTCTGATCAAGTCTAAGCACTGAAACATACAAAACTCACTATTCAATAAACTGCTTTTTTTATTATCATCACTTCATCTCCTGCTTCTGCTCTTCTCTGGCTTTCTCAGTCAAACTCTCAGACGACTGTTAAAGGGTTAGTTCACCCAAAAATATTACTCACCCTCATGTCGTTCCACACCAGTAAGACCTTCGTTCATCTTCAGATCTTCACAAATTAAGATATTTTTGATGAAATCCGATGGCTCAGTGAGGCCTGCATCACCAGAACTTTTTATTGCCCAGAAAGCTAAAGACATATTTAAAACAGTTCATGTGACTACAGTGATTCAACCTTAATGTTATGAAGCGACGAGAATACTTTTTGTGCGGCAAAAAAACAACGAAATGAATTCAACAGTATCTAGTGATGGGCGATTTCAAAACACTGCTTCACGAAGCTTCAAAGCTTTACAAATCTTGATTATGTATCAAACTGCCAAAGTCACACGATTTCAGTAAAGAGCTTCATTTTGCAGTATTTTGAAATCGTAAAAATCCAACCACTCCTTTTTTTTTAATCCCCATAAATCATAAGCAGTGTCTCTGAACAAGCCGTTTCCAGATCCCTGGCAGTGTGACGTCACATTAGCCACAGGCTCCGCCCACGAATGTTGACAGACACTGCCGCTTTAACATAGAAACGCCCTGAGTGACTTCATGGCGAGTTGTACACAGTCCGCCATTGCTGCACTGACAAGAACGTCTCCCAAGCGTTTTAGGTGTTCTGTAGCTGGATAGATTAATCCACACAGCTCTCTCCATTTACTCCCTAAATCTGAGCCGCCGAAGACGAGGTGGATTCATTTTGTTTTCCAAGAAAATGGTCCCTCAATTCGACCGAAATTTGTTTATGTCTGCGCGAATCATTTCACACCGGACTGCTTTGTGAACGAATGTCAATACAAAGGGACAATACAAAACAGAGGTTGTGCTAAAAATGCTACTCAAGGATATATAAGTACAAACTGTTCGTGATCCAGCTTACAGTCTCCAGAGTGATACTGGATACGGCAGTAATGAAGGTGAGAGCACTTTATTACAGTTCATCGGAGTTGATTTACAGATATAAAGTTTACCAGTTTATTAAGCACCACCCGAAAAGGCACAACGTCTTTATATATTTGTTTACTGTTGTAACGAGTGTTTCTGTGTTCTTCGCTATGTATGTTGATGATAATGCAAGGGAGAGAGAGAGAGTTTATGGATAATATTTTAATGCACACTTGCACTGTGTTTTAAGCTCTTACAGAGATTTTCTAGAGTGAAAATGGACGCTTCTTATTTTGTGTGAAGTACAATTAACATTAAACTCATCTGTAAAGTTTTGGCCATCATTCGGACGGTACAACAGGCTTGTAGTAATATAGTGGATAAAAACAAGAAGACAATTATAAATTATAACCGTAATTGAACTCAACTATACCTGTTCTAGCTCCATGCAGCATATATTCGCAGTTTCTGACATTATAGTGCGTCCTGACTGAATCCTGACAGGGGAGAACGAGCTCTTGAAGCTCCGCGCTCTTAGGCAGAGTGCAGCAGCTCATTTGCATTTAAAGGGCACACACTGAAACGGCGTGTTTTTGGTAAACCACAAAAAGTGGAAATTTTAACATGCTATAAAAAATTATCTGTGGGGTATTTTAAGCTATAACTTAACATACACACTCTGGGGACAGCAGAGACTTATTTTACATCTTATAAAATGGGGCATAATAGGTCCCCTTTAAAAGATGGAAACAGAAGCAAAGAAGTTAAAGAATTAAATAAAACAATGAAAGATTTTATTTTTAATCACCTACAATTTTAACTTAACACAATTTAACACTTAATTCAGAAATGATCAGATTCATATTAGTGTCCCTAATTGTAATAATTAAGTTAATTTATTGTAATCACATTATGTACATTTTTGGACAAAACATAACTGTTTTGTGTATATATACAACAGACCGCATAGATCCTCTCTATATATAGATACACACACACTGTATATATATATATATATATATATTGCAGAGCTTATTTGTTGTTTTTGTTAGATAGAAACTGGTTTAAAATACAACAGAACCAAAGAACCATCTTTTTAAGAGTGAAACAAGAGAAGGCAATTACACTACATCTCACAAAAGTATCATCATCACACAGAAGCAGCAGCTCTTCTTTGAACTGAGCAGATCACATTTTCGACCAGAAAGAAAACAGTGGCGATTCCTACCAGACCAGACAGAACCAGTCGAATCAGAGCTTCGGTGATGCCACAATGATCCAGACAATCTGAAAGAGAAGAGACTTATTCATTATAGACTTATATTATTATACTGGGCCGGTGTTCTGACGTAGAACCAGGAAGCGCTGCACTGTGTTTACAACTTCAACAGCGCATGTCACTGACAGGAGAGAAGAAATTTTGAATAAAGTCATTATTTTTGTTACGTTTTTGTGCACAAAAAGGTTGAACCACTGTAGTCACGTGGACTATTTTAACGATGTCGTTCTGGGCCTTGAAATTTGTTATGAAGTTGCTGAGTATAGGGAGATCAGAAAGCTCTCGGATTTCATTAAAAATATCTTAATTTGTGTTCTGAAGATGAACGAAGGTCTTACAGGTTTGGAACGACATGAGGGTGAGTAATTAATGACATAATTTTCATTTTTGGGTGAACTAACCCTTTAAACGTAGTTCTCGTACCTTCACGTCGTGGGCAGATCTCTTTCATGTAAAGACTGACACTTTTGTTGCTCACTGGATTTGCAGCCGTGCATCTGTAGATCTCTGAATCATCATAATGAAGCTCCAATGGTAAACTGAGGCTGATGCTGAGATCAGGATTGCTGGTCTGATTCACCATTTCACTCCCTTTATACCACGAGATGAACACGTCTCGATCGTTTCTCACAAAGCAGGACACAGAGCATATTTCCTCTGATGTACCTGAAAGACATGAACCACCGATTCAGAAAGTGCTTCTCATAATTTACAAAGAGTCCAACAAACTACATCATATCAAAAGTACTCAAAGGGATGTCATTTTTCTGTATTTTTGCAAAAGTTCTGGAAGCAAACTATGGCAACTTTTTTTTTGGAATACAGAATTTAAAAAGGTAAGCCAATTGTGACATCACAGTTATGACTTTTTTTTTCTTGCAATTGTTTATATTTTTTCAGAATTATTAAGCATGCAGAATTATGAGAAAAAAGTCAGAATTGTGAGAGGAAATAAGCCAGAATTGCAAGATAAAATAAAGCGAGATGAAATAAGAATTACATTTTTAAATATATATATATATATATATTCCTGTTGCGGAAATAAGTTTCCAGAGTAAATTGCATTATTAATCATAAAGTCAGACCTGTAGATCGGTGCAGAGCTGAGCTGCTCCTGATGGCAGGTACAGAGACAGGTGCTTTAGGACGAGAGGAAACATGTACATCACCTTTAAAAGGCCAATAATGCAGTGGCATAATTACCATTGAACCATATCTAATCAATTACTATCTTTACATTTGCAGAGACCCTATTATTAATGTTATTTTTCAACAGCGGCAACTTACCATAAACATCAGCTTTGTATATCTGTACTGATATGTGTGTATTGATGACGATTAATGCTTTATACAGTCCAGATTCATTAGTTCTGATGTCTGTGATGGTTAAAATCCCCGTCTCTTGGTCTAGCTGTACTCTGCCAGTGAGTCTCTTGTCATAATGAGTGTATATTTTCCCTTGATGCATCTGTGCGACACGAGTACTTTGTCTGCCGCTTTCAAACGTCCACAGTATCTGAACGTCTCCGTTTAGATCATGAAGTCCCGGATTCAGATTGAGGAAACCTCCCTCCTTCACTTTAACTGTTTCGATGTCATCAACCTCTCCACACACTGAAACTATATGAAAACAGGATATACAGGTAGACTAATTATTAATATGATATTGATTAATATAACCATTTTTGGTTTCTAAACACCTGTTGATTTTCAATGTTTACATATTCTAGGCAGCCAATAAAACGCACTGTGGTTGTTGATTTTGTCATCACTTTTAGTTAACTGTGATGTGGTGCTGATATGAACTAGTTTCGTTTGTATACATTTATGCATTTGCAGATGCTTTTATCTTCTATACTGTATATGCTGATTGTCACTGTCATTGAGATTTGTGTGTTAAGTGTTGTGGGTTATGTGCAACCAAAGATGCACAAAGATTCAGATAAAAAAAAAGAAGAAGATTGTAGAGTTAATTTCATATAAATTCAGATTTAAGCTCTTGTGCAGCTTGACCAACAAATAACTGGTTGAACTATATGTTTTTTAATCAATGATAAGACTTTTTCATGCATGTTTGTAACATTGCAACACTAGCAGGTCTGCGGTTAGACAGGGCATGATCTAAGGAGGGATAAAGGAAGTCATACTTTCTCAGGTTTCAGACAGTGCTGCATGTAAATGACTTGGCCAGAAGTTGTTTCTGTTTTTGAAAAGTGAAACTAACACATAGAAATAAAAATATGAAACATTTTAGTTTAATCAGTGTAACCGTTTTGCAAGGAATTACAAAGTTCTTATTTTTAAAAAGAGTTTTGTGTGAACATCAAAGACACAGTATAGGCCCATAAGTTGGCAGGAAATTGTTGTCACTCTCTTCACTGAGGTAACTTGTGTATAATGTTATGTAAATGTTTCATTTTTCTTTTTCTTTCCTGATCATGGCAACGTCAAGAGGATGTCCACAACAAATGTGACTATTAAACAATGTGAGAACAATCATTTACTGTGCATATTGATTAGTTTTGTTATGATTTATGTATATTTACTGAAGATGAAGCAGCAATTTATGCTGCTTATGGAACATGTTCACCTGCATTTTCACACAAAAGTTCATGGTTATGCAAGTCAAGCAGGATGTTTGCTTCTTCATGATTTTTCTTACGGCAGTAAACTAAGTTTCCAGTCAAAATTTGAGAGCTTTTATATTGAGGACAATTAAAGACAGTTTCTTAGAACACAATAAATAAAATGTGTGTATCTTACCCTCCGCACAGATGAAATATAAGATGAAAGCCCACATACTGATGAATGTTTTTGATGCGTTGTTCTTCTCGATGATGCTCCTTCAACTCAACTGAGAAGGTTCGACACCTGCAATGAAATCACTTACATTGGTCTTACCAAAAGGTGGCAGTGAAAACTGACTCTCAAAAAACTCTTTATATATTTTTTTCACTTGATAGTAAAGTTCATCAACAAGGCCAATAAGCTGTTTAGGAAGCTCACCGAAAACAGACAGATGATTAGCTTTTTCTTTTTCAGATTAATTCCCCTGGTAATGTGTTTGTAACTTTTGTATTCCTTTTGCCCCCCCCCCCCCCCCCCCCCCCCCCTTTTAAAAAAATATTTTTTTAAACTTATACTTATGAATTTGTAAAAAAAAAAATAAAAAATAAAAAAAAAAAAATAATAATGTTGCATATATTGGAGTATTTCTTTAAAAAAAAAAAAAAATCTACTCAGTTTTGTAACTGATATTTGGACGATAACATAGCTGATTTACAGTTAAAACTTGGGCGGGAAAACAGTGCGTGACCACAGGGAGCAAAAAGTGCGCGAAGAAGTGACGTGACGTGACGTGACGTGACGTGAGAACCATTTCAAGTAGTAGCTACCTCAGTGCAGCTTGTAGGATTATTGGCGTCTTGGATGTCTAGATCGATAATGGATTTTATCGTTGATCTGTGAGTACTCGACTGAAACACGAGCCGCACCAACGCGTACTAACGAAGTACTGAAAGACACGGGCGGTAGGGTGATTTAAAAAAAAAAAATTTGACAAGCTCAAGTGTTTTTCCACAAAGTTTTCATGTGAGGTAATTTCTGTCACATCGAAAATCATTCAGAGCTGCAGTCTGCTCTATGAATAAGACGTAATATTGCTCATTAAATGCCGCAAATTGTAGCTTATTCAAGCCTTTTGTTCCGTAGACAACTCTGTCTGAAGAAACTAGACGAGGTTTTTGTCGACGTTTACGTCGGAACTGCGCCATTCCCAGATCATATAAGCACTGAATATTATTAAGACCGTTAGTGTGGACCTTTTAGTTTTATCTCCAGTAACATTTATCTTAAAATGTATCATTTTTTAAATATCTAATCAAATTGTGGCTCAGTTTGCATACAGTGAGATTTTGTTTAAATTTATAATTTTAGTTTTGATAACTAAATACTTAGGTTTGTTTAATGCGAGAAATAAATTCTCTATAATTAAGAAAAACAAAAAACCCAAATAACAAGATAAGCCATCTATCTTTTTTTTTTCCTTCTTTCCCCCTACTCTAACTGGGCATGACATTTGTCAAGCTATTAAAAAAAAAAAGAATAATAGCCATGATGCCACAACATATTTGACTTCAATGATGTCAAACATATTTATTCTTGTGTGTCTTGTAATTGAGCATAATATGGTAGGTTTTTGAATATGTCCAAACTAGGCGAGTGAGATTTGAGAGCTATTGCAGATAGCAGGTGTGTTTGACTGAACTCATCATGTGGTTCTCGTATGGCGTTTCAGTGCAGATTGCTGTTTCATAAATAATACATGATAAATGTTGAATGCACAGGTGAAACCACAGACTTTGAGTTGAGAGGCATCCAGGTTGTGATGTTAGAATATTATTGCATGATGGTTTTCTAGGATAAAACACCCTTATTATTGACACAGCTGGTAGAACACAATCAATAAAACATACAAGTGCACCAGACTAAATGACTGGAAACTATGTAAATTGTGCAGAAACCTGAACTCTCTAATCTTCATATGGTTTGGTTGCATGTTGGATCTTTAAAGGGGTCTGACTTTGTTTGGAGCATTCACATACAAGCCAAACCTCAATCAATATGCAGAACCAAAATGCAGGATGCTTTTATTTTGCATTTGGGTTGATGTGAAACTAAACAAAATCATTCCCTTATAAATTTATGATATACTTTAGAACATTTATATCTATATGTTTATATTGTGTATGTGCTGAGGGTGTGTAAGTTTGATGTTTTTGGATACTGCAAAAACATAAAACAAATGTAATTTCAACATTTTGAAGTATTTTTTTTTTCTTTCTTTTTTTTCAGAAAACAGAAAAAGTATGCATTTTAGGAATCTAATATCTTTTTATACAAATTGCTTTTATTCAAACATGTATTCTGTTCCTCTTTAACTATATAATAATGGTATTCAGAATGCATTAGTTTCAGGTCCTTTGTGATTCAAGTAGAGCAGATACTAAATACTGCTACATCAGACAGGCATCAGGTCAGTGTTGTTTAGACCCCAACATTCTTCAAAATATCTTTTTTTTTGTGTTCTGTACATCTAACAATGTATGTTAGAATGACATGAGGGTGGTAAATTGTAATGAAGCTTTGGGGAGGGGAAAAGTAACGTGTGTCCGTGAGGGGGAAAAAAATTATGGCTTACTCGCACAGCACTTTTGTGCAGGGTGTACTTTATTTACAGTGCCAGTAAATAAGACAGTCCACAGTGAAGCATATGTACAGGTGCACACAAAAACCCAAAAGTACAAAAAACAACAAAACAATAAAATATGAAAACTGTATCCACAATATACAAGGTTTGTGATTTTGCTCGCGGTTCCACAGTAACACACTCGCCG
This sequence comes from Elopichthys bambusa, assembly GCA_037101425.1. NCBI lineage: Eukaryota > Metazoa > Chordata > Actinopteri > Cypriniformes > Xenocyprididae > Elopichthys > Elopichthys bambusa. The sequence goes on from CM074451.1 coordinate 2,742,503, forward strand.
ACTTGGTTAACAAGCCCAGAATATGAGTCTGGTCTCTCTTTTTATATGCTAGGCTCTGCGCCTTTCCTGGCATAATTTATTAAGAGATAAATATTATACATTTGACATTTTAAATGCTTATCTTAACACTTCACAACACTCATTAAATCAACATTAAACAATAATTCTCACCGGTAATTCAAAAAAATATATTCATCATCATCAATAACACAGAAACATGTAAACTTTCAACATACATTTTATACATAATCCCCCCCCTTCGCACAGGACAATGGTTTTACCGGCTTTCGATCGCGCCGGCGCGACCATCCGTTACGTCATAAACAAGCGCCTTCCGTGTGCTCTGTTTGGCTGACGCAGCGGTTATCCCTTGAAAGACGGGCTACTCCTAGACAAACAATTGAATGAAGACAAAACACAAGACACGGACAATGTGTGTGTGTTTAAAATGATCGGGCATGAGACTGGGCTGAAGGGAAATGTGACGTGGAGGAATGTCCATGAGCCATCGGCCCGGCGTGTGCACCCGCTTTGCCAACGGCAGAAACAGCAGGTAAGGAGAGAGAAATGGAGACTGAATGTTGGTATGTTTGCAGGTGTGTATGTATGTGCGTGCGTGCCCAGCGGAATTGTCTACTTTATCACATAAATGGTGTCAAAAATGTAATGTTTGGTTGAAATATCCCTTTAATTTTAGGTTAAATCACATCTAATAGTTCTCACAAGAAATGGAAATTGCCTCTAGCAAAATGGCAGTTTTCCCACTCTTTTGAGATAGAGGAAAGGCTGCACAAACCCTAACATAAGCTCAAAGCACAAGGCCCCAGACCAGGACAAAAGAAACGTCTCTAAATCCATAATGTAATAAAGCACAAGAAAGATAATCATAGGACCATACATAAGCACAGCAGACACCCCCACGATCCGAATGATGCGAAAAGCCTTAAGTTTGTCTTTATTTGCTCCATCTTTCCTCTTGAATTCGTCACTAGGTCCAGGACGCTTCAGAGCCTTCAGGACCATCAAGCAGCTGAACGCTTTGATACTGAAAAATACAAGTAGCTCTGGCAAGACTAAGCTATGAAGTTGAATGATGTTGACTGAAACTATTAAGCTTGAGCTGATGGTCAGAATCCATCCAGTGACGGAAATGGCAATCCTGTATTTCATGGGTTTGAACTTCAGAAAGGTCACAGGATGGAGAACCCCTATGTAACGCTCCACACAGATGCAGCTCTGAAACAGAGGACGACTGACCGACAGCACCAGTCCAGGAAGGTATGAGCCAAACCTACAGTCAGTACAATTAAAGAAATAATGCTTTATGACAAAAACATAGGAAGAGCAGAAGAAGACCTCAACAAGTGCTGCATTGAAGACAAAGATTTCGGTGGACTGTCCTTGAATCATCTCTTTCATGCTAAGCCATAGTATGTAACAGTTTGCTGGAAGACCAAGAACCAGGTTGATGCTCAGAGAGACGGCGATAAAATAGGAGGGAATAACGTAGCAAAAGCTGGAGTTCGCTGAGAACATCGATGGTTTGCATGTTGAAGAATTAGTTGCATCCCACGTCACCATTTTTGTATTTTCTTTTTAATCTATAAGAAAGCAATAATTTGTTTTATTAAGTATAAAGAATGTTTCCTCACAAGAAGCTCTTGGTTCGGTAGATGTTAGTTTGCCCCTAGCCAATTGAAGGTGGGACTGAATGTGGTTTGTTTTAAATGCTGCAGAAGTGCATAACAGTGACGGGAGAGTTTTGCATTGATGTAATATATTCAAATTCTGTTTTTTTTAACATGAGAAATGCACATCAGGCATGCAAATGAAAAGGCAATTTATTCCGACAACAATTCTATGTGTAAAGTGGAATATTTTTTCCTGTGTTCACAGTAATTTTAATAAATCAACAGTATAGTCGGAGAGCCCACGGAGAGCTGTCGAGGAGATACATCAGGTCTGAGAACCAAACTCGGCCTGGGCAGAATGGGGCTATTAGCAGTAGACTGACCCCATCCTGGCGAACTCTCTCCAGAACTCCCAGGAGCAGATCCACTGCCGCCTGGCCAAACTTCTCCCACAAGAGCTTCACCACCTTGGGGTGAAGTCTCCATTCCTCGGGCCTCAGCCCCTGTCTCGACAGGATTCTGCTGCCTGATTTTGAGACCCAGGGATGTAAGCCGCTCTCAGTGAGAGGAGCTTTCCCTGAGCCCACAGGAGGACCTGGTGCCCCAATTTGTAAAGCGGGTGTGACCGCAGACCCCCCTGATGATTTATGTTGGTAACCAATGATGTACTGTACAAACTGGAACATGATGGCCCCTGAAGTTTGGGAGGAAGTCTTTTAGTGCTAGAAACACCATCATTTCACGACAGTTTATGTGCCATGTGAGATGATGGCCCCTCCACAGACTTTGAGCCGGGTGTCCATCTAGGATCACTCACCAACCCGTGAGGGAAGCATCCGTCATTAGCACTCTGTGATGACAATGAGCTCGCAACACTGGACCTTGGGACAGAAACCAAGGCTTCTTCCACATAACTAAGGCACAAAGGCATCGCCGCATGACCTTAACCATGCAAAAAGGGTTGCCCCTCCGGGAAAACCTCTTGGTCCTGAGCCACCACTGTAAAGGTCTTATTCTTGCTTTTCTGACACACTTCTTGTTTCTCTGTTCTGTCACGCCATTGGACTGATTTTACACGGCAGGTAGGACATTGTATTATTTCATTCGGACCGAATATAATAATTGGATGAACATTTTCCTATGCCTTCCACAGATTATATATATTTATAAAAATACATTTAGACCATTTAACGTAGTGATTACTATCAGCATATGAGGAGACTTTCAAACAGAATGTACCGGAAACACTGATATATAATGTATATTGTGGGTGTGTAAGTTTGACTGTTCTTGGATAATGCAAAAATACACAAAACAAATGTAATGTCAACATTTTGAAGTATTTTTTAATTTATTTTTCAGTGAAAACAATAAGTATGCATTATAATCTCTTTTTATTCAAATTGCTTTTATTCAAACATGCATTTTGATCCTCTTTAACATAATAAAGCAGAAGTAGTCAGAAAGCAGTAATTTCAGGTCCATTGTGACACAAAATATATCAGATCTGCTAAATCTCTTATACACTACTACATCAGATGGGCTTTTCCAAGTGGGACAGTGTAGTTGTATTTTATGTTTAGACATTTAGAATAAAGGTACATCACAAGTATCCATAGGTTTCTTTTTCAACTGTTTTTCAACAGGACATCATTATTTTTAATGATGAGTGTAAAATTTTTTTTTAAAGTAATTTGTTAGTGGTCAAAGTAAAATTAAAATTCTGTCATTATTTACTTAAGGCTGATTTATACTTCTGCGTCAAAACTACGCTGTAGCTACTTTTTAGGCTGTATGTAGCACACATAGCCACCTCTCAAAAAAACGCGGACCACAAGCACTGTGATTGGTCTGCTAGAACCTGTCTGCTAGAAATCTGTATACATTTCTTTTTGTGTAAAAATATGAAGGTCAATGTTGTTTAGACCCCAACATTCTTTAAAATATCTTTTTTTTGTGTGTGTGTGTGTGTGTGTTCTGCAGAAGAAAAAAATTGTTAGAATGACACGAGGGTGGTAAAAGGTGTCAAAAAATGTAATTTTTGCTTGAAATATCCCTTTAAATTTATGTTAGATCACATCTTATAATTTCACAAGAAAAACATTGTTTGTCTAATACTTTTTGAGACCACAAAATGTACCCTAAATGGAAATTGCCTCTAGCAAAATGGCAGTTTTCCTACTCTTTTGAGATAAAGGAAAGGCTGCACAAACCCTGACATGACCACAAAGCACAAGGCCCCAGACCAGGACAAAAGAAACATCTCTAAATCCATAATGTAATAAAGCACAAAAGAGATAATCATAGGACCATACATAAGCACAGCAGACACCCCCACGATCCAAATGATGCGAAAAGCCTTAAGTTTGTCTTTATTCGCTCCATCTTTCCTCTTGAATTCGTCACTAGGTCCAGGACGCTTCAGAGCCTTCAGGACCATCAAGCAGCTGAACGCTTTGATACTGAAAAAAACAAGTAGCTCTGGCAAGGCTAAGCTATGAAGTTGAATGATGTTGACTGAAACTATTAAGCTTGAGCTGATGGTCAGAATCCATCCAGTGACGGAAATGGCAATCCTGTATTTCATGGGTTTGAACTTCAGAAAGGTCACAGGATGGAGAACCCCTATGTAACGCTCCACACAGATGCAGCTCTGAAACAGAGGACGACCGACCGACAGCACCAGTCCAGGAAAGTATATTCCAAACCAACAATTGGCACAATTAAAGAAATAATGCTTTATGACAAAAACATAGGAAGAGCTGAAGAAGACCTCAACAAGTGCTGCATTGAAGATGAAGATTTCGGTGGACTGTCCTTGAATCATCTCCTTCACACTCAGCCATAGGATGTAACCGTTTGCTGGAAGACCAAGAACCAGGTTGATGCTGAGAGAGACGGCGATAAAATAGGAGGGAATAACATAACACGAGCTGGAGTTCACTGAGAACATTGATGGTATGAATGTTGAAGTGTTAGTTGCATCCCATGTCACCATTTTTGTATTTTCTTTTAATCTATAAGAAAGCAAGGGAAAAAGTGGAGAGATAAATAAGTGTAGAAAACAATAAGTATAAGCATTAAAAAAAAAAAAATTAAGTATAAAGAATGTTTCCTCACAAGAAGCTCCTGGTTCGGGTAGATGCTAGTTTGACTCCAGCTGATTGATGTTGAGACTGAATGTGATTTGTTTTAAATGCTGCAGAACTGCATTACAGTGACTTGTTGGAGAGTTTGAGACTTTTTGAGCAGTTTTTCACTGATGCAATATTCAAATTCTGTTTTTCTAACATGAGAAATGCACACCAAGCATGCAAACGAAAGGCAATTTATTTCAATCACACTTCTGTCTGTGAAGTGGAATAATTTTGTCTGTGTTCACAGTAATAGTGGCAACAATACAAAATATTCAGAAGTATTTTTACACCAAACCTGGCATTTGGAAAGTTCAAGTCCTGTTGTGCATGTTTTTCTGAAAATTCAAAAGTGCCACCATCAAAATTATGTCTGGCTTCGAACAAGTTAAAAACTTGATACCATTAAAAAAAGAATAAGACATCACAAGCATAAGTAAAAACAGCTCTTTTATTCATAGGTGACTAGATTCTCGTAGGTCTCAATGTTTTGAAGTTTATCGCTGGTAAAATCTATCAGTATTTTTCTTTGTCCTGGCAACATTGGTGTGAACTCCACTTTGGCGGTGGCAAACTCTTTAGGACCAACTGTTCCAACTCTGCCAAAAAAACAAAAACAAATAAAACAAAAACAAACAAAAAAACAGTTAAACCCATGCATTTTTTTTTATATTCTATATTTAAACCAGCTACAAATGTCTTGACAGTGTCACACATCAGGGGAAAAAATGCTGTAGTCATAAAACAGTGTCACTGTTTAAGATGTTTAGGGTTTTAATGAGCAACACAAATTCATCAGTCATTAGTTCATATCTTTAATATCTTAAACAGCTAAAATAAGCTGAAATTTAAAAACATACAATACAGGACTAAATGCAGCGTTGTTAACTTAATTAATGTTTTCAGTAGCAATGTATTGATGCATTAGCACTGAAGAATTGCTGCATCTGTCTCCCAAACTGGTCAAGTGATGAGTTAAAATGATACCAGGTATGTTCGCTGGCAGATGGGGGGGGGGGAATGTAGTTTCACACCCCGGTCCTAAATGGTCAGACGACTTACTCATGAGTGATGGGTTTGCTGTCGGTCAGGTTGGCACCATGTATAGTGAACACACAGTTCTCTAGGGGCTCCGGCAGTGGATTCTGCAGCGCTAAATCTGCCACCAGGATCTGGCCCACTTTCGGCACGCCCAGAATCTGTGGGGGAACAAATCTCACCTCATCAGAGCCATGAGTCATGCATACGTTCATTCAGATTAAATGTGTATTATTGGCTGTCTCAATTCAGTGAGCAACTTAAAAACCCTCCCGATTCAGTCCAGCGCTAACTAGGCCCATTGTGATTTAAGGTCACAATGGTATTAAAAATTTCAATGAGCATAATCTAATTAGTCTCTGAATGTTTGTAAAGTTAAAATTGTGAACCAAAACAAACTTCTAATCATTTCACACTTTTGGATAAAGTGCTTTTTCTTAAAAGAGTTTTTGCTTTAACCACTGAGACACTAATTTAACATTATTTTGTAGTTATTTAATTGATCCACTATGGGAAATCCATAAATCTAATCTGTTAAGCCCCTTTCACACAGTGCTTTGATCCCAGAAAATTGCAGTAAAATTGTCAGAGTACCTTCTGTCTGAACGCAAACACTGGGATGGGGACCTAGTAACATTGCCGGGATCAGTCTCGGAACATGCCACGTGTGAACAAAAGGCAGGACCAATGCCGTAAGGGGTATGTTGTAATGATGACGCCAAAGCTGAGATCGTTCGGCAGCTTGGTGGAACGTTATGCAGTGGGCTAGTTTATAATCAAATCAGAAAAAATGCACAAGTGTGAGAGAAATCGCAGATCATAAAACTTACTCTCGTCAAAGAGACATTACACGTCACATCCTGATGTCACGTGTCTTTACGGGATGTGTGTGAATGTGCCCACAGATTCCGGAAAATCTCTGGCAGTGTGAATGAACCAAAATCAAATTATCCCGGGACACATTGACCGTGTATTTTGTGGAATCTCTGTGTGAAAGGGGGAAGTGGGATCAAAATAGGCTGATGGTCTGTCTCAAATTTGGTGCATCTTGCTCGAAAACTCCATGAGTTGAATAATGTACAGCATTTTAGTGACTATTTAGGGATTTATCAAAAAAAAACTTCTACCCAATAATAGTATGTTAATTTTGTAAATCCCACATACTGTTAATGTAAATCGTTAAGCTTAGTATAATGAAATCAGAAGATTAAATTTACATTGATGATTATTTCAGGGCTGTCTAGTACGATAGTTTTCTTTGCTCTGTAGAAATCCCGTGTCTCTGCATCGATGAGTAAAGCCATCAGTTTGATCATCCTGTCTTGAGTTATGGCTTTACTGTACTCCGCGTACTCCAGTCGAAGAGTTACCTTACCCCCTGAAACATAAAACAAGATGAGACATGGCTACCTGTTTGAATACATATGAATAAACAAAGTACAAGTTAAAATTTAATCTTACCCTCAGTAGATGCTAAATTCATCTCTGTAAACTCGCCCAGTCCACAGGTTTCTCCAAGTTTGCCATTGTAAGACACTGCCTGGGCGTAAAACATGACCCGGCAGGACTTTGTGACCATGGTGTTGTTTTTGAGCTCTGCGTAGACGTCAAAGTCAGAGCCGATCTGCATATCCGGGGTCACTCTGATTTTGATGTGTAAACCAGGTTCCTCTCCGGCCTGTGCCAGTCGGTTGTGATGATTTGCTTTCTCGTAAACTTTTCTCTCCTCTTCAGAACCTGAACAGAATACAGTCTTTATTATGATGGGGGCAAGTGAAATTTGTTAAAGGTTAGTTCACCCAAAAATGAAATTTCTGTCATTAATTACTCACCCTCATGTCCCGTAAGACTTAGTTCATCTTTGGAACACAAAGTAAGATATTTTTGAAGAAATCTGAGGGTATCTGTACCACACATAGGCATCAACGTCATTGTACCTTTTAAGGCCCAGAAAGGTAGTAAAGACTTAGTCCATGTGACTACAGTGGTTCAACCCTAATGTTATGAAGCGACAAGTACTTTTTGTGCGCAAACAAAACAAAAATAAAGATTTCATTCAACAATTTCTTCTCTTCCCTGTCGGTGTACTAAGCTTTTGACATTGTAAACACAGTGCAGCGCTTCCGGGTTCTACGTCACAACGATGGCTCATTATTGGCCAGCTCCTGCATCAGCATCACACACCTGCGTTGTGGTACTCATATGAACAGCGTCGGCCAATACTGAGCCAGCGTTCTGATGTAGAACCCGGAAGTGCTTTCGGATTTCAATCAAAATATCTTAATTTAATGATGAACGAAGGTCTTATGGGTTTGAAAGGGCATGATGGTGAGTAATTACTGACAGAAATTTCATTTTTGGGTGAACGAACCCATTAACGTCATAATTTATGGGTACCAGAAAATGCTCAGGCTTACTCTCAGGAATCTGTCATGTTTTGGATGCTGGTGTCTCAGGCTTTTTAAGTAGCCTCATCAAGTCTACCATTGCTAAAACACCAGCTAGACCAGCGCCAAACTACGACTGAGTTACTGCATTCAGCCTTTTTTTCCAAGCAGAACAGACACACTAGTTCTAACATAGCATTAAGTGTCTTTCTCAATAGTACAATGATGATAATTTATGGATTCCCTTTTGGTAATTGAACCTGCAGTGAATCCTGTTGCTTACCAGTCTAAATCCTTAACCAACCATGAATGAATGAAGTACCCAGAATGCCTCCCTACCCTCTGGATACTTGTAGTTGTGTGTAATGTCCTCTCTCTCATCTCGCCCCACTGCTTTAGTGCTGATGGACTGCCCAACCTCTGTAGTGGATCCTCCCATCTTAAAGACTCTTCCATCTCTCAGTTTAATGTACTCCACCACGTCAGCATTCACCTCAGCATACAGGAATGGGACGTCATATTGTAAAGTGAGCTCGCCCTCTTTAATTGCTCTGACGGAGGCTGGACCACAACAGTAGATGCCTGACAGAAGGAGGACAACAGAACTGAAATCCTTCTTCATTGACTCTGCTTTTTCTCTTCTATCAGACATTGATTATTGGCTCACCTTTACTCATATACTGTGGTGTTGGGTCGCTCACTTGCCAACCCTCGTACCCAAGCGCCAAGTCTGAACGGGTCATCCAGTTCTCCACCCAAACGTGGAAGTTCCTGAGCAAGGACAAGGTACCTTATTTCATATTTGCTTTACACTCTTTAAAATAAAGGTCCCTTTCAGAACCTTTCAGTGAACAGTTCTTAAAAGAACCATTTTTTCCAAGTGTAAAGAACATTTTAATATTCTGAAGAACCTTTTTTCCACTATAATGAACCTTTTGTGCAATGGAAAGGTTCCATTGATTTGAAAGGTTCTTCATGAAACAATCAATTCCACTAAAGAACTTTTATTTTTAAGAATGTACCATTTAACTTTATCTGGATTAATTCTGGCTTCATTATACATACCATATGGAGTCATCAGCAATGTTCTCGTCAAATTCGTTGTAGAAACGCTCCATTATCAGGTCGCCATTGCTGTCATGTGCTGATCCAAAGTTAGTGACAACTCTGCATGGGATTCCCAGAGCTCTGGACACTGGGACACAAATCAGGCATAAAATTGGGATAAGAATCTATCATAACTGAGATTGTTGGTAATTGTTGGCACCTAACTGAAAGGAACAGTTTGAATAATTGGGACAGGTATAGGCCTTTAAGAAGTAAACATAATTCTTGAAAAGTGGAGGTTATGAACCAAGGTTATTAAAACATTTTAATGATGAATCTAGAAATTCCTCCATCCATTATTATAATTATTCCTTGTGTTTCATATTCAGAACCATGCAGACCGCCTTGGACAAATAAAATGAACACAAACAAACCTCCGTCAACTACTGTAGTGCAATGCTGCATCTGCTTGCTAATTGGTTGAATGATTGTTAATAGACTTGTTATAATTATTGCAGAAGTTAATGAATCACCAGTGCAGGCAACAGCTGCGAACACCCAGCACTGTCCGTAACGCACTGCCCTGCAGCCGTCGCTACTCCACTGCCGGAGGATGGAGCAGCTGTCCTTCCAGACGGTGGGCTTTACCCCGTCCTCATAGTCACCTGACCAGTTACCCACCAGAACTCCATTATCTTCTAGACTGTTGATCTGAACAATACAAGACAACACATGGCGGTGAGTTTTGCACTTCAAAGAACCTTAAACATTTTCTTCAGTGCATGCATGCAAGTCATTCTAGACAATTCTAGAGCTAGATTATGTTGTTTAAGTCTCAAAATAAGCAGAAATTGATAGTTTTGCTTAATCTAAACATAGATTAGAATCTAAACATCAAGTTCTAGATTGTAACTAAATAGCAGTTGAGCTAGTGAAACACTTAAACTATAGTATAGTTGGTATAGTAACCTTAGTAATGTTTGAGGGGTTTACTAACCATGGCACTGAGGACTCGAGTCACATACACAGGATTCCTCCTCTCAGAACAATCCAGAGCTGCGTCACTTATGTAATTTGGACTTTCATCCAAAATCTGCAGACAGATGTCCAATATGCCAGACTCGAACTGTGGAAACAGAAACCAAACATGTCAGTGAGGCGTAAATGCTTTGGGCAATAATACAAACTCAATGTTTTATTATACACTAAGAATGATTGTATTAAAGGAAGTTGAATTAAGGGTAGCTTCTGATGAACATGTTGCTACTCATAGAGATATTTCAAGAAGCAGGACCTGTCCAAAAGACCACGGTAGGACCGTGATACGCTTGGGTATCCCGCGGTAGATCAGCCCATCCTGAGAGAGGACGTATTCCTCCCTCTCAGCGTCACTTGCCAGATACACTGAATCCCCTGAAACAATTAACACAGATTGGGAATATTAATTTGAACATGTTTATTGATTTTATCCAAAGTGCTTACAACTAATGTAAAATGCAAACCAAGCAATATTAGCAGTGCTGCCGTTACAAACGTTAGAATCAAGTCTGGGTTGACATTATGATTTGACTCAAAAATTAGTGGACAGGTTTATAAAATGCTGTAGAATAACAGCCCTGCATCTGATTGGCCTAATGTTACCTAATTTGATGAAGATGAGTTAAAAAACTTTCCTTTACGTACAGTTTTTTTTCCCCCCCACAAAATAAGAAAGTTCTTTTAAATTATATCTATGTATTAGCTTTAATGCACTCATCAAAATAAAAGCAGTCAAATGTCAAAAGTTGGCTTTAATGACAAAAAGAAGTAATATATATCAAATGCTCGTTGTGTCCAGAATGACAAAAAACTTCTAATCTGACCGTTTACACTGAAACACGTATGCAAAAATCCTGTTTTAACCTTTTGTGCTGATGCCATTGAAGATATACATGCTGTTCAAACTACAAAAAAACTGATTTATGCACAAAGCCCCTGCTTAATTACTGTATGTGCTCATCAATATTGATCACTAATGATAAAACCGCTTACTTTTGCACCAGGGGTTAAAGAGCAGGACAAAATCTCCCAGACCAACTCCTTCTTCCTGATCCAGGATCAGCTTATAGACTCCAATAGGGGCGTTTGGGTGCGAGCACACGGTCAGAGAGACTGTGCTGTCTGACGCTGTCTCTGCAGTGGCGCTCCAGCATGATCTGGAGATGAGTTTACTGAGGCTGAATTTGGCTTTGGTTGGTCCTTCCACTGAGGTTATTGGACCTGAAATTAAACAGAAAGACATGAATGGATAAATACAAGTACTCTTAAATGTGACATGCATGTTTTGAATCCTTTGCATAATGTTTCTAATTATATATAGCGTATGATCTGATGACTGTGTGCAGCATTACTTTCATGCTTTTCGGCAATGTAAATCCTCTAAATGCAGGAGTAAACTTCACTGTCATGGGACGCCCAATAATAAAACCAGCCCTAATTTGTTGTATGTATTTTAACAAAGTGATTAGCATTGAAAGTGAAACAAGTCTCAATGCTCTTCATGCACGTTCCTGGTTTAATTGTGAATGATTTATAAGTGCGTGTTACTGCATAGGAAGGAAAAAGTTTGGCATCATAATTATTTAATTAAACTCCCCCTGTAGTCAATCATTTTATCCCTAAAAACTCATCTTTGATCACCAAAAATATGACCTATTTAAAAAATCTTTGTGCCTTAAAATAGCTTGAATGTAACTCTACACCCTTCATTCATTTAGTATATGCAGATCTATGAATATGCTTATTAGGCCCTCCTCCACTCACTCACACAAGCTCAGAGATCCACTCGGTTAACTTAAACTCTGTTAAACTCTGACCCTTGTCAACTACATTTTCCAGGCTTCACTGTCACACGAGCTTCACTTTCTGCACTCCCACTGGTTGTTGCCTAAAAGTTAAAGTCTGCTCAACTCTGATCCATTGGCAGTGGTCGCTTTCACTCATATCACCAACTCATGATGTTAGGTTGCTTTGGTATCTAATGGTCCAGATATGTAGTTGCATGTTTTGTGTAAAGTCGGAAAAGAATGAAATCGATTGAGAAACCTGTTTTGGCGATGAAATTGATATTGGCCCCATTTTGAAAGTGAGTTCCCGGTCTGAGATGTAGAGTGATGGTGAACGGCTGTCCTCTCCTCACGATCAGTCTGTCCACACCGTTCAGAAGCGTGTGGTGATTCGTGTTGTTCTCCTCACACGCCAGATCAATGCGTTCAATCTCCATGACTGTGAAGGGAAGAGGCAGAAAACCATGCAGTCTTTGAAAAATGCATTGTGCATATATATTCACTTGTATTTGTAATTTTCAATGGCACAGCAGTTCTCGACACATGCACAACATGCTGCCATTTAAGCATTTCTATTTTCGCCACGTGACCCATCAATTCTCGACTAACATTTGAGCAATCAGAATAAATGGGTTTGCATGCTTTGCAATGAACAGGAATATCATGCACAGCTAGAAACAGATGCAAAGCATTGCCAAACGTCACGCTTTAGCACTCTGACCCATGAAGCTATGTAGATATTTTAAAAGGATAAACCCCACAGTCACGAGTGATAGCACAATGTCAGCAATATTGACTGTCGTATAAGAAAAGTATTGAGGATTAAGTATTTCAACTGGAGACAAACATATTTAAGGTTTGCAGTGCAATCATCTGTTTGATTCACAAGAGAAGTAATTTTTACATGCTTCAGATAACAGCTGTGGATGATCTTTACATTGCAGCCACATGTATATAAAGAATTGACCATGCTTTCACAGTTCCTATAAAGACACCTTGGCAAATCATTTCTCATGCATTTTCCCCAAAAAATATGCAAATGCACCAGAACTGCAAGTGTGAAGTTGATCTTACCTTAGTCTATCGTCCCAGGAGGTAATGCTTGGCCCGCGGGTGGCGTGTGACTCCGTGTTGGGTGACTTCAGCTGGTGTTGGGGTCACTGGAGAGATATTTCTGGCGTTGTGTCCTAATGTTACGGTGGTGTCGGGGGACGTAGACTTTGAACCCTGCTCTTATTTATGACAGTTCCTGTCTTCTACCGAAGACTGATGGCATTCAATCACATTACAGCATGTCATGTTACACAAGTCTATTTCTGAAGAACAGTCTCTGTGGGGTCATAGAAGCACATTAATTATGATCTATATATACGTGCTTACAACTCTAAAGCTATTAATCAGAGTCACTTTCATTCATTTGAGGATGTGGTCTGTTTTAGCTCTGACAGAAGCTTCCCTCAAGGTGTTTCTTGATGTAATGGTCTCTGTTAGGTGAACTTTAAGTCATTTTGAATAAAAAAATTAATTGAAATGACTACTTGCACACTATTACCCATGCAAGAGTGACTTGTTAATGTTGAACATTTAGAAGTTATACTTCTCTTGCTGCACTCTTAGAAAAAAAGGTTCAATGGGGTTCTATATAGAACATTAAGGTTCTTGACTCAATTTTAAAGGAGGTTTTATGCCAAAAAACATTCTATATAAGGAGAAATGTCTGATTGCATAATGCTTTTTAAGTTTAATGTTTTTTTTTTTTTTTTAATTCTAGCTATAAAGTATGTTTACAAACAAAACCAATTAAAACAAAATTAATTAATTAAAATGAAATCCCAAAAGGTTCATGACATAACTTTTAAGGTTCTATATAGAACCTTTTCATTCTTGCTTGTCGTGCTGTAGAAGGCAGTAAACATTTCATTAGGTTGACTGCTTTAGCTTTATTGAGATTCTTTGTTATTTAGAATGTCTACAGTTATTTTCTTGAGGTAAGAGGCTGCATGGATTAGTGGATGTTCACTAACTGAAATACAGTAAAGTACTAAAATTAAAAAAAATTCCATTTGAAAAAGTGAAACTTGTATATTATATTCATTCATTACACACAGGCTGATATATTTCAAATGTTTATTTCTTTTAATTTTGATGATTATAACTGACAACTAAGGAAAATCCCAAATTCAGTATAAATTAGAATATTATGAAAAGGTTCAATATTGAAGACACCTGGTGCCACACTCTAATCAGCTAATGAACTCAAAACACCTGCAAAGGCCTTTAAATGGTCTCTCAGTCTAGTTCTGTAGGCTACACAATCATGGGGAAGACTGCTGACTTGACAGTTGTCCAAAAGACACCTTGCACAAGGAGGGCAAGACACAAAAGGTCATTGCAAATGAGGCTGGCTGTTCACAGAGCTCTGTGTCCAAGCACATTAATAGAGAGGCGAAGGGAAGGAAAAGATGTGGTAGAAAAAAGTGTACACGCAATAGGGATAACCGCACCCTGGAGAGGATTGTGAAACAAAACCCATTCAAAAATGTGGGGGAGATTCACAAAGAGTGGACTGCAGCTGGAGTCAGTGCTTCAAGAACCACTACGCACAGACGTATGCAAGACATGGGTTTCAGCTGTCGCATTCCTTGTGTCAAGCCACTCTTGAACAACAGACAGCGTCAGAAGCGTCTCGCCTGGGCTAAAGACAAAAAGGACTGGACTGCTGCTGAGTGGTCCAAAGTTATGTTCTCTGATGAAAGTTAATTTTGCATTTCCTTTGGAAATCAGGGTCCCAGAGTCTGGAGGAAGAGAGGAGAGGCACACAATCCACGTTGCTTGAGGTCCAGTGTAAAGTTTCTACAGTCAGTGATGGTTTGGGGTGCCATGTCATCTGCTGGTGTTGGTCCACTGTGTTTTCTTAAGTCCACAGTCAACGCAGCCATCTACCAGGACATTTTAGAACACTTCATGCTTCCTGCTGCTGACCAACTTTATGGAGATGCAGATTTCATTTTTTTCATTTCATCCAACAGGACTTGGCACCTGCACACAGTGCCAAAGCTACCAGTACCTGGTTTAAGGACCATGGTATCCCTGTTCTTAATTGGCCAGCAAACTCGCCTGACCTTAACCCCATAGAAAATCTATGGGGTATTGTGAAGAGGAAGATGCGATATGCCAGACCCAACAATGCAGAAGAGCTGAAGGCCACTATCAGAGCAACCTGGGCTCTTATAACACCTGAGCAGTGCCACAGACTGATCGACTCCATGCCACGCCGCATTGCTGCAGTAATTCAGGCAAAAGGAGCCCCGACTAAGTATTGAGTGCTGTACATGCTCATACTTTTCATGTTCATACTTTTCAGTTGGCCAAGATTTCTAAAAATCCTTTCTTTGTATTGGTCTTAAGTAATATTCTAATTTTCTGAGATAATGAATTTGGGATTTTCCTTAGTCGTCAGTTATAATCATGAAAATTAAAAGAAATAAACATTTGAAATATATCAGTCTGTGTGTAATGAATGAATATAATATACAAGTTTCACTTTTTGAATGGAATTAGTGAAATAAATCAACTTTTTGATGATATTCTAATTATATGACCAGCACCTGTATATAATTAATATCAAAAATGAAAAGCACATAAAAAACAAAAACTGACTAAAAATTTAACAAATTAAAATGGAAACAAGTTTTTTTTTTTTATCCCTCCTTTGCTTTTTGGGGGTTTATTTTTAATATTTATCATTGAGCATTCCTAAGCTATGTGTTTGTTTGTTTTTTTGTTGTTTTTTCATTATTGTTCTTGTTGGTTCTGCTATAATTTTTATGGGAAATTTCCATATACATAATTACTTTTATACTGTACAAACTGTATGTTTTATCCTCTAACAGTAAACACAACCCTCACAGAAAACCTTCTGCATTTTTTACATTTTCTAAACATCATTTGGTATGATTTACAACCTGTTTTTCTTATGGTGACCAAAGATAAATGCCCTCACAAGGACAAGGATTAGTGGTATTATTAACCTTGTGGGCTGTATCCATATATATATATAATATATGTGTGTGTGTGTGTGTGGGTGTGTTTATATGTTTCATATAAACATGAATGTTTCTCTCTCTCTCTCTCTCTCTCTCTGTGTGTGTGTGTGTGTGTGTGTGTGTGTGTGTGTGTGGATATAACACTGGGTTGTATGGCTGCTTATGCATGTCTCTGTCTGTTTATCTGACCGTCTATCTAAAGCAAAACACAAAATAGCAAATTATAATAACCTTCTTTTATTTATTATAAATCTTTTAAATAATAAAGTACAGTTTTGTCTCTCCAGTGAGGTACTGACATCCTGCATATTACAGTACACAAAATAAACATAAAACCCTTAGACAGTCCAAATGAATTATCAAAATGAAATTTCAAGCAACTGTTTTTTAATTATTTATATGTATTTTCAAAATTCCCTGAACCCCATAAACTATACTAGGGTTTTTGAACTGGTTAAATGTACAAAGCACAGCATTTCAGTGGTATAGCAGGTGGTTTCATGATCATGGCATAGATACAAATTTAGCTATTAGTTCATATTCTAGTTATTGTAATATTAGACATTGCATTTGCTTATGTAATCTGATTTTAAAATGCATTTTTATTTACAGTTCATCAAAATATATTGTTTCATGCAAAATAATGGCCATGCTTTAACAGAATGTTTCTGTTCTTTTTCCAGAACTGCCAGACGCAACAGCAAAATGTCCATGTGTGCCTTTTCTGATGATGAAGTAAACGACTGGTCCACCAATAAGGTCTGGTCACTATCATCTTGTTTTATCTTCTTTTATACTGCGATTGTTTCATAATCTGATCTGATATCTTTTCTGGTCTGTTCTGCATCAGGTGGTTCCAAACTGTAACATCTGACTTGAGGTTCCTGATGACTTCACTGGTTAGAGCATCACATGACCTGATCTGACATCAATGAGCTGCTTCTGTGAGCAGAAATTTTGCAATCATTAGTATATAATTCATAAAATTGCATGATGTTAAGGTTTATAATATCTTCATGCCTTATAGTCACAATAAACAGATTAGAGTGGTGTGATAATATAGTTTACATTTTGCGATGATGCAAGCAATCAAGCAGTTGAGATTTGCTATAAAGTATATTTCGCTTTATGCAAGTACTTAGATATCTAAATTTATCATTTGTGTCTGTATTAAAACTCACCTCTATCACAGCTAAACTTCTGTTGATGCCTTGGATCGAATCGGCTCTTGAAACTGACACTGAGGTGAGCACAGAATAACATCATTAACTTATTGTTTTCCTCATGAAATATCAGTGTTAAACTCTTTAGCTCTGTTCCAAATCCTAGTTTTTGCTCTATACGGACTAATCAGCATCCTAATAAAAAAAAATAAAAAAAACATGTGAAAGTGTAATTTAAAATATAGGGAAACACCTGTAAAAAATCATATTAAGGCAAGGATAAAAAAATAATTAATTAATAGATATCACCAAACTTCCTCAGATCATTGATTAAGAATTGCAAAAACATTTTTTTTATTACAAGTTTTCTGAACTGTTATGTTTAAATATGCAAATGAGGCATTATATAATTAAATATACACTCATTTGAAAAAAAAAACAAAAAAAACATATTAGAGTAATTTATATTAGACAGAAGGGAGTCATTTATAGAGTTTTTTTTTTTTTTTTTCGCTCCATAAATCAAAAAATATTGTCAACAGCCAAAAAAAAAAAAAAAAAGCTCTTTAATTTTTTTAGGAATAACATGTATAAAATAAGGCAAATGATATCTGAACAAACCCCTCAGTAAAAACCTAAAAAGTGCTGCTGAAGTGGAGAAAAAAACTTTGAACCCTTTCTACAGACACAAATATATGAATTTATTGTGGACGTTTTCTTTCCATTAGTCTAAAATAAATAGCCAAAAATTGACCAGTGCATGAAAAAGTTTTGCCTGTATTGTGTTGCTTTTTTAGAATGTAGGGTCTTATAGGTCATCATCATTGTGCCTAATAATGTTGTCTAGGTAGGCAGCTCACTGGGTTTTGGAAAAGAGCTAATTTGCATTTCTAACTCAACCTTGAGAGCGTCGTGAGCGTCTGTTGGTGGACCGAGCTTCTTTCTGGACAGGGGCGGTGAGCTGTGGTGAAGAGCATGAGCTGGAGATGCCGGACACACCGCAGGAGCTGAAGATCTGCTGTGAACCAGTGACGACACGGACGCTCTCCTTCCTGTGTTGCAGTTAGGATCCGCACAGCTGAATAAACCTGCGTTCTCCGAAGAGGAGTCTATGAAGAACAGATGGAGAGAGAGATTTTCATATTATTAAACCCTTTCCCTTAATATACAGACACTTGTATTTATTTTCCTGTAATTGTAAATAGATGTTTTTGCTGTGATACCGTATTTTCCTTGGAAAACGCTTGGGGACATGGAGCCCCGACCAGACGAGGATGATGAGTGGCTGCCGGCGGTTGATGTGCTGCTGCCAGAGCCAATCGAATCAGGCCGTGGCAGAGCCACGCCCCTTTGAAGGCTGGACACCAAGGGATTTGGAGTTTTCAGAATTCCTACAACTTCTGTCAGAAGAATGTTCAGGTAATTAATGAAAAGGGGTTTTACTTTATTAAATCAAATAAATGAAATACAATATTTTTTTCAGGGGCGTAGCAACTATAGAGAGCTGCAGTGATGACACAGTTTGCATTGTAGTTTGCGTTCCCTTGACCAAAAAAAAACAATAAATAAATCCTGACCATTAAGCTTCAACAGCTCTTTCTGTCTTTATTTAAAAAGTAAAATCATTTTCCCTGGTGGTATAACTGGTGTATTTTATGTTGTGAAATAAAAAAAGTGAAAATATCTTGAGCTTGCGTTCACCACAGACATTATTTCAGGCATTTAACCAAAAAACTGTTGACTTTAGGACGATAGAACTGGAAGTGCTAACATGCAAGTCGTTTTGGCCTATAAAAATATGACATCCCTGCAACACTCTTTATGTCCGCAGCACGAATGGAGAGTTGCTGAGTAAAATTGCAGCTTTTAGGATCAAGCTGAAGCCTCAGTCTGCCTGGGATTGTGTTAAACAAATGCACAAGTGTTAAACGGTAATCATATTATGGCTCAAAAAATGAGTTTCTTTCTCAGTATTTTTGTCTTGTTTTCTAGTACAAATATCTAAACATTCTTAAATTAAGTTACATTTACTTGAGAAGCAAAATTACTTACGATATTAAATTTTGTTTTCTGAAAAATTAAGTGAGTTTATGCTTAAAATAATAATTTAAAAAAAAGTCACTTAATTTTGATAGTTTTTTTGCAGTAATTTTTTCAAGTAATTTTGCTTCTCAAGTAAATGTAACTTCATTTAAGAATGTTTAGATGTTTTGGAAGACTAGACAAAAATACTGAGGAAGAACATAATAGTTAGGGTGAACGTCATATTGTAATTAATATTCATTCTGAGGAAAAAAGAAGCATTTTGTTCATGGTTGCTGCAATAGTGTTTTAATCCGAATTGTGATATATTCACGATAAATATACTAGAATAACTAATTTCAGAATAGTTTTGTCCCCCCTCTTTTTCAAACCGTTTCTACGCCCCTGAGTTTATTACTATGAGTTACATAGAGAATTCAAATCGTCAGCCTGTGATTGGCTGATAAATACCTCTTCCTGTGACATCACCGTTCACGGAGTGATTGTTAACGACTGCATTTCTGGGCTGAATGTTTACAAAAGGTTTCCAAGCCATTCCCATGAACAACCTCTCCTGTCTCCTCAGCTCTGAAACACAAATATCAACAAGTCCTGTGGATTTACAAGGACTTACAAGCACAAACAACTTCTTAGACTTTGTCTCTAAATGACTAATTTACCATATATTTACCATATATTGTATTGTGCTATGCTCTGACCTCTGCTCTTCAGTGCTTGTTCCCACAGTATGTGCTCCAGGTCTCTGGTCCAGGCCTCCTTGATGTCCCGTGTCTCTGCCTGTAGGATGTAGGTGTCCTGGGATCGTCTCCTCCTGAACCAGATCTCGAAACTCCGGCCGCTCAGACCGCAGGAGTGGGTCATTCCAATCTCACAGGTCTGCAGAGAAACATCAAACAAGTTTAATTATATTCAAAGGAGAGAGTTAAAAAACACAGATTTTAAATACTCATATCTTTTTTTGAAAACAGAAAATAAGTATTAAGTGTTGATATAAATTTTTGATACTGACTGGTTCTTGTTGACACTACAGTGAGTATTTTATACTATTCTGAGGTTGGATTTTGTAATGTCTTTCAAAGAAGTCTCTTCTGCTCACCAAGGCTACAATTATTTGATCAAAAATACAGTAAAAACAGTAATATTGTAAAATATTATTACAATTTAAAATAACTCTTTTCTATTTGAATATATTTTACAAATTCATTTATATCCTGTCATCAAAGCTGAATTTTCAGCATCATTACTCCAGTCTTCAGTATCACATGATCCTTCAGAAATCATTGATGAAATATGATGATTTGAAGATCAAGAAACATTTCTAAAAATTGATTAAATGAAATTATGAAATTTGCCACTGCATATCATTGCACATTGGTGCTAAGAGTTGACAAATATAAATATGGATTAGATATAATATTAATATTACAATACACATACCTTTATAGACAGTTTGTAAACGTACACATCATCTCCATGGTCATTTTTTTTGGTCTTGGTGAAGAGGATGACGTCTTGGAAGAGAAACACTCTCCGGAGGGAACGTTTCTTACGGAAAATTACCCAGAATTCATCCTGCCGCATCAGTTGACCCTGCTCGTTCAGGTTCAGCTGAAGAAACCAAACGACAAAAATAAAGAAAAGGAAAAAAAGAATCGTGATTACAAATTGGAAAAACAGTTGTATAAGGAAAAAGACCAAAATTCTTCAATATATTTTATTGTTTTTATATTTTAGCAGTAGGGGTGAGTATATGGTGACCAAATAGCAATTTTTGGTGAACTATGAACTTTTTTTCTTTTTTTTTTTTTTACAGGTTATTAAAATTCAACTTGAAACGTCACCACTAACATCGCAGTCCCGGATGGCGTCCATGGTGAGCAGGTCGTTCCCGTGCCGCAGCTGGAATCGCACCACCTCCAGAGCCGCCTGGATCTGCTCTCGTTCTCCGCTCTGATCCGGCACACAGTCATCCAGGATCTCCTGCAGCAGCAGACTGTACTTACTGATCCTCTGGACCGGCTTCAGCAGGTACGAGGAGAGATCCATGCTGTCACCCAACTCCATCTGCTTACGCTGGACAGGACAGGAAGAAGTTTGATTTCATATGTTTCAGTAAGATCTTTGTTTTTTGCAAACAAATTAATACTTCTATTCAGCAAGGATGCATTAAATTGATCAAAAGTGACAGTAAAGACATTTATAATGTTACAAAAGATTTTTAATTCAAATAAATGAACTTTCTATATATATATATATATATGTATATGTAGATTCCTCACCTTGAAGTATCTGTGATGTTGAATGAGCGCATCAGACTGGGGTTTGTTCTTGCTGTAAAGTGCGTAAAGTCCAAAACTCTCTCTCTGTTTCAACAGATTTTTGTACAAGGTCAAAATGACGTTCTGTATGTTTTTAGAAGTGAAAGCAGCAGCATGACACAATGCAATACAATGTTGTCTTACGTGATTTAGGAAACAGCGCCCGACTCTCAGCGGTTCTGCCTGACAGGCCTCCAGTTCCTGCTGGAAGTGCTGGCAGTGGAAGTCATACAGTTTCTCCAGGTTACCGAAAATTCGTCCTCTCTGACCGCGCAGATCCTGCGGGACGTCGGGTCTGGCCAGCAGGGGGAAGTAATGAGTCAAGATGTAGCCCAGAGAGCGGACATACTCCACCTCCGTCAGCAGGAGCTCCTCCATGACGCGGTGAAGCTTCCTGAAGGGGAAATAAGGATAAGGATAGATTTCTAAAATAATAAAAATCTATTGAGATTTTTATTATGGCACCATGGTATTACTATAGCTATTTTGGATGGTCAAAAAAGCTGGTTGTGATCACGATAGTTACACTATAGAAATCTACACTGGTATGTACATAATGGTAATCTTGTTTACCATTAGAATTACAATTATGGTTACCAGTAGTACAATCTGAAACAACACATGTTGTCACTTCTATATTTGCTCTGTCTACCGTAACTTTACCTCTCTGGCATCAGTGAAAGCTTTTGGACAGAAAAAGAAATAGCATATGAAAAATATTGAGACTTTTTTTTTTTTTTTCCCCCGTTATACACTGCTGTTTAAAAGTTTCGAAAAAGGAAAAGTTTATTCAAAGGCAGAGAAAATTATTACAATTATTATTCACCTTTTTTTTTTTTTATTATAGAATAATGCACACTGATGAATAATTTTCAGTTACAACAGAAACACTTATTAAAGTAAACCGTATCAATTTTAATTTCATGTTGTCTTTAAGCTTCTGAAATGGGCACAAAAACACCATATAACTCACATGGTTCTGCTTGGGCTTTCTGGGGTGGATGCAGTGTTTTCTCCATCAGTTCTCCAGTCGTCTCCAGCGCCGTCGGTCTCTCCGCAGAAGCTGCCGTGGCGAGGGTCCTGTGAGAAGATGGGCTCTGTGATGTGGAGCTCAGATCTCTTGCTGATGTTTCTGTTTGCTGCTGCCTGCCAAGGGAACCACTGACAGCCCGCGGTACCCGAGCCTGCGATGGGCTTCTGGTCTTGGGATGCTTTTCTGCCAACGTTTCTGCCTCTTTGCCCGCAGTCTGCCAGATTTTCCTTTGTGGTCTGTGCGGTTTTGGAGTCTCTCCGCGTTTTGTGGTTGGATCTGAAGTTGAAGCAGGTGACGGTGCCGTGCACGGTGTCTCTCGCTCGATTCGCCCTACTCTCCGACGGATCGGGCTCAAACTCCTGCTCGTCTTGTACTGGGGTAGGCAATATGACCAAAGTCTTATCTCACAATATGAGAAATTGGTAACACTTTAGTATAGGGAACATGTATTCACTATTAACTATGACTTTTCCCTCAATAAACTCCTAATTTACTGCTTATTAATAGTTAGTAAGCTAGTTGTTAGGTTTAGGTATTGGGTAGGATTAAGAATGTAGAATAAGGTCATGCAGAATAAGGCATTAATATGTGCTTAATAATTACTAATAAACAGCCAATATTCTAGTAATAGGCATGCTAATAAGCAACTAGTTAAAAGACCCTAAAATAAAGTGTTACCGAGAAATTTGATTTCATGATTTCATATACAATATAGTTAATGAAAAATAAGAACAAAAAAGCAACTTTTTGTAAAAGTAAAATAGAACAAATATACAAATATGGAAGATTATTTCCGCCATGGAATAAAAAAAATAAAAAGTTTCAGTTACCTTTTATATCTCACAATTCAGACTTTTTTTTAATGCAATTGCAAGATTTGAAATTTAAATATACAATTTGAATTGTGAGGAAAAAAGTCACAATTACCTTCTTTTATTTCTTTATTTTATGGCACAAACAACAACACCAACATAATAGAACTGCGAGATGTAAACTCAGAATTACGAGAAAAAAGTCAGAATTGCAAGATGTAATCCGGAATTGTAAAAAGCTGCAATTACCTTTTTATTTTTTTATTCTGTGGTGGGGAAAAAAACCCCAAAACAAAACCGAATTGTGAGATATAAAATCACAAATGCAAGAGAAAAAAGGCCAAATTGTGAAATAAAAAGTCACCGTTTTTATTTCGCAGCAAAAAACAACAAAAAAATTCTTCATAATTGTAAGAAAAAAGAATTGTGAGATAAAAAGTCACAATTATCATTTCTCTTATTCTAGGCCAGAAACAACAACAATAACAAAAAACAGAATTGCTAGGAGAAAAAAAAAAAAAATTCCAAATTGCAAGATGTAAACTCGAGTTTAAAACTTGCTATTGTGAGATGGGAAAAGCTTGAATTGTGAGATAAAAAGCCCTGATTACCTCTTTTCTTTTTATTCCATGGCAGAATCAAGCATCCATATCACACCGCCCCACCTTATCTTGTACGGACACTTCTGAATCCTCACCTGGAATCATCTCCGGCCAATCAGAGCCACATCCAGCAGGTGTTTGAGCTCCTTCCAGAAGCGCCATTCTCTCCTCCAGCCGCCGCCGGACCTCCTGGCAGTGGATCCAGGCGGCGTTCCACACCCGCAGAGCCCTGGAGCTGGAACACGCCTGCGCTCTCACGTCCTGGAAGTGCTCGGGAGAAAACTCGTCTAACCTCTGCAGGTAAGCGTGAAGGCGGCTCCAGCTCTCTTCATCTGGGGAACAGCAATATTGCTCCTGTTCCAAAAAACGTCTGCAGTCGCTGGCCACGGCTGAAGCCTGAGAAAAATGATGGATTAGATCATGTTTTTGGGCGGAGGGTTTTGGCATTATATTGATAGAAAGTCTAATCTTAGACAATATTGAAATAGTCTTGACATTAATATTTACTGCAGTCTCCAACAAAACATTTAAAACAGGGTGATTTCTTAACTGAACTGACCTTTTTGAAAGAAGGCAAGTTTATATTTGGCGACTAGTTATAACAATAAACACTAGATGGCAGCATTTTATTCTAAAAGGGAGGAAACTTCTGGTGAATTACCCTTCCATGTTGGCCAACAAAATGACATCAAGACTGACCAGCTTTATTGCTTTACTGTCAAGTCTTATCGGATTGAGCGTCACTAAAAAACTATTTTCAGTGAGATTTCTGTGTTGAAGTGTGTGTCAGTTAGTGGAAGCTAACTGGAATTGATCATAATAAACTATATGAATGTTTTGGTTTTGGTGTATATGTAAAGTATGTAAAGAGAGAAACGAAAAACAAAACTTTCAGACGTACCCTCTCGCAGAAGTGGCAGATGTACACCATGGTCCCCAGCTCTTCACAGCAGCGCTCGGCCCGCGACACAAAATCAGCCAGGCTGGATTTAAACATGGACACCATTCTGTGAAACACCTCCGTCTCAGGATAGTTTGACCCCTGCACGCTCTCCGCATCGGACACCAGCATCATCACCTGATGCTTTCGTTCCTGATATTTAACAAAATACACACAATTAAACACTGCAGATTTTTTACCGCTTCCCACACAGAAGAAAAGGTTCTATATACAGTGGGGATCGAAAGTTTGGGCACCCCAGGTAAAAATTTGTATTAATGTGCATAAAGAAGCCAAGAAAAGATGGAAAAATCTCCAAAAGGCATCAAATTACAGATTAGACATTCTTATAATATGTCCAAAAAAAAGTTAGATTTTATTTCCATCATTTACACTTTCAAAATAACAGAAAACAAAAAAATGGCATCTGCAAAAGTTTGGGCACCCTGCAGAGTTTATAGCATGCACCGCCCCCTTTGGAAAGCTGAGACCTGACAGTGTCATGGATTGTTCTCTATAATCGTCTGGAAAGACCAGGTGATGTCAATCTCAAAGGTTTTAAATGCCCAGACTCAGCTGACCTTGCCCCAACAATCAGCACCATGGGTTCTTCTAAGCAGAAAACTGAAACTGAAACTAGTTGACTCTCACAAAGCAGGAAAAGGCTATAAGAAGATAGCAAAGCGTTTTCAGATGCCAATATCCTCTGTTCGGAATGTAATAAAGAATTGGCAGTCATCAGGAACAGTGGAAGTTAAAGCAAGATCTGGAAGACCAAGAAAAACATCAGACAGAACAGCTCGCAGGATTGTGAGAAAAGCAAGTCAAAACCCACGTTTGACTGCACGATCCCTCCAGAGAGATCTGGCAGACACTGGAGTTGTGGTACACTATTCCACTATAAAGAGATACTTGTACAAATATGGTCTTCATGGAAGAGTCATCAGAAGAAAACCTCTTCTACATCCTCACCACAAAAATCTGCGTTTGAAGTTTGCAAATGAACATATAGACAAGCCTGATGCATTTTGGAAACAAGTTCTGTGGACCGATGAGGTTAAAATAGAACTTTTTGGCCGGAATGAGCAAAGGTACGTTTGGAGCAGAAAGGGCACAGAATTTAATGAAAAGAACCTCTGTCCAACTGTTAAGCATGGGGGTGGATCAATCATGCTTTGGGGTTGTATTGCAGCCAGTGGCACAGGGAACATTTCACGAGTAGAAGGTAAAACGGATTCAATAAAATTTCAGCAAATTTTGGACGCTAACTTGATGCCATCTGTGAAAAAGCTGAAGTTAAAGAGAGGATGGCTTCTACAAATGGACAATGATCCTAAACACACCTCAAAATCCACAGTGGATTACATCAAGAGGCGTAAACTGAAGGTTTTGCCATGGCCTTCACAATCTCCTGACCTCAACATAACTGAAAATCTATGGATAGACCTTAAAAGAGCAGTGCGTGACAGACAGCCCAGAAATCTCAAAGAACTGGAAGACTTTTGTAAGGAAGAATGGGCGAAGATACCTCAAACAAGAATTGAAAGACTCTTGGCTGGCTACAAAAAGCGTTTACAAGCTGTGATACTTGCCAAAGGGGGCGGTGCATGCTATAAACTCTGCAGGGTGCCCAAACCTTTGCAGACGCCATTTTTTTGTTTTCTGTTATTTTGAAAGTGTAAATGATGGAAATAAAATATTATAAGAATGTCTAATTTGATGCCTTTTGGAGATTTTTCCATCTTTTGTTGGCTTCTTTATGCACATTAATACACATTTTTACCTGGGGTACCCAAACTCTCGATCCCCACTGTAGAAGCTTAAAGGGTTCTTTCTGTAAAATGCTTCATACATAGAACCATCATGTGATCATTTTATGGATTTAGTTTTAATTCATTTTTAATTTGACATTTTATGAATAAAGCAGCTTAAACTCATTAAAACGTGATAGTATTATGCAATCGTTTAAGACATTTCCCCTTATATAGAACCTTTTGGCATTAAGCATTCTTTAAAATTGAGTTAAGAACCCTATAGTTCTATATCGAACCCCAGAGAAAATAACATTAATAGAACTTTCGGTCAGAGTTATCTGGTCTTTAATAATGTTCTCAAAACATTATCACAAAAACATTATTTAGTATACATCGTTCATTCATGGAATGCTCGTTCTGAAACGTTTAAGTTGGACGGTCGTCTAATGTTTTTTAAATGTTTCGGAATGTTTAGACAACATTCAAAAGTAACGTTCCCATAAATGTTTGTAAAATGTTCAAATGGAATGTTCCCTTAAACGTTTTGAACGTTCAGATAACTTTCAGTAATAACGTTTTCATAACCTCATGGGAACGTTAGCAAAATGTTCTTAGAACATATGAAGAGTTCCATGGCAAAAACCTCTTAAGTTCGTCTGACATTTTTTCTTTTAAATGATCATTTTTTACCAGGCTCATATGTTTAGGTTCAGTAATTTCACTTTAATGGCAATGAAAAGGTTATTACTCAGTTATTGAAATGCCTTATTTTCAAAAATGTCACTTTAGTCGATTCAATTGATATTTAACAAATTTGACTGTCTTTTGCTGCAAAGTCCATGTGTGCTTTTTTGCAAAAACCTCCAAGTCCACCTCTTTGGGCAACAAGACATAGTTTCTGTCAGTTTTACAGCAGCAAAAGGAACACTGTTGTGTTTACTCATGAAATCCTGTCACTGCCACTGTAACGATGGACGAAACATGATTAAAAACTTGAAAGCTGGTTCATTCATCTTGAAATCATATGATTCGATTCACGTCTTCCAATTGGTTCTTCTGTGGACTTAGAGGCTTTTGCTGACAAAGGGAAGTGACGTTTAGCGGTTTCTGCCAACGAACCGGTATTTCTGAATAGGCCGATGTTGAGATTTAGCGGATTTGAAGCGAAAGTATTTGATGAGTGTATACTATATGCAGAGAGCATTCGCTCAACATAACGTGAGGAATGATGAGGTTTAATCTTTATAATTTATAAGCAGCACAGCATAAAGTTTCTTGACTTTCACTCACGTTTGCTTCAGAGAGAAACGCTTCGAAACTCTGCAGCGTCTGTTGGATTTGTTCACTGGAGTCGTCCACAGATTCAGCCTGCAGGAGCTGCGCTTCTCCTTCTGTGTCGAACCATTCCTTCATCTACAGAGAGACACGCTTACTGAACATCTGAATGCTAGAGATCAAACTAGTCGAAATGCAAAGATGAATGTACACTACTGTATAAAAGTTTTTGTTTTTTACTTGTATTGACACTTATTCAGCAGGAATGCATTAAATTGATCAAAAGTGACAGTAAAGGAATCTTATAATGTTACAAAAGATTTCTATTTCAAATCAAAAAGTATCAGTTTCCACATAAACCTGAAGCAGTTTTCAACATTGAAAATAATCATAAATGTTTCTTGAGCAGCAAATCAGCATATCAGAATGATTTCTGAAGGATCATGTGACACTGAATACTGGAGTAATGATGCTGAAAATTCAGCTTTGATCACAGGAATATATTACAGTTTACTATATATTCACATAGAAAACAGTTATTTTAAACTGTAATAATATTTCACAATTTTACTGTTTTTACTGTATTTTTTTAATCAAATAATTACCTCCTTGGTGAGCATGAGACTTTAAAAAACATTAAAAATCTTACCGACCCCAAAACTTTTGAACTGTAGTGTATATTGTGGCCTTAGGGTAATGTTCGTGTTTTGTGGACGGCTCTGTGATTGTACCTTTGTGAACCTAGACTCCATCTCTCTGAGCTGTAACAGGAAGTCCAGGTGCTGCAGGGACATATTGGACTTCCTGGCCAGCACATGCACCTGCTCCTCCATGGCGTTGTACAGACGTGTGACCGTGTCAATCGCCTCACTGCAGGAGAACAGATGATTTACTCCATCAGGTATCTTCAGTATTAAATGCGTGATCAGCAGAATGTGTTTCCTTATTGGTATGTCATTCATCACATGTAGTTTGAAGTGATATTTGAAGTAGTTTAATTGCTTAAGTCATTCATCTAGCTCAAGTCTGAGAGTGAAGTGTGTTGAAATGTGTGTTTATACCAGCTCTGTTCACAGTGTGGCGACCTCACATCAGTTTCCCGCCTCAGCCTCGTTAGCATGGCTCCGCCTCCCCTTTGCAAGCCGACCAATCGTGTGTCTTCCAGCACATCTTTCATTAGAGCTCCCTGCTCCTCGATGCACTGCTGCACATCCTGATTCCACACAAGAATTTCTGCCATTTTACATATTCACAGAGGTCTGTGCATCATCTCTAAGTAATAGCAGCAGGTTTTTACTTGTGAATAATTTTGTATGGAGGCATTCGTTTTAAAGACAGGATGATAGCAGATAAAAATGTTTAACTTACCTGCACTGTGTCGATTTTATGAACACCTTTGAGTTTCTTTATAGCTCCTGATAGCAGAGCAGATGCCTCTTGCAGGTCTGACACAAACGGATACAGTTTCTGTAACATAAAAAGTGGTGCATGTTTGTGCAGATATGCAAGGTTCGAGAAACTATGAAGTAAAATAGTTAATAGAATTATAATGACAATGTGTTAATATTTACATAACAATAAATATATAATCACAATCTTAATAATATATAATAAATATTACAATATTATTTTTTAAATATAACAATTTAATGATTATATTTAATAATTTAATAATAATATAATACAGTTGCATATTGTGTAATAATATATACATGCTAATAATAATATATAATAAATATTACAATATTATTTTTTATCTAATGTAATTTAATATAATAATGTTATAATATAATATTAAAAATAATAATGTTTTAATATATTATATAATATATAATAATGAATATTAATATATAATACCTGAAATATAAATTTACATATAATATTAAGAATTGTAATATATTATTATAATGTTTTAATTGATAAAATAAAATATTAATAAAATACTAATAAAAATAATTATTTGTATAAAAATAAGTTTAAATATAGAATGTAATAAAAATATTACAAATGAAAAAATATATATAATTTCATGTAATATTATAATATTGTATTATTAAATATAATATATTATTATAATTGATAATATAAATCTAATATAATTGCATGTAATATTTATATTAAATGTTTTAAATTAAATATATTAAATTCTAAATTCTAATATATATATATATATATATATATATATATATATATATATATATATATATATATATAAGATAAATTATAATACATTAAATATATTATATTATCAATTATAACATTATAATATTATATGTATAAAATACTCATAAAAATATTATTATTATTATTGCATTACATATTTTATTAATAATGCTGGTAGGAATCAGATTGGTTGCACAATAATGTACCTGATGGATTTGTAGCCAGTCACAGTGACTGTACGGTAAGGACCCGTGTAGAGCCGCAGTTAACTGACTGACATCCACTATTTTTTGTAGAGCCTTAAATGACGTCACTGTTTCAATCTGCAGAGAGTTGAGAAGATCAAAGTCTGTTAGAAATAATCTTACTTACACAACTATAATATAAAGAGAAGCACTGAAGCCAGCTGTGTGTTTGTAATTATAGAAAAACCAACTCTTCTGACCGTAACGCCGGGCCTTTTCTCATGACTCTGGCTATTTTCCTTTTTCACCAGCAGCAGAATCCAGTGCACAGCATGAGGAACCTGTTCCTGTGGACAACACTCAAGATTTACAGCTGAAATATTGATTTAGATTTGTGTGTTTTTATAAGTTTCTCAAGCTACAGTTTTAACCCAAAAACACACACACACCTGGACCATCAGGAGAGCTTTGGCAAACTCTGGATGCATTGGCTTCTTCCGTGCATCAAACACCACCGTCAGCCCTACATCCTTCATCTCTTTCCTAAAATACATATGGTTAACATTAAAATTGCTGGCTGATATATATCAGGATTTTAGCGGTGAACATGTTTGCTGTTGTACCTGGTGATGGTGTGGAAATACAGCAGGAGTTTGCAGATCTCCTGGCTTGAAATTGCTGCAGAAGCCCAGACCTGATGATCTCCATAAATCTCCAGAACTGCTCGGCCTGAACGGTCCCGACCACCTGGAGGAGGCAGAGGAGGTTAGACGGACATGACCATTACAGTGCTGGTTTCATTACTGCAGTCTGGGATCATCTGTTTTCATTTGCCTTGCAGAGAAAATAAAACATTCAGTTCCAATAGAAATCACAACCTGGGCATGTTGTTGGAGAAGAAATAGATTTTATTCATGGGGTTATTGGAGAAGAAATAGATATGGATGAATGCTTTTTTTTTGTTGTTCAAAATGCGGGCCTTCGCTACCCTTATAAACCTTGGAGGACTAAGGATATTTTTAAATATATCTCTGATTGTGTTCGTCTGAAAGAAGATAGTCATATACACCTAGGATGGCTTGAGGGTGAGTAAATCATGGGATAATTGAACTATTCCTTTAAGTTGGCATGATAAATGTGTTTTTTACCTGTAAGACACACGATTCCTGAGTGAAGAAGGCCATCAGCTGTAAGTGAAGTAGGAGTTGATGATCTGGATGGTGGTCTCTCTGTTTCAGCTTGCGCTGAGGCGTCTGAAAGATTTATCCGTGGTCCAGTAACAGGAGGGGACAGAGTTTTTGGGTCCTGAGAGAGATCTTCAAAGGAATAAGTCAACATGCATTAATAACATGTTTAAAGAGATTGTTTTGCTTCTAACAGGATGATCATAAGGACTGTAATATCATGTCTTTAAATAAAACATATTGAACATATTTGATCTTTTCCTCCTTTTTTCTTAGATTAGCATCTTGAAAAGTTGCTGGCCTAGAAGAAACAGACATAATCCAAACCTTGAGTCACGAATCGTCGTCTGTTTATCTTCGGAGACACAAGTCCGAAAGTGGTGGTCTTCTTCCCTGGAACCACATGTAGTCTTGGGATCGTTTCTAAGTAGCTGCTTCTGTCCACCTCATTTGTTTGTCCTTGGACAACAATGTGGCATTTCTCAGACGTCCCAATCACAGGTGGAGTAAAACATTCCTGAGAAACGTTCTGGGATTGTTCCCTATGCCCTCTGCTGGAGTAATTACATAATGGACCTTTTTCTGAGAAGCTGCAATGATCTGGAGTTTCCTGAGCAGGTTCATTTGGATGCTCAGATCTTTCTTTGGGTTTAATGGGTGCTTCTATGAACCGACATTTTTGCCCTTTGGTCCCTTGTTTGTGTTTCCTCTGCATGCACGGTGTACAGGGTTCCTCTGCAAACCTCACGGTGCGCACGCAAGCAGTTCGGTCCCGAGTAGCACTGCTGGACCTCAGCAGAGGAGTATGAGATTGAGCCCATGTCTGCGAATATCCTTGGGTTTCTTTGGTAAGGTCCATTCGAGTATTGCAATTGCTTCCCAAACTGCTCTTACTTCTGCTGTCCCATGTGTTTGGAGACACCCAACCCACCGGCCGCATCCCAGACTGAGCTGGATCCATTTCAGCGTGTCTGGAACTACTGCTGCTGTCTACCAAACGCAAGGACACTGCTATGCCATCCCGCGCAGGACAAATCCTTGTCTCAACGGAGAAACTAGAAGGGGTAGGTGTATGTGGATGGCACAAACTCAAAGACTCCTGTTGGTTTGACGGAAACGAGGAGGCCATACTCCGATTGTCCTCGAATTCAGGGTTGGCCACCTCTTCCCAGGGAACTTTGACTATGCCCTGCTCGGTTTTGAGGATGCAACGAGCCAGAGGCGTTCCATGTCTCCCGTCATTGAGCTCCTGAAGCCAGGCTTCAGTGAAGATGCTGGGATATGAGGTCTCAGGTATTGGGGTTTCCTCCAGCTCTCGTTCCTCCACCTCCAAAAGGCTCTGGACCACAATGCGGGCGTCCTGGTTTGCAAACGGAACAACCTGCAGGTAAAAGTCTCCTGGTCTGAGCAGCAAAGGGTTAACGGGAGCAAGCTGGATCACGATGCGATCCTTTAAACACAAAGGCCACCCAGCACAGCTGAACACCCTCTGAGAATATGGAGCCTGTTACGACACAGAGAATTCCAGATGGAATTTTAGAATTAAAATTTGAAAGTAGGCGTCAAACAGGATGCAGCATTCCGATTTGAATTTGAATATAAAGAAGCAGTTAAAATGAATCTAAAATATGAAAAAATAAATTCAAATAATGGTAGTTTTTTTTTTTTTTTTAAATAAAAACTTTAGATTAGAAAATTAAAAAGTTTCGAAAAAGCCTTAAAGGACGGATAGATGGGTAAATGGATGGTTGGAAAGATAGAAAAATGGATAGATGAATGGATGGATGGGTAGAAAGAACCCCAACAGACAGAATGACAGAAAGATGGATAGATGGATGGATAGAAAGGAAGACAGACAGAAAAATGGATGAATGGATGGATAGAAAGATAGAAAATGGGTGGGTGGATAGAATCTCAACAGAGAATGAAAAAAAAGATGGATAGGTGGGTGGATAGAAAGACATAAATGAATGGATAGATAGAAAGACAGAAAGATAGATGGATGGATGGGTGGATAGATAGAAAGACAGAAAGATGGATGGATGGATGGATGGATGGATGGATGGATGGATGGATGGATGGATGGATGGATGGATGGATGGATGGATGGATGGATGGATAGGCAGAAAGATAGATGGATGAATGGGTGGATAGAAAGATCTAAATGAATGGATGGATAGAAAGATGGATGGATGGGTAGATACAGTAGAAAGAGAAAAGTAGATGAATGGATAGAAAGGCAGAAAGATAGATGATGGAAACAAGGATGGATGGGTGGATAGAAAGATGATGGACGGATGGATGGATGGAACCTCAACAGATCAAATAACAAAAAGATGGATGGGTGGATGGATGGATGGATGGATAGAAAGAAAAATAGATGGATGGATAGAAAGACAAAAAAAGGTAGACGGATGGAAAGGTGGATGGATGGATAGAAAGAGAAAAACTGATGTTCTTTTCCTTAATCATAAAGTATATACCTTTAGTGTTGTTACGTGTTTGATGTTAAAAATGGAATGTTCTCATAACATTTAAGCTAGACAACTGTTGCCAGCTGTGGTACAGATCAAAGATGGTACAAACAGGGTAGCATTTCAAAGAAATTTACTTTGGCGTTATTGAGGAGTTTTACAAAGAGTTTAGAAAATGACAAAAATATAACATGAAACAAAGGAAACAAGAGTTGAAGATTGTTACATAACAAGTGTCAATGAAACTTGTTCATTTTCATGCATTTTGAAAACAACTTTTGATTTGTAAGTAATGAAGCAATAAGACAGTCCAGCTGATATTCCTCAAATTAGCCTCTTTCACACATACAGTCTTTACTCTTTACTCGTCGTTCTGGTAATTTTATTGGGATTTCTGTGTGAAAGGGAAATTGTCACTTGTAAGTGCTTTTATCATTTTTAAGAGTTCACATTCCAGTGTAAAATGCTGACAGCCTAGAATTAAACAATTACTGCCAACGATTATATTAAGATCTTTTTTTCTTCCTCTCATACAGATAGTGATTATGAATTGAAAATTAGGAAGTGCAGCCCATGGCGCTGGCTTCAGATGGATATCTGTGGAAGCAGACTGATGAAGGGCTTTTAAGGACAGCGCTTTAAGTGAACAGCATGCAGCGATGCTCTTGATGTCAAAGACACGTCCTATAGTCACTGCGCTGGAGAACATCTGAGCAGACGAACATCACATGGCCGACTGCCTGAGTCACGCATTGATTGACCTCAGATACTGCGGTCTAGAGAACTCTTCTGAATGTCATAGTGAAGGAGACGACAGTCTGAAACACTTATCTCAATAAGATATCGGAGTGAAGATACGTCTGAGAGACATATACTGTGATAGCCCCTCAATAGCTGAGCTCAGACTGTCCCTGTATGATGCATCTGAATAACATCAGATAATGTGCTACTAACAATTTTAGGAGAGCTAATTTTTTGTATGTTTCTAGTGTTACTGTAATTTCTAAGGTCATTTATTTATACAGTTTTTTTCCCCCCACACTCACACAGGCCGCCTGCTGCACGCTCTCCAGAAGGTGCCTGGCAGGGATGAGGAAGTCGCTCAGACACTTGAGGGCATCTCCGTGGTAATGAGCATCGATGACCTGGAAGAGCTGGCTGAGGACAGTAGAGGCCGTGACCTCAAACGGTGGGTAGAGGGCGGACAGACAGCTCTGGATGGACAAGTCCAGGAACTCTGGATTCTGTCAGGACACAAAGACAGTTGCTATCCATGAAAATATATACACACAATATTGTGTATACAGGTGCTGGTCATATAATATCATCAAAAAGTTGATTTATTTCACTAATTCCATTCAAAAAGTGAAACTTGTATATTATATTCATTCATTACACACAGACTGGCTGTTCACAGAGCTCTGTGTCCAAGCACGTTAATAGAGAGGCGAAGGGAAGGAAAAGATGTGGTAGAAAAAAGTGTACAAGCAATAGGGATAACCGCACCCTGGAGAGGATTGTGAAACAAACCCATTCAAAAATGTGGAGGAGATTCACAAAGAGTGGACTGCAGCTGGAGTCAGTGCTTCAAGAACCACTACGCACAGACGTATGCAAGACATGGGTTTCAGCTGTCGCATTCCTTGTGTCAAGCCACTCTTGAACAACAGACAGCGTCAGAAGCGTCTCACCTGGGCTAAAGACAAAAAGGACTGGACTGCTGCTGAGTGGTCCAAAGTTATGTTCTCTGATGAAAGTAAATTTTGCATTTCCTTTGGAAATCAGGGTTCCAGAGTCTGGAGGAAGAGAGGAGAGGCACACAATCCACGTTGCTTGAGGTCCAGTGTAAAGTTTCCACAGTCAGTGATGGTTTGGGGTGCCATGTCATCTGCTGGTGTTGGTCCACTGTGTTTTCTGAGGTCCAAGGTCAACGCAGCCGTATACCAGGAAGTTTTAGAGCACTTCATGCTTCCTGCTGCTGACCAAATTTATGGAGATGCAGATTTCATTTTTTTCATTTCATCCAACAGGACTTGGCACCTGCACACAGTGCCAAAGCTACCAGTACCTGGTTTAAGGACCATGGTATCCCTGTTCTTAATTGGCCAGCAAACTCGCCTGACCTTAACCCCATAGAAAATCTATGGGGTATTGTGAAGAGGAAGATGCGATATGCCAGACCCAACAATGCAGAAGAGCTGAAGGCCACTATCAGAGCAACCTGGGCTCTTATAACACCTGAGCAGTGCCACAGACTGATCGACTCCATGCCACGCCGCATTGCTGCAGTAATTCAGGCAAAAGGAGCCCCAACTAAGTATCGAGTGCTGTACATGCTCATACTTTTCAGTTGGCCAAGATTTCTAAAAATCCTTTCTTTGTATTGGTCTTAAGTAATATTCTAATTTTCTGAGATACTGAATTTGGGATTTTCCTTAGTTGTCCGTTATAATCATCAAAATTAAAATAATAAACATTTGAAATATATCAGTCTGTGTGTAATGAATGAATATAATATACAAGTTTCACTTTTTGAATGGAATTAGTGAAATAAATCAACTTTTTGATGATATTCTAATTATATGACCAGCACCTGTATGTAAATATAACCATACACCAAATCAAAGTCCAAACACCAGTATCTTCTACTAGAATCTGGTCCTGAAGGAAAGATTCATCCTGAGAAATGATCTCTCCTGAATATTCAGCTCAAACTCACTTGATTGAAGTCTTGTGTTTTTGGTTGTGTCAGACAGGTGTTGAGACGGGGTGTTTTCAGTTTCAGATTGAGTTCTTTGACCCTCAGGCCCAAATCCTCCTCTTTAGTCTCTGAATTTAGCTGCTCTGCTGGTTCAGCAGGGTTAATGAACATTCCTAGTGTCCAGTGGGCTCAAGCATGTGCACACCATAGGGGTGTACGTTTAAGGACAATGGCCCAAAACTGTTAGAGACACCAGAGACGGGGACTGCGCAACTGTTATTGATCACCCAGGATTTACTGTCTGGACAAATTATTAGAGGAATTATTTCTGTATATGCAATCCAAAAGGAGAAACAAAAAGTAATTGCAAAAATTTTAAATTGACTCTGTTTACATTTTTACTTGTCCCTAGTCCTAAAGTGACCCTATTATACTATTTTAAAAGTTCATCATTTTGTTTTGGAGACTCCTACAACAGGTTTACAAGGTCAAAAAACACTATTTTTCTCACAATATCCATTGCAGCATCAGCTCTTTTCTCACAGTGTCTGAAACGGTTCAATAAAGGATTTGGTCTCTTTAAACCCCTCCTTTCTGAGAGCCTACTCTGCTTTGATTGGTCCGATGGCCTAGCCCGT
Source organism: Elopichthys bambusa (assembly GCA_037101425.1). Classification (NCBI taxonomy): domain Eukaryota; kingdom Metazoa; phylum Chordata; class Actinopteri; order Cypriniformes; family Xenocyprididae; genus Elopichthys; species Elopichthys bambusa. The sequence continues at coordinate 2,779,896 of CM074451.1, forward strand.
TGTGATTGGTCTACTCTGCTCTGATTGGTCAGATGACACAGTCTGTTGTGATTGGTTGCATTACAGCGCATGTCGAAAACCAAATGCCCATTACCATATCTTTATCAGCACTTGATACACAGTGATACGAACAGTAACAATGTTGTCTGTTTTACCGTATCAATTCCAGTGCTAGTCCACATCCTTTTAAAGTGCATCAGTGGATCCGCAATGCTGAAAAAAGCATCTTCTCGACATGAACATCACAAACCAAACTCTTCCGGTCTCAGCTACAACTACAGTGTTTGAGGGTCAAAGTAGCAGCTAATGAAGACCATAGACTGGCATTATGCAAATTTACCACCAACCTATGTAGGTTCATCCAGGAAGTGAGACTGGAATTACTGACTCCATTAACTCCATTAATCTGCACTTTGATCTTTGAAACTTTGCAGACCTTTTACCTTCGCTAAAGCTCTCAGCTCTGTTACACACTGCATTAAAGGTAATATTCGAAAAAGCATAATAGGAGCACTTTAATGGCCATTCACAACATTCATAACTAAAATGATAAAGTTTTAATAATCATTCTAATTTTATCAGAATAGTGAAGTCCACACCACAAATGTAAACATGACAACACGGAGGAACGATATCATTGGAATCACTTTTTCCAGCTGATTGATAGCCAGTCAATCCATCTGACTCTGAACTCTGTCCATTAAAAAAGAAAATTCTTCAAAATATTGCACTTTTAACTTTCATAAAAATGAAACAACTTTCCATTTCTGCTGAGATCTCAAATCTGTCTTACATTACAGCTGCTTTTGAGTGACTTTATGTACTGGTATTTTGCTAAAACAAAAACGAGAAACCTGTGTGTAGATAAACTTTATTGAGAACTGACATTATTGATTGATTTTTCTGTGAGAGCACGTTTGACTCCAGCACGGATCATTTCTTGAGTTTTATCCTGTGTCTGATGTGAGAATGGACACGTCTGTGACACTGGATCTGTCCTGCCCGGTATATTTCTGACTGATCCACATTTATGTTGAGCGAGAAACTGACGCCATGTTTGAGGTCTTGCTGAAATATACTCGCAGTGGCCTCGAATCTCCTCTGACCTCAGCGGCCATCCATCAAATCTCATGACTGATGTTGTGTGTGTGAGTGTGTGATTCTTGAACATTAGTTCCTAGTGTCCAGTTTCTCATACTCAGAGACACTCTATGTATTTTCGAGCACTGTAAATTATTACAAGAAAATACTATTTATTTTTTTGTGTGTTACTTGCTGTTTTACTTGCAATTTCTTAGTGAAAATGGTTTCTTCACCAGTGAGCGCATACATTAAACCCAGTCACATTTGTTTTTAACCACAGGAGAATACAATAAAACACTCTTTAGTGACAGACGGAAACGACAACAGTTAGATTTGCATTGGCATTTTAACTTCGCATTGGCTTTCAGGGTTTGTACGTTTCACAATAAATCCTACACCAATTGTTTTTCAGTGTAGTTTGCGTCGATAAAATGATTGATAAATCAATGATTGCTATTTATCACCATTTTGCACTTGCATCCTTGTTACTTTTATTTACTTGTAAATAATGAAATTCTTCCTCTGTCTTGTTTTCCAGTACAAATATTTAATCATTCTTAAATCAAAATTAAGATAGTGTCTTGTTTTCTGAAAAAATGTATCACAATTAAGTGACTTAAAACGAAGAAAACAAGAAAAAGTATCTGCCAATGAGGTCAGAAAAATAAACTTTATTTAAAGGGAAAACAAGTTTATTTAGTTTTCTTCTAAGACACAGATCAGTCAAGGACCCTATAAACACATTTCTGAGACTTATTTTCGATTTAAAAAACTTTTTAGAGAACAAACAGTAACTCAGTTATGTTCCTTTATCACGTGTTGGAGCAAATGTTTGCGTGTTTATCCAGGACAGTCAGGCAACAAAGAACATTCAAGCGTCTGATGCACGAGGAACGAGACGCTCGACTTTCCTCAGAGGAATGTCATGCATTATGATTCACTGTTGATTTACAGACACGCTGCTCTTTCTTCGTATCACGTTTCTTTCTAAAACTTTCATACATGAAGTGATTCTATAAAAGTGTCACATTGGTTTGCAGAATGAAACGGCAGTATGTAAATGATCTCTTTGCATTATCATTAACAGTTCATGACATGAAGTCACAGGTGCAGGAGCTTTGAATACAGAACAGCAAAAGTTACCGTACCATTCTGAGCAGACAACGGCGCTTCTCCAGTTAAACCTCCATGTCAACTATCTCTGAAGTCCCTTATGAAGCAAGTGTTATATGAAGCGGATCCATCCATTCTGTGCGTGTCTGTCCAAATCGAACACTGCAGGACTCTGATTCCTCTGTCTGTCTGCTGTGTCTTTGAAAAGGGGCTGTCCACAGTTCAGAGAGAGAGAGAGAGTCCCTGTTATCAGGGATTTCCTTTACTTTTGCCGCTATTATGAAATGGTGGCTGTACCAGATTCTACATGATGCTTCAAAGAATACAATTATAGTAAATGTCTAAAAAAAAAAAAAAAAATGGTATAGGATCATCCTGCCACAATTCGCTCTCATATTCTGAGCTTTATTTAATTTGTAAATAACAATTATAAATTATAAATGTAATCAATAATTTGCAACTGAAATTATAATTGGTGGGTTTTACAACATTAACACTGTTATTTTTCTGTTTAAGACTGATTTGTATCACTGTACAAATTAGGGATGCACACCGCCGATATTTATCAGCCGATTTTTGCTCAATTTACAATCATCAGCGTATCGGCTGTAGCAGGAAAACGGCCGATATAATAAACCGATGGTTTATAAATAACTGCGTGAAGGAACTGAGCTGTGTAATGACTGTTGTGTAATCCTAGCGCTGCTGTCTGTGCTTTAATGCTAATCAAATAACAAAAGATCGCACACTATTCTTGACTAAATAACTTTTGTAACTTTCATAAGTGTAGCGGACCCCATCCGAATGTTGACTAAACCTTTACTGATGTTTTATTAAGTTTATCGCGTCCGTTTTCACTCTAAAAAAATCACCACAAAAGCTAAACAATACAGAGCACAAGAAGTGCGCATTAAACTCTCTCTCTCTCCATTGCGTTATCATCAACATACAGCAAATTACTCAAAACACTTATTACAACTAACAGTAAAAAAAATACATATAGATCTTATATCTTTTCGGGGGGTGCTTAATAAACTGACAAACTTTAAATCTACAAAATATCTCTGAAGAACTGCGTGCTCTCCATTACCTGTATTAAAGCTTCGTAGACGAGAAAAACCCGTCAAAATAAGAGTCCCGCCTCAGTAAAGGAGATCTAATACATATTTAAACTTACAAAAAATATTAAAATGTAAACAAAAACAAATTAGAAGGTTAATCACAATAAAGTCTGTTACAATAAAGAAGGATTAATATATATATATAATTTATACAGTGAAGAATATGGTGTTATTTTACATTTGTTTACTATATTTCTGTACCTGAAAACTATTAAACCTACATAAAAAGCACTGTTTATTTCATATGTATCTTTATTCTGTTATCTTTATGTAGGCCTGCTTAATGTTAAATGGATCCAATCCATGTTTATTAAAAATTATTTGATGATGCAGCAATAAACCTGCTAGTATATTTTAATGCAGGTGTTTTTGAACTTTGCTCATTTAAAACATGATCAAAATACTATCTATTTTGATGACAATTTAAAATAAGAGAGGAAGTGACATATATCGGTATCGGCCAAATTTTTTTGTTAAAATCGGTATCGGTATCGGCCCCAAAAAATCATATCGGTGCATCCCTAGTATAAATACAAAGTTCTGTCATGAAACTCTAGATGGCGCAGGCTGACAGGTCCTTAACTCAATCTGCTTGCAATCACATCATTCTCTATAGGGCACAGCTGATTGGTTCCTGCTGTATCAGTAGCCAATGAACTCGCTGCTCATCCTACAAATACTTGGTCAGCATTTGCTGTAGCAGATGCAGCACACTTTCAGAGACCCTCCACCTTCCCCAGCTCCACCTGTATAGATCTGCTACGGGTAATTCATTTATGCTATATTGTACAGCATCAGCATGTCTTACTTGCTCACAGCAGCAGTGTAGCAGATCTGCTAAGACCAAACATTATCAACATTGTCATATCCATTACCATGCCAAACATGTCATGACAGAAATTAAGGTGACTTCCCTTTAAAGTCGTTATAAAATGGAAAACTTGCATTACATTTTGATGAAAGATTACAAAAACTTTTCTGCAATAAGATCAAGAAAAACAAGATTTATTTTGATGTCATGTTGACTGTAATTTTTCTTCATTAATTAAAAAATAAGTAATTCCTATTTACCATGTAGGTTGTATCAGATGCTAGTTTCAGTATTTGTTGCTGCTTTCTGAATCCATTTTTAAATTTGAAACAAATTAACGTTCAAATAAGAACTTTTGATTCTCTGAACCTTAGATTTGAACTCCACAGATTCTCTACTGTAGAAAACAATCATATTACTTGTGTTTTAAAGAACCTAGAAACCAATGTGCTGATCTGATATAAAATATCAATAGGGTTTTCAACATTAACCGTTCGGCTGCTTTTACGAGGTTCTGTGTCTCGCCTTGAGTCACGGATTTACATATGACTCTGTAAAACTGCTACCATATTAACCTTAACCTATTAACTGTCAACTTTAAAAAAAAATAATAATAATAATGGTCTGTCAATGGTTCTTTAATGCCAGCATATATGGTTCACTGGAAATTTAAAAATATATATAAATTAGGGCTGTCAATAGATTAAAATTTTTTAATTGTGATTAATCACACACTTAGGGTTAGTTCACCCAAAAAATAAAATTCTGTCATTTATTACTCACCCTCATGTTGTTCCACAGCCTTCAAAATTACCACATTCAATGTCCAGAAAAGTAGTAAAAACATCCTTAAAATAGTCCATGTGACTACAGTGGTTCAACCTTAATGTTATGAAGCGACGAGAACACTTTTTGTGCGCAAAAATAACTTTATTCAACAATTTTTCCTCTTCTGTGTCAGTCTGTTACGCAGTGCGCCGATTCCGTGTTTACGTCCGAATGCTGGCTCATTATTGTCCGGCTCCTGCGTCAGCATCACACGCATGCGTCATGCTGCTCACATGAACAGCCTCGGCCAATACTGAGCCGCCGTTTGGACACAGAACCTGGAAGCACTGCAATGAAAATAGCGTAGCAGTATGACAGGGGAGAGACTAATTTGAGCCATACCGTAGTCAACCGGATCCGGGCCGCATCCAGGCGACACCAATGACCTGTGCCTTGACACGACAGCCCTGAAGTATCAGCAGAGATTGAGTCAACTAGATCATCCACTGTGAAGGCCTCATCAACATGACAACCAGTGGCGCAGCTCCTCAACAACCGTCCATACCGGTGTGATGAATACGATCCTCAGCTGGATGGAACTGAATTAAATACTTTGAATGTTGTGATCGTATCTGACTTATGATAGCAACCTGAGTCGTAACAAAGCACTTTTTGCCAGAGGAGAACTGGCCCCCCGACTAAGCCTGGTTTCTCCCAAGGTTTTTTTCTCCATTTTAACACTTGTTTGCCACCTGATGTCACCAGTTGGAGTTTGGGTTCCTTGCCGCTGTCGCCTTTGGCTTGCTTAGTTGGGGACACTTGACAATTGATATTTGATATTCAACAGTGCTTTGATCTACCTGCATTGACACTATTCCTTAAGAGCTGCTGTGCAGCCAAAATAATGTACCAGTTATCACTGTAAAGCTGCTTTGACACAATCTACATTGTAAAAAGCTCTATATAAATAAAGGTGACTTGACTTGACTAATTTGTTAAAGGATTATTTCACATTTCTTTTTTCAGTTTTTGACTTTCTTCTTTCTGATGAACACTACGAGAGAAATATTAATAAATATCCTGACGCATCCGAGCTTACACTTTGACTTGAATGCGAAAGGCGGTTAGGAAGGCACCTAATAATGACTCCTGTACATCACAACAGTTGTCTTTATCTTGATTGCAGTCCTCATCCATCAAAACTTTAATAGCGAAAAGCTGGTTTGCTTCATACAGCAGAGTAATTTGCGTATCATCTGGCCAAACAGTGGTGTTCAGTTCAGTCTGTATTTCACACAGCGCAAAACATGACGGTTCACGCTCTTCAGAAACCACTTAAAATGATCTGATCGCAAAGAGAGAAGTGAAATCGTGTCAAAGGGTTTGAATAGAAATTTCCGCCTTCCAGGGTTACAGGTGCTTGTGCTATTGTAGAAGTTCAGTGTGATAAACCCCAGCTTCTAAGATCATGTAACTGTGTGACGCAATTTCACGTGCTTCAGTAATTTATTTGCATTATTTTTGCTAAATTATTTCAACGTGTAAAGGATTTTGAATTAATCACATTAACACGTTAACAAGTGCAAACCAACAGCGATCCCTCAGATAACAGCTGACCACAGTCACAGACTAAACCTCATGAGATGAACGCAGAGACACATTCCCCAGAAACTCAGCGTTACGTAACTCACAGTTACTCATACAGCCAAGAGAAATCATTTGTTTGCTTGGTAAAATCAATTAGCAGAAGACATGCAAACATAATTTGTCATTTTAAAAAACAAAACTCTGCCATAAACCACATATACACAGATATGCAAACGTTAGTCGGGTAGAAAGAGAGAGAGCGACGTGCTGTAGACGCTCAGCTCGTAATATCTCTATGTGCTGAGTGAGAAATTGCTGTTCTCTGGAGATCCATTAGATAAATAGCAGTTAAAGATAGCAGCCATTAAACCCACTCAATGAGTGAGACAGATGCATGTGTGTGTTTAACTGATACAGAGAGTTTAGACCCTGATCACAAGTAGGAAACTATTATTAAAGGGTCTGGACATCAGATAGTGTGTTTAATGTCCATATTATGTGCTTTATGAATTAAAGTGCCCCTATTATTATCATTTTAAAAGCTCCTACTTTGGTTTTGGAGTCTTCTACAACAGGTTTAGATGCATCCAAAGTCAAAAAACACTTCTCATAATACACATTGAGGCATCAGCTCTTTTCTCACAGTGTCTGAAACGGTTTGATAAAGTATTCAGTCTCTAAACCCTTCCTTTCCAACTATATCACACACTACATGAAAAGGTAATATCTGACATTAATTATTTGGATTAATAATCATACATATATATTAGATATAACACCTGCAGTAATCAAGCCATTCCTCTGTGTTTTCTTGGTTCCATCACCTCAAGCAACAAGAGTTCTTTTAAAGGCTTTTTAGGACTTTTGCAAGAAATCTTACTGAAATGTTTTTGATGCTTTTGTGTTGTCGACAGCAGAGGAACTGGCTCTGTTCAGCCTACAGCAGCAGCAGCAGCTCATTTAAAGCTGATCACTGGTCCCGCGCGTCTGAGAACATCTAAACAGTCATGACCTTAACAGAGAAAACAATGACTGATGCGCTTTCCTCTCTCTACAGCACGGACACCTCAGGGGAAACGGGAAATGCCACAGCGCATCTCTGAAACCTGATCCGCGCGGACGAGAGCGAGAGTTGTGCGGCCCGAGGCGGCTGGTCGTGTTGGTTTGTCAGCACTGCCGTGACTGTCCTTGGCCCCGTGACAAATTCACATTACGTAAGAATGTAAACTGAAGTGAATTGACAACAGCGCTAAAGTTAGTTCCGCTGTAACCGGGGAGTCCAGACACATCACCCGTTAAAGACAGAGAGAAACTCAATCGTTACTATGATGAAGTTTAGTTCATTCACGTTTGACAAAGATTATATAAATGGCATGTATCATAGAAAATATTTCAGAACACTATTTTAACAAAGTAATCTGGGCCGTTAAGTATTCATCATGGTTGTGTTATGTTTTATTACTCATTTAACGTGCAGAGAGGCTAGCCAATCTGATCAGAGCTCATTTACATAGAGTACAGATATCTTAAAGGTACAGTAGCAATACAGCTTGTAATTTTAAGGGGTAGTTGATTATGATTTCACTTTTTTAACTTTAGTTAGTGTGTAATGTTGCTGTTTGAGCATAAACAACATCTGCAAAGTTACTACGCTCAAAGTTCAGTGCAAAGGGAGATATTTTCTTTTATAGAAATCGCTTTTTAAGGACTACAACAAAGGGCCGGTAGGGACTAATGAGCTTCTTCCTAGGTTAGTGACATCACTAACCCTAAAATTTACATAAACCCCGCCCCCCGAGAACACACAACAAAGGGGGTGAGGTCATGTTGGGCTGCTTTAGAGAAAAAGAAGAGTTGTAGAGTGTTGTTGTCATGCCGCCATTTTACGCCAGACTGCTTCACAAACGAGAGTCAATAAAACGCTGGATTTGAACAAATGATTAACATGACGGCACATGCTAGTCGATGAGTTGAATCAACTCCACAGCAACTACATAAATTTATCCACTAACCATTCAGAAACTGAACACCGTTACTGACAATCCTCATTTTGGCTGCGTGAGATTCTCCAGCTTTGTTGTTGTTGATTAACCAAAGTGCGAGCTGTTAAAGCTCCGCCCTCTTCTGGAAAGCGGGCAGGGAGCAGTGTGTTTTTGCTCACACCCAAATAGGGGCAAATTTGACAAGCTATAATAAATGATCTGTGGGGTATTTTGAGCTGAAACTTCACAGACACATTCTGGGGACACCAGAGACTTATATTACATCTTATAGGTCCCCTTTAAGAATGAGATAGAGAGGAGAAAATAGTTTTTAAAACTAACCAAATTTAAATGGTTTCTTTTTGTGCAAACACAAATAATGATTTATTCATGTTCCTCACAAACAGCATCATGAATAATGCACAAGTCAAATGGTGCATTTAAGTAATTTCTTAAGGTAGTTTTCTTTTTTATATTCACTTTTATTGTATGAATAAGAGAAGCTTGAACATTCTGCTAAATATCTTCTTTTGTGTTCCACAGAAAAAGAAAAATCAAACAGGTTTGAAATGATATGAGGGTGAGTAAATGATACCAATTTTCATTTTTGGGTGAACTAAATTACAAAATCATACTCATTTTCCTTGTTTAGACAGATAATGACTCACAAACCCCTTTCTAAAGTGGGTCACCCGGTGCAGCAGGTGCAGTGTAACGTTCAGAATGAGTGTTTGGATGATAAACAGTGTGACTGGCCTAATCAGAGATCCGACTGTAAATCCTGACTGTTGATGAGTGCACAGATCTGAAATCATAATCCTCTGGGATGTTAATATTACATGCAGTAATGCAACACATGGCGGGAATGTTGCATTTATGCATCTGCCTCCTGCTGCCCCGCCATTCGTTTGCGCTCGTTAAATTTACCCACAGAGAGACGAGTGCTATTTTCAGTCATGGTGAGCAGAAGTACTCGTCTATCAGAGATTACTTGAGCTGTTTAGCATGGCCGGTTTTCACGGAATGATATCCTTCACAACATCCACATGTGTTTGTGTGGCATTCTGGGATTTGGTGTCTTCTGAGGTTTGGTTTTGTGATCTCCATGCTGAGCTTCCATGAGGGAATGTTAAAGGATTAGTTCACTTTAGAATTAAATTTTCCTACTAATTTACCAAGTCATCCAAGATGTTCTTGTCTTTCTTTCTTCAGTTGAAAGAAATGAGGAAAACATGCCAGGATTTTTCTCCATATATAGTGGACTTCACTGGAGTTCAACGGGTTGAAGGTCCAAATTGCAGCTTTAGTGCAGCTTTAAAGGGCTCTACATGATCTCAGACAAGGAATAAGGGTCTTGTCTAGTGAAATTATATACTTTTTAACCAAAATGGTTGGAGCCAATGTGATTTTTAACCACAAATCACGTTGGAAATGTCACGTGACGTAAGCGGAAGTACCGAGCAAGTGTCTACAAAGCAAACGTTCAAAGACGGCCTTTACAAAAAAAAAAAAAGGTAAAACAATGATGTCGGACGATTTTGAAGTTGGAGGAGAAGTTTTTCATCCTACCGCAGTACTTCTGATTATGTCACGCGTGACCTTACCAATGTGATTATGTAATACATGGCGCATCGCAGGTGGACAGCTGTTTTTTTAGAAAATGACCGATTGTTTCGCTAGATAAGACTCTTATTCCTCGTCTGGGATCGTGTAGAGCTCTTTGAAGCTGCACTGAAACTGACATTTGGACCTTCAACCTGTTGAACCCCAGTGAAGTCCACTATATATGGAGAAAAATCCTGGAATATTTTCCTCAAAAACCTTTTCAACTGAAGAAAGAAAGACAAAAACATCTTTAAATGATCAGTAATTTTAATTCTGAAGTGAACTAATCCTTTAATGATGAAAACATCAAAAATAATAATAATAATAATAATAAAAACAGCTTTACAGACAGTGTAAGTGTTTACACTACTGTTCAAAAGTTGGGGTCAGTAAGATATTTTTTTGAAAGAAATTAATCATTTTATTCAGCAAGCATGCGTTAAATTGTTTAAAAGTCATTGGTGTAAATGTGAATTGAATCTGAACTGAAAGAAACTCAACATTCAAAGTTTATCTTTGCAGTTTCTTTGCATTCCAGTTAACTTCAAATCTACTACATTTTAATTCAGAATGGAATTCTGCATCATGTTTGCCGCCTCAATTCAAATAAAGCAACTGAACTGGAATTTAAAAGGCTAATTATTTCCTAGTCTAAATCGTATCAGTTTCTCGGATGGAATGTTTTGTTACTGCTCATTTGTTCCGTGTCATTTATTTACAATTAGTCTTATATTAGCTTCCACGCTCAAATACTGCTCTCCTCCTTCAGAACGACTTGCAGATGCTATCATGGGATGTTATCTTCCACATCTGTCCATCTGAAGGCAAATGTTATGAATTCCTTCCTCAGAGCCACACCAAATAAAATGGTTTAGTTCAGTCTTTGAACCTAAATTCACGGGCATTTAATTGGCGGAAAACTTGAATCATGTACATTATATGTGCTGATGCTGAACATAACTAAAATACATAATATGAGATCTGATACTATCTGTTTTTATTTTTTTTTGTAATCACTTGAGGCTGTGCTAAAGTCTCTCCGCTGCATGTCGTGCATTTCATGCCCTTTAGCCGTGACTAAACACACAATACAGCACAGCCTCAAGTGACTTACTGCTTCATTAATAAATTCACAGCATCCCAGAAAAGCCTTTGGGCTCATTTCATGTTCTGGAATCATTTTCACTTCTCATTCGAATCTTTTGGACGCATATTAATGTCACGTCTCAATCCCATGATGCTCTCTGCTGGTTCCCGTGACCCCAGACAGCGCTGAGGGTCTGTATACTGATGCAGTACAGCTGCGTACACAACAACAAACAGAGATTAACAGCTGAGCCGCTTTCAGACGCCACCTTTACTGCCGAACTGCATTCATACAGCAGACAAAAAAAACAGAACAGCTGAAGAACTGCCCTCTGAAGTATAAATCCCATTCCATTTCTCCATTGGGAGATTGATACATAACAATTCTGAGTGGTGGATCTCTGTTTAGTAGTGTCGCCTTTGGCTTGCTTAGTTGGGGACACTTGACAATTGATATTCAACAGTGCTTTGATCTACCTGCATTGACACTATTCCTTAAGTTATGTACCAGTTATCACTGTAAAGCTGCTTTGACACAATCTACATTGTAAAAAGCGCTATATAAATAAAGGTGACTTGACTTGACTAGATTGTGGCAAACAATCATGATGAAAGAGCCGTCAGCATAAACACTGTGAGTGAATCGGCTGAGTTATTCTCAATAAATTTACTATAAAAAGTTTTCCTGCTTGAATGTTCATTATTCTCCTCATATTCTCCATTGTTGCAGCTCCTCTCTTCCCAGTCTGTCAGTAACGCTCCTGTCTCTATGAAGCCCCTCCTTCTGAAAAGCACAATGTGCTCTGATTGGTCGGCTGGAGCAGTGTGTTGTGATTGGTCAAGCGCTTTGAGCGTGTTTGGGAAATGTCCCGCCCCTTACCATAACCGCCAGTTTCAACACACTACTAACTCACTCAACCAGGCTCCGCCCCTTTATTCTGCGTATTAAATGAGGAATATTGTGACATGTTCGTTCCCAAAAGAAAACAATTTCACCTACAAATACGGTTGTTGGGTTATGTTGAGTCTGTATGAACTTTCCCTTCATGGTGCATCTTTTTTCAACTTACTAATAGATCATTTTCTAATATTTAGTCATCTAGCATACTCAAGAAACTGGCCTTAAAAATCAGAAACTGTTGAAAATGCTTTTTGATTTCATAAAAAAATGACTCTCATACCAGCACTGCAGCAGACCATTTCCACAGAAATTGCAGATAACAACATTAAACTGAATAATGTATGACAATTTTAAAAAATCCAAGTCCAGCAAAAGCAACATGTGAACAACTGAACAGAAAGCTAAAACTCTGATATAAACCTGTTATATAATGAAGCCTCACTATCATTTATTTACAGAAGATCTAACAGCCTCGAGGGAAACATTTCTTTCTCTTCTCATCTTGTCTAACATTTTTCTACGAGATGATACACTGTGCTGCAGTTTGGTTTGGCGTTATGCTGTTTTCTCACTATATATAATTTAGTTACTTTGTAAAGTCAGTTTTAAGGGTTTTTATCTAAATAAAGCTGTTTGGTTTCTTGATAAAGTAAATTGATATTTTTGAGGCAACTGTGGCTGAATATCACTGATGTTTGTGTTCTTATTTCCTTCATAGGAGCCACTTATTGTCGGGAACCATTTTGGCTGAATATATGTGATGAATCTGATCCGAGACGCCGGGCTGAATAGAGAATGGATGGATGGATTCTGGCAGTATGAGGTTCTTGATGTGCTACACTTACTGTTTAAAAGTGTGAACATTTTTGAAAGAAATTGATACTTTTTTCTTCATCAAGAGTGCATTAAATTGATCAAAAGTGTCAGGAACAACATTTATATTGTTACAAAACTACACGCATCAAAGAATTCTGAAAAAACAATTGGTGCATCCGAAATCGAATACTTCTCCACTATATAGTACGTGAAAAATAGTATGCGAACAGAGTAGTATGTTCGAATTTATAGTATTTGAAAAAAATGCAAATGAGCTGCTGCTCCCGGCCCCCTTTCCAGAGCTTTAACTGCTCGCGCTTCGGTTGCTCAACAACAACAAAACTGGAGAATCTCACGCAGCCAAAATGAGGATTGTCAGTAACGGTGTTCAGCCTTACATTGTTCAAACCGGAGTCGACACTGATGGAGAGACTCAGGAAGAAGTTACAACTTTTAGACGTTTCTGAATGGTTAGTGGATAAATTTATGTAGTTGCTGTGGAGTTGATTCAACTCATCGACTAGCATGTGCCGTCATGTTAATCTTTTGTGCAAATCCAGCGTTGAATTGACCCTCGTTTGTGAAGCAGTCCGGCGTAAAATGACGGCATCAACAACACTCTACTACAACAACTCTTCCTCTTCTCTAAAGCAGCCCAACATGGCCTCACCCCCTTTGTTGTGTGTTCTTGGGGGCGGGGTTTATGTAAATTTTAGGGTCAGTGATGTCACCAACCCAGGAAGAAGCTCGCTGTAGTCCCTACCAGCCGTTTGTTGTAGTCCTTAAAAAGCGATTTCTGTAAAAGAAAACATCTCCCTTTGCATTTTTGGAGCATGTTGTTTGTGTTTGTTTAGCTGTCTCTTTGTTTCAGACACAAATACCTGTTTGACTAATAAAAGAGACTATGGCTGCATCCGGAATCACATATTCTCTTGAGTAGGTATTTATTTTAAATAAGTATTACTTTGTGAACGCTAAAAAAGCATGTTATATAAAATATGAATCAGTTGCGTCGCTTCACTGCTATTCATAACTCCTCTCCCATGGCCTCATGGGATAGTTAAGTGTCTATCATATGCACACTTCAGAATCTCACCGGAAGTAGTAGGTCATGAGGGTATTTTTGCAGACTCTTTTATTAGTACTGTGAATTCAGAAATACTACTTTTGTCGCATACTGTTCTTCGCCTACTATATAGTATGCACACTAAGTATAGAGTATGAATACTGTGCACGTTATGTGCAATTTTCTGCATGCATTTTAACATGTCTTTCTTAATTCGACTCCTGAAAGTCAAGATATTTTTATACAAAAATGGCTGCATTTACTTCCTACATGATAACTGGATGCCGCTTGCTGAATTAAAGGTATTGAAATGAGATCAGATGAGGATTTCAGCATGTATACTACTGTTTGAAATGGTTGCATAATGTGTACTCCTACAAATACTCTTTTTAAAAATAGTATTCAGCATACTGTGCAGTAAGCAGCAGGCTAGTATTCCATTGCTGACACGAAATGAGTAAAAGAAGCAAACGGCACACAAGAGCGATCAATGGCCATTATCCCGGACAGAAGCGCTCTCTCTGGGAAAAGAGACGAGGCTCTGAACACACATTAGTGTGTAATGTACCTTCACTGTGTCATAAACAAACAAGCGTCTTCACAGACAAACACACAAGGCATTTTCTCGTTTTACTGACTAGAGTGAAGCAACTCTCATTTCAGGATCACTGGTGCGTTTTAAACGCCTCTCTCTGCTCTTTTTGAATTCTGTATTAAGAATCAGGGTTCATTCGGGGTCGTTTATTATAAATAATCACTGCAATTATAAAGGGTTTTACAGCTTGATTCTATACGAGAAACTATTGAGTTCCAAAAAGAACTTTTCGATCTCATTTCTTATGAAAGCCATTGTGCTTCAAAAGACCAAGAAACCAAAATGTGGATCTGAAGAACGTTTCAAGAGATTTGTAATATCCAAAGAGCCATATAATCAACTCAAGCTCCCTAATGGAGCCAAAAATGGTTCTTAATCAGAAGAGGGTTGTTTGAAACTAAAATGCTGCAAAGAACCAATGAGCAGGAACCTTTATAAAAACCTCAAATACTGAAATATCTCATCTAATAATCTCATTATGATTGATAGATAAAAAGAAATGATGTAATCATGTTAAACAATAGACGCTTTTCACATTTCTGAGGTTCTCAGAAGCAGAAGTCGTCTAACTTCTATAGTTTTGACCGGGAGACAACAGAAAATATACTTTTTGCAAAAGTAGATATACATTATAGTGTTTCCATGACTTTCAAAAAGAGAGAGAGAAAAAAAACAAAAACAAAGATATTGATTACGTTGGTCAGAAGAGAGGAAGATGTCAAACTACAGTGTACAGTTAACTACAGTCTTAAAAATAAAGTTCCTAAACAGGGTTTTTACACTGGGTTAAAAACAATCCAAGTTGGGTTAAATATGGACAAACCCAGCAGTTGGGTTAAACGTTTGACCAACCTGCTGGGTAGTTTTATTTTAGTCAACTCTTGATTAAAATGAACCCAAAATAGTTTGGAAATTAAAATTCAGACACATAATTACTAGAGGCAACAATAATAATCAAAAGGTGAACATATGTGACCATGGAGCACAAAACCAGTCACAAGTCGCACAGATATATTTGTAGCAATAGCCAACAATACACTGTATGGGTCAAAATTATCAATTTTCCTTTTATGCCAAAAATCATTAGGATATTAAGTAAAGATCATGTTTTGTGAAGATATTTTGTAAATTTCCTACCGTAAATATATCAAAAACGTATTTTTGTGAGTGGATATGAACTGCTAAGTACTTCATTTGGAGACTATTTTCTCAATTTTTTTTTTTGCAACCTCAGATTCCAGATTTTTAAATAGTTGTATCTCGACCAAATATCGTCATATCCTTACAAACCATACATCAATGGAATGCTTATTTATTCACATTTCAGATGATGTATAAATTTAAAAAATAAATAAAATAAAAAAGACCCTTATGACTGGTTTTGTGGTCCAGGGTCACACTTATTAATAAGCAGTTTAATAAATGTTTATTGTTTAATTATTATTTATTAAACATATTAATAAATGTTTATTTATTAAACATAATAATGCATGTTAATTTTGGTTCATTTTAAGTAATTGTTAAACAATAGTTGAGTTTCAGACATTTAACCCAACCGCTGGGTCAGTCGCTGCGTTTGCCCATATTTAACCCAACTTGCGGTTTTTTTTTTTTTGTTTGTTTTTTTAAGAGTACAAAGAACCTTTCAGTAAAAAGTTCTAAAAAAAAAAAAAAAAAAGAGAACCATTTTTCACTATAAAGAACCTTTTGTGAAATTAAAAGATTCCATGGATGTTAAAGTTTCTTCATGGAACCATTGATGACAATAAAGAAGCTTTATTTTAAGAGTGTAGGTTTTTTTTTTTATTTGATGCCAAGGTAATATATAACTCCAAAGTACAGTGTTATAAATATACATAATTTATATATATATATATATATATATATGCATATATATGTTTAAATCACATGTATGACATCAGTTCGCCTGTTTTTCTCATTTAATTGCCTTTTACATTGCATATAATATAATATTTTACATTGAAAAGCAGATTGTCTGAATATTATGCTTCTACTGTAAATCTTATAGGTAAATATTCCCATTTCTGTTAACCAAACATTGACATGTTTTAATATCTCTCTCTGAATAACAGTTTTTCCGGAACATTTTTAGCATGAAGATGCATTTTTGACCTAGATTTGAACCCTTTCCTCTGTTCTGTATGTAAACACACTCCGCAGATCTACAGATGAACAGCAGGCCGTTCAAAAATCACACATACTCCGTATGCCAGTAAACATTATTACAACAGGTAAAGCGTGTAACTAATAAAAGCCCAGTAAATAATGATCCTGATCCAGAAGTGAGTGAGAAACTGAGCTGAAGTTCTCCACCTGTGCTGCTCATGTCACTGAGAGGCTATTTTTGACCCTTCACTCGGGACACTTTTACTGCTGTCAGTACCTCCAGAGCTCAGAATCACCAGGCCAAATATTGGTTTGCCCAAATATCATTCGTCAAATATCATCACGGTTTAATTGACTTATAGAACATGACATCTAACTAAAGCACCATTACCAAACTGGGGGGGGAAAAAAGAAGAAAAATGGTAAATAAACATGTTTTGGTCTTTGTTGACATCTTTCACTAACAAATTGCATTGTGCTTAAGAAATGATTAGTTCATGAACATTCAAAGAATTTGAAATTCAAACAATGAAATGATTCGCGTCTTTTGATGTTTTTAATTTAATGTGCGTTAACTTCTGATCTTTATATAGGCTAATGTTTGCTGCGCAATAATAACTTTTTTTTTAATATTCCGCGTAATATTCCGATTTAAACCAAAGTTTAAACCCCAGCCGTTCTAGAATATTTTAACACCATCAGAGATGAAATACAACAATCACCTGAATAATTTCAGACGCGCGTCTTACCTGAACTGCGCTTTGGAGACTCCAGACTGACTCTTCGTGACTGCGCGTGTTAATCTCGAGTGGAGTGTGACGGTCAGACAGAACGAGGGTGTGAGAATGTGAAAGCGAGGCTCGTGACTCTCTGAACTCCTAATCAATAGTGATATGGATGACAGCTCCTGCTGCTCAGCTCCGGGTCTGTCAATCACCGCGGTGCCGAAGCGTCTCCAAACCCACCGAGCGCCAACGGGCTTCCAGCGCCACCAGCGTCCTAAAATAAACTCCTGTGGGAATTCCTTCAGGAAAACATCTCGACCACTGACAAAACACAGCGAAAGAAGTCCTGAATAACTGAACTGTAAGATATTCGAATATTAATATATATTAGTGTGTGTGTGTATAAACATATATATATATATATATATATATATATATATATATATATATATATATATATATATATATATGCATACATATATGCATATATGTTTATATATATATATATATATGCACACATATATGCATATATGTTTATACACACACACACACACACACATATATATATAATATATGTGTGTGTGTGTGCGTGTGTATATATATATATATATATATATATATAGATAGATATAGATAGATATATATAGATAGATATAGATTATATATATAGATTAGATATTATGTATGTTATATTAATATTAGAATATATATATATATATATATGTATTGATAATTGTAAATTATATTCGAATATTAATATATATAATATGATATATGAATATTTGAATATATATATATTTGTATTAATAATTGTAAATTATATTTGAATATTAATATAATATAATATATAATAATATTATGTATGTTGTATTAATATTCGAATATATATATATATATAATACTATAATTTACAATTATTAATTTATAAATAATTTTAAGTATCAAATTATAGATATTTGCAAATTCATTATATTATGTATAGACTAATTACTAGAAATGTTTATATAATTTTGTATAATTATATATACAGATATATTGTAATATATATGTAATAATAAGCTTATTACATATATTAAATATATATTGATGCAGTTTATATTATAATTCTTAAATGTAAAATTAATAAATGATCAGTCACATCACAGTAAAACTCCAAGAATCAGTTTAAAATAAATAATATTTGCAAATAGTTAACAAGTATTTCATAAACAAAATAATCAAAGTATAGGCTACCATTATATGAACCATTATAATTATTTATGATAATAAGGTTTTCGATATTTAGCATGATGTTTTTTGAAGTTTGTGGAATAAATGTACTCATAATTATCTTATATTTTACTGTACACAAAAACTGACACCATGCAAACTATTTTCCCCCAGTTTATTTGTAGCCAGTTTAGTCTGAGGAATTTGTCCCACATATAAACCGAACTGTTCATGAGTGACGTGTCTGTGAGATGAATGTGGCTCTGGAGTCAACAGTACAAGCAAATATCTCTCATATGTCTGTTTTGTTTGTGTATAGTGTAATTAGGACTAACAAGCTCTTCCGTCATGGCTGATAATAATGAAAATAGCTCATGGATAATTCAAGAGCTTCTCGTGGGAAAATGCAGAGCAAAGTAGGCTATTTAGATCATGTTTACATCATAAACTGCTTCTTCTCTTTTATTTATTTGATTATTATTAAGTCTCCCGGCTATAAGTAGGTTAGGGTTCATACAAAGTATGTCTGACGAGAAATAAAGAAGAATATTCTTAAACAAATAAACAGTTTTTGTTTGTGATTGTTTTTGATATATGTATATATATTCTTTTTGAACATAAATAATAAGTTTAAAAGTAGAATTTGTATGTTTATTAATACATTTACTTCACTTCTTAAGTTTTCTCCATCATCCTGCGATACATTAAATATTCCAGTAGGTGGCGCTATGACGTCACACGGTTGATCTGACCTCTAATGCCGCAGCAGTGTGATTAACATTCACCTGAATGTGTCAGGGCTGTGATTGGTCAGTGTGCTGCACACTTGAAGCTGATTGGCAGATCATTAAACAAATCTCCATTCTTAACCATGATAATATAGGCTAATATCATGCTTTTGAACGATTAGGCCTATGTATTAATGTAATTAGATGTACTAAGGTATTTACATGGTTCTTTGGTGACTGATAATAGCTTTTGGTCACTATTTTGTAGCATATTTAATTTCGCTTCAATCTCCCGAGCCCCACAGTAAACTTATCATAATTGAACTACCATAAGTGAATCATCAGAACACTTTCAGATGAACAGATATTAAATACGAAAGATAGATTTCTGCAGTAGCTGCCTTCTTATAGAGCAAACATGACCATCCAGTTTAATTCTGTATCTTTTCATATAACCTCCAAAGACAAACGCTCATAAATCCTCTCAGTGTAACAACAACAAGTCTCGGTTTTTACTGCATCCAGTCTTAAAATATAGAGCCTGTCTGGCCTGTGAAGGGAATGTTCAGGCGCACAAGTACTTTTATCTCTGTTTTAATGGTTACTGAAGCTCATGACTGTATGAATCACCATGAAAACCCTCTACATGATCAGATCAGGTCATTTAACCACAACAGATCTGATATGACACAACAGACATTTGCTTGGAACATATAGTTTGGGTTTTTAGAGTCATTTTGTATTGATTAAGATTACTCTTGTGTAGAAATAAGTGCACTTTTTAGCAAAAAAGAGTGAGAAATGTACTTAAGTGCAAACTGAATGTAATGTTTTTAAACACTTAACTGTATATAAACTATCTGACTTATGACTTTGTCTTTTAGACCAGTGGAAAGGTAATATCTGAAAACCCCTTAATATATACTTCTGCTATAATGCCAACGTTTATTTACATAAACTTGATATCCCTGATATCCATATTCTTCTACAAAAATGAGTTGTGGAGGGAATAAATTAGGACATTTGTATTTAAGATTTATTTTAAACCTCATTTTAAATCATTTTAAGCCATCTTGGGCCCCTCTTGGAAGTTTTCTGAGGCCCCCTCGTGGCCAAAAACTCCCGTAGACTTGCATTGACAGTGAGACCCTTATCATATATTCAGGGTGATGTCTATATCTGCCAATTTGAACAGTACATCCGACAATAAAACAGGCTTGCTTTCTTGAAGCCTGCCATGAACAAACATAGTGCCACATTACAATTAGCTAGCAGGCAGTACGTTCATTTTCGTATCAAAATATCCCTGAAATTCTACCCATAAGCCCCTGCTAATCCACACAAAAGCCTCCATAGACTCGATGAAAAAAGTGGCAAGCTGTCCTACTTCAGAACTGGATATCATCCACATTGTTAGACTTTAGACAAACAAGCAAATTTGTGACCTTCCGACGGAGAGCATTCCCAGCAGCCCTTGAGGTGGAGCTGTCGAAAGGTGAAGCTGTCTGCGATGTGATTTTCATACTGTTTGTGTGTTCAGATTGTATTTAGCACAATGTGGTGAGATCCTGCCAGCTCCCCGACGCCCATCTGTGTGTGTGTGTGTGTGTGAGCTGAAGGCTGGATTATGTTACTGATGGTCCCTGGCACACGCCGCACGCGTCCATGTGAGCCAAGTCCGCTGGGAAGCTGCTCTAGTTCTGGTATGTGGGTATGTGTCCGGTTGCGCTTCACGCTGAGGGCTGCTGGGATATAATTGATTTCTGTGCAAGAGGTTGCCATGTAAACTATATGCTAAAACACATCTGAAAAGACAAGAAATATGTGCACTAATGATGCATTTTCAACATGCCCTCATGAAATTTACAGTATGGTTGCCAGAACTTTACCGTTAAAAATATAGTAGTTTGGTATAAATATATAAATTATATAATGTTAATATTCCACCTAATGTTAAAAAAAATAATAAAAAATCTGTTTTGTACCTACTAATAACCACTGTAATAATACAGGTGTGTGTAGGCATACAGAAGATGCATGGTGCAATACACACTAATGATAACCAGAAACATAATTATTTAAACAAAATTACATCAAATGTAAAGTGTCATGTAGAAGACTGTGGGATTGTCAACTTGCGAATCCTTTTAAATCTTAAGATTATAAGACTATTCATTTTTACTTCCAAAATCTGTACATTTCACAGTAATTACATAAAATATCCCATTAGATCTATTACGTTTTTTTTTTTCATCATATATAGTAATGGAAACCTATGGAAGCTTGTTTCCGCAATGAAATAAAAAATAAAAAAGGTAATTGCAACTTTTTATCTCACAATTCTGACTTTTTTTCTCAAAATTGCGAGTTTATATCTCAAAATTCTGACTGTTTTCTTAGAATTGTGAGATATAAACTCACAATTGCAATTTTTAAAGTCAGAATTGTGTGATATAAAGTCAGAATTGCGTGATATAAGTCAGAATTGCGTGATATAAGTCAGAATTGCGAGATATAAAGTCAGAATTGTGAGATATAAAGTCAGAATTGCGAGATATAAACTCAGAATTGCGAGATATAAAGTCAGAATTGCGAGTTATAAAGTCAGAATTGCGAGTTATAAAGTCAGAATTGCGAGTTATAAACTCAGAATTGCGAGATATAAACTCAGAATTGCGAGATATAAACTCAAAATTGCGAGTTAAAGTCAGAATTGCGAGTTATAAAGTCAGAATTGCGAGTTAAAGTCAGAATTGCGAGTTATAAAGTCAGAATTGCGAGTTATAAAGTCAGAATTGCGAGTTAAAGTCAGAATTGCGAGTTATAAAGTCAGAATTGCGAGTTATAAAGTCAGAATTGCGAGATATAAAGTCAGAATTGGGGGATATAAAGTCAGAATTGCGAGATATAAAGTCAGAATTGCGGGATATAAAGTCAGAATTGCGAGTTATAAAGTCAGAATTGCGAGCTAAAGTCAGAATTGCGAGATATAAAGTCAGAATTGCGGGATATAAAGTCAGAATTGTGTGATATAAAGTCAGAATTTCGAGATATAAAGTCAGAATTGCGAGTTATAAAGTCAGAATTGTGAGATATAAACTTGCAATTGTGTGTTATAATGTCCAATTGTGAGGAAAAAAAAGACTGACTTTATGACTTTGACTTTAAAACTCACAATTCTGAGAAAAAAAGTCAAGTCGCAATTACCTTTTTTTATTAGTGGTAGAAACAAGCTTCCATAGAAACCTGCTGTTAACCAATTAACATATTTTTTTTAAAGATTTATTTTTGCCATTTTTGCCTTTATTATGATAGGACAGTAAACGAAGTGAGAGATGGGATCGGGAAAAGTCTGCGAACCGGCACCTCGAACCTGGGTCGCCCGAAGCGCAATGACGCTGCCCACTAGGCTATCACCGCTGATCAATTAACAGGTTTTGATATATAATATATATTTACTTTTGTGACTAATCATGGTAAACATGGCATGAACACCAGAAACTAAAAAGGGAATTTTACAGCTCCAGTAACTCCAGCCATTTTGTGTCAATTCTATGCACTATAGATTTACTTTAAAAATGATTTCTGCTTGGATTTAGAAATGATTTTCTGATTGATCCAAGACTAAACATCGCAAAGCATTGGACTGCATCCTTTTCAAATTAGGCAGTCCCAGAATGCATTGCAAAACTTGGACTGTTTTAATCAAATATTTGTGTGATTTTGTACTTTTATGATTATTAGAGGAGGGTGCAGGATTTAGAATAACTGTTTTCTAATATACTGTATATTGTAAGACATTTTATTTCTTTGATCAAACCTGAATGTTCAGCATCACTACTCCAGTCTCCAGTGTCACATGATCCTTCAGAAATCATTCTAATATGGGTGTTTTCTTTGTGTTTTCAGGATCAAATCTTTCAAGGAACCTTCCCTGCATGAATGCATTCACATGCAGCCCAGTGGAAGCATCAGTTCAGAGATGCACACAGACTTCAGTTACATTATGAAGGCAGCGTTCAGCCTCCTGGTAAATAACACTGATGAATAAATGGACTCTAATGTACTACACTTACCTAGCCAGGGCAGATTTACTCCGGTCACTACTGAAGATCACACTGCACACTCTGCGGCTTCTCCTACAGGTCTGTGTCATTTAATTCCACCCCATTAGAGCCGCACTCTTAATAATGGAGCAATGGGCAGTTTGCTTAGATTAAAAGCTTCCCTCTCAATAGAGTCATAATAACAGAAGCGCAGTCCAAACCGGCTCTCTCGCCACTTGCGTAATGATCTGCTCGCTGTACTAGCGCTGTGTCTTTCTGTCTAATTCACTCATTTACTCAGCTTCATGCCCTTTGCGGGGAATGCCATTATTGTTATTATTATTATTATATTCATAAAAGCTTCATTATATTACATAATTGGGGCCTTATACAATGAGTTCCACAATAATGTCATATTATTCCAAAAAAAGTATTGCGGTGAGATGTGGTTAAATTGTTGTCTTGTTTAAAGGTTGGCTGTATGTGCCATTTCTCTTTCTTAAGACTAAATGATCCATTCAACACCCTTCTAAACATCCATAGAAATGACTTAAAGTGCCCCTATTATGGATTTTTGAAAATTGTGTGTAATGTAGCTGTATGTGAATGTAAACAGTCTGCAAAGTTGTAAAGCTGAAAGTACATCAAAAATAAAGTTATTGTATCTCAAAAGAAAGAGTTGACTCTGAGCTGCTTAAATGAGTTGTTTGTAATTCGAATCCCATTTCCGTGAAGTTCACACATCACAAGTTAACACATTTGCATAATGTTATGGTAATGGGAGTTTGTTTCCGCATGTTTCCATTTAACCAGAAACCCATTGATTTTGGGACGATGGAACCAGAAGTGCTAAAATGCTAACTCGCTTCCGGGTTCCACCACTTTAACAATACTGATTAAAATTATTATTATGTACAAAACTTGTTTCCACAACAAGACACATGTTTTGAGGCAATCTTCTGCTGAAAATTCGAACCCACCTAAAAAAAGTTGCACAACCTAAACGTCCTGGAATAGAGCAAACGTAACACTCGCTGCGGGAACCCAAACAAGACTAATGGCCGGGGGTGGGGGGGGTCACATGCCTGTGATGTCAGCACATTTCCACAGTCACGATTGGCCGAGCTCAGCGTGAGAGGGGGCGGGGTGACACTGGGTGCCGCGAGGTCTTCCGACCCCGTTGGCTTATTTTAAGCCAAAAACACCTCCGCAAATAAATTGCCCCCACCGAGAGGAGTAATTGGTGTAGTGTCTCCCAGCACTAGCATGAGATAATGTCTGCGTCAGACTGCCAGCGCTCCACAGGACAGACCTATTTCCATGAGCCACTGGGCCAGAGTGCCACAGATGCCAAATGTTAATGACCTACAGTTTCAAACTCATAAAAGAGATAGATGTTCTCCTTTTGTGTGGGCAAATGTTCACTTTTGACAAAGGGTCTTTTGTAGAATTACATACTTAAAACTGTATTTAGTGATTTTGCTTTAATTATATGCCAAAGCTGCATGTTGAGTAAAAGAAATGGTGTTATTGCATTCCTAAAATGAACACTCACCAAGTGCCAAATGCGAGTAAAAATTGGTGTTGGTGAGTATATGAAACTGTGTCAATTTTTCAGTTGGCTGGTAACATTTTTATGAATCCTAACAATGCAACGTTGTGAGAACATGGATGTGAATGACGCTAGGGACATTTGAGGGGCCAGTGTTGTGTCATCACGAAAGTTTAAGCCTTGATAATTGAAATATTTAAGCACAAGAAGATGCGAAAGGGAACTTGATTCGTTATTCATTACTTGCTGTGCGTGAAGTTTTCTGAAGTGTGAGCGCAGAACAAGACAGCGTGCGAACACTAAATTGAGTTCTCTTTCACGTCTTCTTGTGCTTGAATGGACATTTTCAAGCAAAATTTATGTCAAAATGCCCGTCTTGGCAAGTATACTCTTATACATAGTCCGTTACGACTTAAGTGAACATAAACGGTTGAGAAAGAAAATGCATGTGTATCAGTATATTGGATCCGTGAATTAACTCTTAAAGTGACAGCAGCATATACCTGCTGCAGTCTGTGTCCTTAATGTTAATCAAACAACAAAAGACAACGAAAAATCACTCACTGCTTTTGAATAAATAACTTTTGTAACTTTTAAGGATGGCTGGTAAAAAATATTAATGGCCAGTAAATTTTCTTAAGTCACTGGCTGTTGGGAGGTGTGGCAAAAAGTTTGCCATCACTTTAAGGAGATGCAGAAAGCGATAAAAAAAAAAGACGTATTTGAACATGAACTCAATGCAAAGGAAAGGTAAAGTTATCTATTTTTATATCCAAGAAGGTAACTTGGTGGTTATGTGACACCAATGTTGTTTTGAAAGGTGTATTGTTAAATAATGTGTGCATGTGTTTCACATACTGTTTTTGTTTTGGGTTATTTTATGAAAAAAATATCATATAGTGTGCTAGTATTCCATTGTTGAACTAGTCACGAGTACAAGTTATCAGACCAAGAGTCGTTTTTAGGCATTGTCTTCATTTTGATTTATGATATTTGAACAGTGCATTTATTTTTATGCAGACAGGCCGCTGTCTCCTCGTGGGACCAAAGATAAATACCACAGTAACATTTTGAGTTGGCTGAAAGCACATTCAGAGCAGGACTACAGTAGTTAATGTTTAATGCAGCGGAGGTGATTCGAGCGGTTCAGGGTGAACAGAACGCTGTTAACCTGGGACGAAGATGTCTCAAGTTAATCTTTCATGCAAATCGTATTTCTGTAATTGTAGCGTGCCGATGTGACATGTCATGTTCTCTGAATCCAGCCGTGTGTTTCATGAATAACTGAAGAGGTGAACCTGGCTGCTTACAACAAAGGCATGTCAATTGCCTTTTCTGTGTTTCTACTGGCTACATGCTTACTTCTTCTGGTCTTGTAAATATGTTTTAGGTCCCTCCTTCAATGCAGGGTTATTATATGCATAATTAACACTGTTTCAGTGTGCATCTGTGGGCTGTTTTCTCATCCAGCAGGTGAAAATGGTGTGTCTGATCACTTAGTAAAGTAACAGAACGCCTCTGATTAACAACATAAATGATTTGAGGAATCAAGCACAGATGTAAACGCTGCAGGGCATTTAATAATGTGAGCATGAGCTCTAGTAATAATGTTACATACATTACAAAAACACTTGTTTTCTTGTGTATTTGCCTGGATGGAAAGTGTTTCTTTTTTTTTTCTTTTGGGTGTTTTTGGGAGCTCAGGGATGGTTGCGACATGCACTCCAGAAACAATTTTGTGCTGTGAAGATAAAAATTGTTCTCAGTGGGGGTTTGAGATGAGTCACATTCACAGAAGGTCCTTTTTTTATAAAAATTCACACTCCAGTGGAACAAACTCTGTGTTATGGCACAGTCACTTTCTGATGATATTTCACTTAAAGATATTTATTTAAAATTCATTTTTTAATAAAATTACTTTTAAAGGGGTGGTTGATTATGATTTCACTTTTTTAACTTTAGTTAATGTGTAATGTTGCTGTTTGAGCATAAACAACATCTGCAAAGTTACAACACTCAAAGTTCAATGCAAAGGGAGATATTTTCTTTTAAAGAAATCGCTTTTTAAGGACTACAACAAACGGCTGGTAGGGACTACAACGAGCTTCTTCCCGGGTTGGTGACATCACAAACCCCCAAATTTACATAATCCTTCCTGAGTCTCTCCATCAGTGTCGACTCCGGTTTGAACAATGTAAGGCTGAACACCATTACTGACAATCCTCATTTTGGCTGCGTGAGATTCTCCAGCTTTGTTGTTGTTGAGCAAACGAAGCGTGAGCTGTTAAAGCTCTGCCCTCTTCTGGAAAGGGGGCTGGGAGCAGCAGCTCATTTGCACTTAAAGAGACAAACACAAAAATGGCATGTTTTTGCTCACACCCAAATAGGGGCAAATTTGACAAACTATAATAAATGATCTGTAGGTGTAGATTACAGTGATTTTACCATGGTTTAAGAGGGTCTACTTCATGTCATACCTAAGAAAACCCCTTTTAACTGTAGTAAAATCACTGTAACAAGTGTCTTAATTCTTTGATCAAGCCTATGGACCTGAAGAATTGAACAAAGCGGTTAGAAATAGAACATAATCATGTAGAGCCAGTGTGAGTTTGTGAGCTCAGTCCGTGTTTGTGTTTATCCTTTCGGCCTTGTAGCCATGGGGTAATTCATCAGTCTGCTGTGGTTTGGGGTCTGAAGGGCCAGCCGTGACGGCACACTGCATCACCCATGAGTTTCATTTGATGTCAATGACTTATACTAGTGCAGATGCCAGTGCAGCTCTAAAAAATCACATTAACACACGGAGATAATGAAGTCTTTCAGCTAGACGCATCACACGTCACAGATAAAGACTTTCATTACACTCACACTTTGAGGAATCTGTATTGAGATGCAGCATTGGAAATGAGGCCACTGTAACAGTCATAAAAGCAAATATGATAAGAACAGCAAAGTAATATTCTCCATCTTATTTTATTACTTATGGAGCCAGAAAGATGACGGTGTCACTCGCATGAACTTTTGCTTTCGGTATTGAGATTATGGATTTAACAAATTAATAATTTTGTTTTTTGGTCTGAAATGCTTTTTCTGCTTTTTCGGAATAATCAGTCTGGTTGTGTCTCTTTCCTGTCCTTAGGTAACCCAACATGAAATTTCTCTGTACTGTCCGTCTTTCTATTTGTAATGAATTTCTTGAATAAATGTTTCAATTACAGTAGGCCTATAGAAAAGTTATTGTGTGATATCTCTGGCTTTAAAGCAAACTTAGAACCATGTAGCAATGCACTAGAAACCACCAAAACACTGTAGTGACTGCATAGCAATGCCTTAGTAACCATCAACAACCTGGCAACCACCTACAAGTCCTTAGCAACCACCCAGGACACCCCAGAAACCACTTAAAACAACTAGAACACCCTAGCAACAACCCAGAACATCTTAGAACCATGTAGCAATGCAGTATAAACCATCAAAACACTGTAGTGACTGCATAGCAACACCTTAGTAACATTCAAACAACCTGGCAACCACCTGGAAGTCCATAGCAACCACCCAGAACATCTTAGAACCATGTAGCAACACACTAGAAGCCACCAAAACACTGTAGTGACTGCATAGCAATGCCTTAGTAACATTCAGCAACCTGGCAACCACCTAGAAGTCCCTAGCAACCATTCAGAACAACTTAGAACAATGTAGCAATGCACTAGAAACCACCAAAACATTGTAGAGACTGCATAGCAACACCTTAGTAACATTCAGCAAACTGGCAACAACCTAGAAGTCCCTAGCAATCACCCAGAACAACTTAGAACAATGCAGCAATGCACTAGAAACCACCAAAACACTGTAGTGACTGCATAGCAGTAACCATCAACAACCTGGTAACCACCTAGAAGTCCCTAGCAACCACCCAGGACACCCCAGCAACCACTTAAATCACCTAAAACACCCTAGCAGGCACACAGAACATCTTAGAACCATGTAGCAAGGCACTAGATACCATCAAAACACTGTAGTGACTGCATAGCAGTAACCATCAACAACCTGGTAACCACCTAGAAGTCCCTAGCAACCACCCAGGACACCCCAGCAACCACTTAAATCACCTAAAACACCCTAGCAGGCACACAGAACATCTTAGAACCATGTAGCAAGGCACTAGATACCATCAAAACACTGTAGTGACTGCATAGCAGTAACCATCAACAACCTGGTAACCACTTAGAAGTCCCTAGCAACCACCCAGGACACACCAGCAACCACTTAAATCACCTAAAACACCCTAGCAGCCACCCAGAACATCTTAGAACCATGTAGCAATGCACTAGAAACCACCAAAACACTGTAGTGACTGCATAGCAGTAACCATCAACAACCTGGTAACCACCTAGAAGTCCCTAGCAACCACCCAGGACACCCCAGCAACCACTTAAATCACCTAAAACACCCTAGCAGCCACTAGATACCATCAAAACATAGCAACACGCTTGCAACGCCATAGTAATTATCATTGACCTGGCAATCACATAGAACACCCTAGCAACCACGCAAAACATCCTAGAACCATGTAGCAATGCTCTAGAAACCAACAAAACACTGTATTGATGGCATGAGTTTGCCTTAGTAACTATCAACAACCTGGCAACCACCTAGAAGTCCCTAGCAACCACCCATAACAACTTAGAACCATGTAGCAATGCACTAGAAACCACCAGAAACACTGCAGTGACTGCATAGCAATGCCTTATTAACCATCAACAATGTGGTAATCACCTAGAAGTCCCTAGCAACCACCCAGGGCACCCCAGCAACCACTTAAATCACATAGAACACCATAGCAACCACCCAGACCAACTTAGAAGCATGTATCAATGCACTAGAAACCGACAAAACACTGTAGTGACTGCATAGCACCACCTTAGTAATCATCAACAACCTGGTAACCACCTAGAAGTCCTTAGCAACCACCCAGAACATCTTAGAACCATGTAGCAAGGCAGTAGATACCATCAAAACATAGCAACATGCTTGCAACACCATAGTAACCATCAACGACCTGGCAACCGCCTAGAAGACTCTAGCAACCAACTAGCAACCCCTTAGCATCCATCCAGAATATCCTAACATCGTAGTGGTGAGTTTTACGCATTGTATTGTAGAAATCTACTTCGCTTTTGGGATGCATTGAGTATAGTAACACTATTCCAGATCCACTGGTTTAACAGTCCATCTGTGTGACAGACTTGACTCTTAATGACCAGATTTCTCCATCGCCCTGCACAAAAGAGACACCCTAAAGGAATGCTATACAAATTTGCATACTCCTCCCCCTCTCGATCGCATCCCATTAGCCGATTTCTTTGGTAAGGTTTTTTTTTTCTTGTCCTCCTATTCCAAAAAGATCTTATCAGGTTTTCCCCTCGCCATTTCTTCTTCATTCCCCAGTTCCATTTTAGCATGGAGGGATTATTTATGAGGGAGGTGAGTGTTAGGCCACTGAAATGAGCCTCAGACGCTGGAGAAGATTTCAATCACTACAGATCCGTGGCTCAGGCCCTGACCTTCCTGTAAGAGCACTCTTCCTGGAATGAGGAATGGGGGCGGGTGAAGACTGGGATAGAAAGAGAGAATCCAGACAAAATCAGTAATGTTTAAATGTGCGATATTCATTTATAAAACACAGCCACATTTACAATGACAAAATTAATGATGAATAAAATGTGATTCGCTATTGGGCAGGGAAAAAAAACTGCTGGGAAAATGAAAAGCAAGTTCGTCGTTTACTTGATCTAATCCATTAAATTTCAGTTATGGAGCATCTTAATGGCTTGTTATAGCTTTATTGCATCCCTCGTTGTGGATTCTCGACATATATGCAGATGTAAGGGGATAAAATTTGCCATTTCAAAGAGCATCGTAATGTATATGTAATGTTTATGTAAAGAGCAGTATAGTTATTGTAAACTAAAACTATTAAAAATCACACACACACACAGAAATATTTGACAAAAGCACAAAATTACTCAAATAAATAAATAAAAATATTAATAAATACTATAATACTAAAATAACACTTGTGAAGAATGATGAATTGACTGTAGGATCTGTTGGCATTGGTGACCTCAGTGGATTTGGGTGTTAAGCAGACGACCAGCAATTCTGATAGAGATAAACAGTTAATCCATGACCTTTGAGAGTTACTAACACATCATTAGTCTTTGCCCAGCAGCTCTTAGTGATGCAAACCATGCAGACGCCCTCAGCTGTGCTGTAGTCCTCCAAAAAGAATCTTGACTGTTTCATCATGTGCTTGAGAGAATTCTGGCTTCTTTTCATTCTGATGATGATATTTGGAACACTCCACCCTTAGTTTTTCATGGGTACTGCCTCTATAATTAGTGTACTGTAAGTAACTTTCAATAAAAAAGCATCTGTTAAATTACAAATAACATTAGTAAATGCAAGTCTGGAGTCGTGACATTGAATGCATAATGAAAAAATGGTATTTAATATTTGCTAATGCATTTACTAACATTCGATGAGCAATGCATTTGTTATTTTATTAATCTTTTTTAGCTTTTGTTTTTACAAATACAGATATTCATTGTTAATTTATGTTATAAAGGCAACAGTAACTCAAATAAGCACTCGTTACAACCGAGGTCTGCAGAAGAGCATCTCTGAAAGCACAACATGTCCAACCTTGAAAAAGATGTGCTACAGAAGCAGAAGACACACCGGTGACACTCCTGTCAGCTGAGAACAGCAAACTGAGGCTACAATTCACATGGGCTCACCAAAACCGGACAATAGAAGATTGGAAAAATGTTGCCTGGTCTGATGAGTCTGGATTTCTGCTGCGACATTCAGATGGTAGGACAACATGAAGCATGGATCCATCCTGTCTTGTATCAGCGGTTCAGGCTGCTGGTGGTGTAATGGTGTAATGTGTATTTTCTTGGCACACTCTGGGCCTTTTAGTACCAACTGAGCATCATTTAAACACCACAGCCTACCAGAGTTTTGTTCTGACCATGTCCTTTATGACCACAGTGTTCTCGTCTTCTGATGGCTACTTCCAGCAGGATAACGCTCCATGTCACAAAGCTCAAATCATCTCAAACTGGTTTCTTGTTCTTGACAGTGAGTTCACTAAACTCAAATGGCCTCCACAGTCACCAGATCTCAATCCAATAGAGCAGCTTTGGGATGTGCTGGAACGGGAGAGTCACATCATCAGTGTGCAGCCGACAAATCTGCAGCAACTGTGTGATGCGATCATGTCCTATCAGATATCATGTTTCCAGCACCTTGTTGAATCTATGCCACGAAGATTTAAGGCAGTTCTGAAGGCAACCGGTCCAACCCGGTACTAGCAAGGTGTACGTAATGAGTGGCTGGTGAGATTGTAATCAAGAAATGTTTGTAATGATAATGCACTGAACTATTTCTGAACAACAGAGCTTAATTCTGATTCGTTGCATAACACATTTTCAATCAGCAAGAATGGAAGTAATCTGATCTCATATCTGTACGACAGGTGCAGAATCAACACTAATCAACCCTAACTAATCTATCTAATCACACTAATCTACCCTAAATGAGGGTCCATCAAAGGCCAATACTTCTCAAATTGTAATGAATCAAACATTAATTTCGTTTGGGTTGAGGTTGATGTGGTTCTGAGCACCTGGAGCGATGCACCTGTTATACGCAAATCCGTGATGGATGCTTGATTATTTTAGCCCAGTGTTTTAAATACTTCATTTTTACTCTCAAAAGCATGTCAGTTTTATGCCCAAGAGCAGGTTTACAGGTGCATGTGCAGTAAACTTTACAGCATGTGCACCAGATGAATGAGAGAATGGAGGCATATGGACCAGCAGCTGAGTGTTTGTCCCTGCTGGTTTGAGCTCAGATCCGTGTCAAACTCAGCTTTCATGCTTTTTGATGTTGGCCTAAATAACATCTAGATCTACAATCTAGATCATTTGAACTACTTTTAAAGTTTGAAAGCTGAAAGTAGCCCAATCGTGCAACTTATTTTATAGATTTGAGGAGCTTAGCAGCATCTTTTCTCCAACTGTGGAAATGTTACACATGGTTTGGCTACCATAAAGTGTCCAAATGATTTTTTTTGTCTTAATTTTGAACAATATATCTATGCTTTTTGCTTTTTAATTTGAAAATCAATTGAATTATTTTATAAAACTAACAATCTTATATTTTGCTTTGAGATTTTTCAATATAATAAAAAACATGCAGATATTTTTAAAGGGGTCCTTGATTATGATTTGACTTTTTTAACTTCACTTAGTGTGTAATGTTATTGTTTGAGCATGAACAACATCTGCAAAGTTATGACATGCAAAGTTCAATTCAAAGGGAGATTTTTTTTTTTTACAGAAATTGCTTTTTAAGGACTAAACGACTGGTAGGGACTACAACGAGCTTCTTCCCGGGATAGTGACATCACTAACCGTAAAATTTACATAAACCCCGCCCCCGAGAACACACAACAAAGGGGGCGAGGCCATGTTGGGCTGCTTTAGAGAAGAGGAAGAGTTGTTGTAGTAGAGTGTTGTTGATGCCGTCATTTTACGCCGGACTGTTTCACAAACGAGGGTCAATTCAGTGCTGGATTTGCACAAAAGATTAACATGACGGCACATGCTAGTGGATGAGTTGAATCAACTCCACAGCAACTACATAAATTTATCCACTAACCATTCAGAAACGTCCAGTTTCATTCTAAAAGTTGTAACTTCTTCCTGAGTCTCTCCATCAGTGTTGACTCCGGTTTGAACAATGTAAGACTGAACACCGTTACTGACAATCCTCATTTTGGCTGCGTGAGATTCTCCAGCTTTGTTGTTGTTGAGCAACCGAAGCGCGAGCTGTTAAAGCTCTGGAAAGGGGGCCGGGAGCAGCAGCTCATTTGCATTTAAAGGGACACACACAAAAGCTGTGTGTTTTTGCTCACACCCAAATAGAGGCAAATTTGACAAGCTATAATAAATGATCTGTGGGGTATTTTGAGCTGAAACTTCACAGACACATTCTGGAGACACCAGAGACTCATATTACATCTCGTGAAAAGTGTCATAATAGGTCCCCTTTAATGTTAATTTCACTATTTAAATCAAAAGTTGTATATTATTATTTAATGGACCTGAGCTGACATAAAATAACAATGAAACAGTTACTCAGTACTTAAATGTATAAACACACTGTAACAAGGACACCTTAAAATAAAAAGTTACACTTTATTTTAAGGTGTCCGTGTTTCAGTGTAATTATACATTTAAGTACTGAGTAATAATAATTAACTACATGTACTTACTATAGGGTCTGGTTTAGGGTTAATTGCATGTAATTAGGCATAATTTATAGTTATTACTATACAGTAACTACATGTAACATGTGTAACATTGACACTGTAAAATAAAGTGTTACCAAATAAAGTGTAACCGGCATTTCTTTGTAATTGTTGAGTGAAAATTTAGTCAGTGTATTTTTATTAACTAACGTTAACGAAGATTAATAAATACTGTAACAAATGTGATGCTCATTGAATGATAACTAATAGGACTTTACTGTAAAGTGTTTCCAAACTTTTTAGGGTCACTGTGCATTTACATAAATTGAGCAGATGCTTTTATCCGAACGCTTATATAGTGAACAGAAGGCGTGCAGGCAATGAGCCTATTTATTTAGTGGTTTGCAGAAGTGACCTTCAACTATGATGCTGAAACTTGCTCTTATAAACTCCAGTGTCCAATTTCATCATTTAAAACTCATGACGTAGGTTATTTACAAATGTTCCTGCCTTTCATTTGCCCTTTAGTTGCAGATGAGCATTTGATGTGCGAACGGGAAACATCTACATCTGTCTGTATGTGTGTGTGTGTGTGTGTGTGTCAAACCTTCTGCTCACCCCCTGCAGCGCCGATGAGAACAGCGAAAGCAGAAACATGACATCCGCTCTAGTCATCTGGGAATGAAACTGTTCATCCTTAAGGAAGAAGATGACGTGCCGTACGTACGTGTTTGCCCTTGAGTGTACAGCCACGTATGCATTTACATGCATCGTCCTCGTATAGAGAGTCACTGGAAACACACTTCAAACATTAAACCCAGTCAAGTGCACAAGCGCCTGTGGACATGAAGGGCTCTTGGTAACATAAGAGTAATCCAAGCTTACATTCAGCGCTAAACCACACCGGCCGACTCTGTGCATCCCAATCAGTTGTTCATCAGTTCACACACGTCTGTTCTGCCCTTAACACTGAGCCCAGGGACGCCGGTCTCCTTGAGCCGAGACTCCAGCAGCTTAAACTCTATATGAAGAGGACACAGTAACCAGAATGAGTCCAAACCCACGCCACGAACATCTCCATCATCTACACTTCACTCTGAGAGCTTTTCTACAACTCTTAATATCAAAACAGCGTTTTGAGGATTGTCCAATAAAGACTGCGTTTGCATATATTATATGACATACTTGCGTAATATTCTGCTGTGGAAATGTTTCCATTAATCAGTCAATCAATATTTGAAAAGTGAAGGAAAGACAAAGTCTGAAGACGTTCAATGGGAAAAGTTGGGTTTCATTGATTTAGAAGCAACTGATATAAATATATATAATGCTAAAAATGCTAAGTTTGGTCTCATACATTTTATATGTTTTTGCATAATTTGGTGTCTTTAAAAAGGAGAAAAATCTGAGACTTTAGTAAATGCTACAAGTACATGTGCTCTATTTCATCTCATTGCTGTCTCTGAGACAATTGAGATATTAAAGATATGTCATTTGTGAAATTCCTTAAGAGATACTCAAGTAATTTGGAAGAATTAGATGAGAAATATTTGAAACTTCATTGGAATTTTGGCACATCTGAAAATTGTGGGACATTGTGAGATCTTTAGAGGAGATGTGAGATTACTGGGGTTTTTACTAGGAGAAACAAAATATGAGAAATGGACAACTCAGATTGCTATTTGTTTAATGTTATTGCTGTCTAGAGAATCAGTCGAGTTTTTAAAGAGATCTCATTTGTGTTTTTTCTACTTTGGTCTCAGAAGAATTAGATGAGACATATTTGAGTTACTATGGAAGAATCTGGCTTTTCAGGGCAGATTTTCAATGCAATGCAAAACTGAAAACAATTCAGACATTGCTGAGATCTCTAGAGGAGAAACGTGTAAGATCACTGGGGTCTTGATTTAGGAGAAAATCTGAGAAGCAGGAAACTGCTCTATTTAATCTCACTGCTGTCTGAAGAATTGATTGAGATGTTTAAGAGATCTTATTTGTGTTTTTTCTCATGAGATATTTGGGTTACTTGGTCTCAAAAGAATCAGATGAGAAATGTTTGGTTGATGTGACATTTCAATGCAAGTTTGAGACATTGTTGAGATCTCTAGAGGAGAAACATGAGATCACTGAGGTCTTTTACTTTAGGAGAAGAATTTGAAAAGCAGGAGACTGTAATTGCTCTATTTATTCTCATTGCTGTCTAGAAGAATCGATTGAGATGTTTAAGAGATCTTATTTGTGTTTTTTCTCATGAGATATTTGGGTTACTTGGTCTCAAAAGAATCAGATGAGAAATGTTTGGTTGATGTGACATTTCAATGCAAGTTTGAGACATTGTTGAGATCTCTAGAGGAGAAACATGAGATCACTGAGGTCTTTTACTTTAGGAGAAGAATTTGAAAAGCAGGAGACTGTAATTGCTCTATATTTATTCTCATTGCTGTCTAGAAGAATCGATTGAGATGTTAAAAAGATTTTTCTACATGGGCAATTTGGTCTCAGAAGAATTTTCAGTGCGATGCAAATTCGAACAGTTTGAGACATTGTTGAGATCTCTAGACGAGAAACATGAGATCACTGAGGTCTTTTACTTTAGGAGAAGAATTTGAGAAGCAGGAGACTGTAATTGCTAATTTTTAATCTCACTGCTAGGAGAATCGATTGAGGTGTTAAAGAGATCTTATTGCCTAATTAGATTAGAAATATTCACGTTAATATGGAAGAATCTGACTTTTCAATGCAGATTTTCAATGCAATGCAAATTTGAGAACAATTGAGATCTCAAGGTCTCAAGATCTTTTAGTAGAAGAATCTGAGAAGCAGGAGACTGTAATTGGTCATTTAATCTCACAGCTGTCTATCAACTGATATGTTAAAGAGGTCCCATTTGTGTTATTTGGGAATTAAATGAGACATATTTGTGAAGAATCTGACTTTTCAATGCAATGCAAATTTAAACAGTTTGAGACATTGTTGAGATCTCTAGAAGAGAAACATGAGAAAACATTGTAATTGCTCTTCATTTAATCTCATCGTTGTCTAGGAGAATCGATCGAGCTGTTACAGAGATCTTCTTGCTATTTTTTTCTTTCCTATGGGATGTCCAGTCATTGCTACACCCCCGTGTTTACCGTGTGGTGTAGCTCTTCAGTCTTCACGTTCACATTCATCCAGTGGTTGGTGTGGGATCCGGTCGCGTCCTTCTCCCGCAGCATCATCATCATCAGCGCTCGTCATGAAACCCGTCTTCCTCATTCAGTGATGTGATGTGCGCTCGTGCACCGGCGCTCGCCGTTTCTCATCATCATCATCAGCAGCGGCGGCGGCGGCGGCGGTCGGAGCGGACAGACAGTAGCGGATTCTCTCAGCTTCTCTAGAGGATGTACCGTGTTACCGGAGGGAAACGGCGGAGAGTCTTTCCGGGGGCCCTTCCCTGAGAAACGAACAAGGACGGAGCGGATCGACGCGGATTTTTTGACACGATCTGTGCGGTGAGTGAACCTGACATGCTAAAAACACGCCAAAATGAATGACACACGCATGTAAGAACGGGGAAGAGCTTCATACCGCTGTCAAACATGCATGTAAATTTCTGCTGCATCGGGTCTGACGCATTTTGCAGTTGTCTGTGTGCCAGGGGCCAAAGCTGGAGCTCAATTCAGTCTGTTCGTTTCTCTCGGTACTAAAGTTATTTATTTAGTGTGCATTTATTTATTTATTAGTGTTCACATTAATGCAACATTAGCTTGGGCATCTTCAGTGACATCTTTGACAAGGCTGTTTGTTCTTATATGAAAGTTAATTGACTTTATATGCATGACAGGTGATATCACAGCACGGCATATATAGCTATAGATTTGTTTGTACATATGTAAACTGTAAGATTTGTGTGAAATGCATAATGATTAACCCTTTGATGTCTACTGTAAGAGATGATGAGATGTTTGTTGTCATGGTATCAAAGTAAACGGTCAGTTTCTTTGACAAGATACAGCAGATATGGAAATATTTCTGAAGCTGAAGCATCACTGATGTTCAGTCTCTTTTCTTTCAGTTGCTCGGGCTTCTTTAATAGGATTTGCTCCCTTATATTTCCCCAGAGTTGTTTTGCTTAATGCCTTTTAATTGATCTTATATGTGTCACAATTAGTGCACATTCGAGCTGTTTGTACCTGAACTGATGCTTAAACATGACTTTGCTTGTGTTTTTTATGTGTTACTTGA
This sequence comes from Elopichthys bambusa, assembly GCA_037101425.1. Lineage (NCBI taxonomy): Eukaryota > Metazoa > Chordata > Actinopteri > Cypriniformes > Xenocyprididae > Elopichthys > Elopichthys bambusa. The sequence goes on from CM074451.1 coordinate 2,818,366, forward strand.
ATGAAAATCAAGTATAGTTCAAATTTCTATTCTATTTTGTATAGAATGTCTGGCTGTATTTGTCTGCAGTGTCTGAAACGCATCATTAACTCTTTAAGTTAATTGTCTAAGTATAGTTACTGAGAGAGACTGTTGTCATGGTATCACGGTAAACAGACAGTTCCGTTCATGACACACTAATCAACTTATTTTGTTGATACTGTTACTGTAAGAGATACTGATATTTGGTTGTCATGGTATCAAACTAAACACAGCATAGCAGAGATTCAGTGAATGACAAGATCCGAATCAAGATACTTAAAGGGACAGTTCACCTAAATATGAAAACACTGTCATCATTTACTCACCATCAACAAATGTAGAAGTCTCCAAAAATTACAAAACAGCACCATAATATACATTCAAAAATGTTTAGGCCTATATTTAAGATTTATGTATTTGAATTGCATATAAAATTTCCATCCATTTGGATTACGCCATTTAGACATGAACTTAATGTGAGGCATACATACAATAATCAGGTACAAACAAATAGTGTTCACAATAACCAGTTTTATATATTTCTCATCAATAAATCCAATTTGTTTCAATCTCATACATTTGAACTAACTGAATGTTGCTTGTTCCACAGCTATAGCCCCATTTTTTTTTCATACTTTATGAATACATTTAACTGTTTTAACAATAAACAGAATTATGCTGATTTGAAGCAATTTGAATGAATTCATTTTGAAAATATGATTATTTAAAAAATAGTTAATAGATATGCAAATGCAAATAGTTAATAATAAACTATGCCATGATTTTTGGTGCAGAAATCTTACCTGTTTTTAATTTATGTATATGACTGACAATCATAAATTGCTAGTAGGCCTGAATATTACAAAGAATTAGTAATAAATGACAAGTAACATATTGAATTAAATGTGAAATTTATTTCCTGTGTAACATAACCTACTCCAATAATCTTTGTTTTATTTAAAAATCTTTGAAAAATCATTTTTTTACAGTCTAGACTTTTGTAATCGAACAGGTTGTTATTTGTTAAAAAATCTTCGCCAAGAACAACTAAACGTGTATTCAGATTCCTAAAATGGCACATCCGATTTTCAGTGAAGTACATCTTAAATATCCATCTGGTTTATTGGAAGAAATCTGTGTAAAGATTCTTCAGAATTTCTCACTTTGTTTTCCAAGGAAAAAAAAACAATCTTTGCAACAACATTAAGGTGAGTAAATAATGACTCTGACTATCCCTTAAAACCTTCATTAGGCTATATATTCTCTCGATCTCAAAAACAGCGATTTTCACTGAATTTCAGTGTTGTAACTCTCCTCCAGGGATGGCTGTTTTAAGCTCGAGAGACACAAACCGCTGATAGATTCTCTTTCTATCGCTAAACTGTAAGCAAAAACCAGTCAGCGATTGATCCCAGTGTCCCACAGCTGCCTGATTTAACACATATTTAGGGCTTTTCTCCCCCCAGATGTTCTGTCCCAGCGCTGGCGTGGCTCCAGCTGGCGTGCGCGGCTGCGATTGGTTCTCTCCGCAGGTGTCTGACGGGCGAGGGGTCTCAGTTGGACGGGACCTTCCGTAATTAAAATCCCGTTGTAGCGGTGGGGGGTTTGATTGATTGTGCTTTTGGGTGTTGTGGCAAATCTGAAGACCGCGCGGTGGTCGTCGCTCGGCTCTGCAAGAATAAATCAGCATTTAAAACAAACACTACCGTTCATCTCAATTAGAGGAAGCGTGGCGGGTCGTCGGCACAGTTTTAGTCGAAGGTGGCCGTGGATCTGAGCTCACGCAGCCGCAGGCGGATGACCCTGTGTCTCTCCTCCACACAGCCATTAGACAGCAGGCGCTTTTAATGAAACACTTTATACGTGTGATGTCAACAGGGATTTATCCTTTGGCTGTGATGCAGGATGAAGCTCAAACAGTGCAATCAGGATCCAGAATTAACCTTTTCCACACCTGCCAGTGGCATGTGGATTGCTAGCCATAAATATTTCTTACCAGGATGATTTTATTGTGTATTATTTTTTTCTTTCCCAAAAATGTTTTCAATGTTAAATGTAATTTATTTCTGTGATCAAAGCTGAATTTTCAGCATCAGTGTCACATGATCCTTCAGAAATCATTCTAATATGATGATTTGCTGCTCAAGAAACATTTCTGATTATTATCAGTGTTGAAAACAGCAGAAAACAGGAAACAGTGATATATGATAAACCAGCAGCCATATCACCCTGTAGCCCAAGACTGGTTTCCCACTGAAGCTAAGCAGGGCTGAGCCTGGTTAGTACCTGGATGGGAGGCCTCCTGGGAAAACTAGGTTGCTGCTGGAAGAGGTGTTAGTGAGGCCAGCAGAGGGTGCTCACCCTGTGGTCTGTGTGGGTCCTAACACCCCAGTATACACTATACTGTTAAAAAGCACAGTCCTTCGGATGAGATGTTAAACCGAGGTCCTGACTCTCTGTGGTCGTTAAAAATTCCAGGATGTCCTTCGAAAAGAGTAGGGGTGTACCCTAACATCCTGGCCAAATTTGCCCATTGGCCTCTGTCCATCATGGCCTCCTAATCATCCCCATACACTGACTGGCTTCATCACTCTGTCTCCTCTCCACCAATAAGCTGGTGTGTGGTGGGCGTTCTGTTGCAATATGGCTGCCGCCACATCATCCAGGTGGATGCTGCACATTGGTGGTGGTTGAGGAGACTCCCCCTTCCGTATGTAAAGCGCTTTGAGTACCCAGAAAAGTGCTATATAAATGTAAGGAATTATTAATTATATGTTTATTTTCAGGATTCTTTAATGAATCTATTGTTCAAAAGAATGGCATTTATTCAAAATAAAAATCTTTAAGTCTTTAATGTCACTTTTGACATTATTATATGGTTTGCATGTCTTGTATTTAATTTGCATGTCTACACCAGTGAGGGTCAGACTATCATTCTTACAGTTCAGTTTAAGCTGTATACAGTGTTGCCAACCATCGAGTAGCTGTTTAATGTATTTGCCAAAGCCAGTTTTTCAGTTTTTCACTTGGCAAGTGTTCATTTTGGACCCTGCGATCAATGAATTGAAAAGAACTGCAGTGCACATGAGTGTTAAATGAATGTTTTCCTGTCAATATTGCATTGTTTAGCATTGTTTGTGCGCGGCTGCATTACTTGGCCACAAAAAAATCAAACCACATCTTAGATTATGTATAAACTAATTAGTTTTGATCTACTTAATTTTGACTGAAATTCTTGTTAAAACCAAGAAAAAATGGTCTACAAGAGGTCAAAACCACACCAATGACTTACTGTTCCAAAGAACGGTAATGTAATTTTCTGTTCCCTATCGATATTTCCACTCATACTGTGTATGGGGAAAAACTCCTTTTCTCTGATTTACTGAAGACTTTTTCAATAACGCAGTGTAACTGCACGGCTATTGGTTCGATCAGTGTAACTTTTTGAACCAATGATGGCGATGCAGCATGCCAGAGCCCACCAAATTGTTTCGCCATAGGAAAACAGATCTATCTTCTTCAGCGACGACAATGCTTCTCTTCGCTGGACACCGAGACTTAATGCCTTCGTCTTCTCTCGCCTGCTCGCCGTGGATCAAGCTCACTTCTCGCCATCGACGGGCTTCGCAGCGGACCAGCTGAGACTCGCCGACCACCTGCAGTGCCCTTGCAAACTGCCCGCTCTCTCGCGCCACTCACAAACCTCCTGAATCGCCGTCAGCAGTCTCTCAGCACTTTCCCTGCCGCCATCCGGCGATATTAAAAGAGCTGTTTCCTGCAGTTTATACGCCTAAAAGAGCATATTTCACATACTCTGCAGGGCACGGTGAGTGTGTCTTTGGCTGGGCAAGCCCCACGCGGAGGCCACGCTCACCAGGACTTCATGCTCTCACTGCGAGAGCATGAGTCTGGCATCTCTGCGCTCGCGGATCGCTTCTTTTCAGAAAGGGGTCCCGCTCCCCGCTCCCTTGTCAACGTGCTGCACCATTCTTCCCAAAACCGTGCTGACTCAGCAGCAGAGCAAGCCGGCGCCCTCCGCCACCCGGCCAGTGCCACCACCGGAGCCACGTCAGCAAAAGTGCCAGCCCTTCCCGAGATGTCAGGGACCCCGGCCCAGGATTGTGCTGGACCCGATGCCTCCGAAATCTTCCTGATCCGTCAGGAAGGAAGAGGATGGGGCAATGTCTCACTGTGGCCGGACCACCCCCAAGCTGCCTCGCTTAAGTCTCCCACCACCCTGATCATTTCCGTGTGCTGGAGAAAATGTGTTTGTTGTGCATGCTGGGCCCACGATTGTTGCGCCCGTGCCAACCGCCGTTGTCACAGCGAGAGAAATAAAACACAAACATATTCAAATAAGGAGCAAATTTCCTCTTCCACCCACCGCATTTCAAAGGGCCCCAGGTCAGCGGTCTGTCATCCGCCCTAATCCAACCTCTTTCCACGTGTGCCGAGGCTTGGCAGGCCATCCCCGGAGTGTCAAGCTGGGTGTTGGTGAAAGCGGAGGCATAGAAGTGGTCCCTCCACCCGAGAGCGAATCGGGTTTTTACATCCGGTATTTCCTCGTCCCCAAGAGAGATGGCGGTCTCAGACCCATCCTCGACCTCAGACTCCTGAAATGCTCCCTCATGAGATGGAAGTTCAGGATGTTGACGTTGAAACAGATCCTTGCGTAGATTTTCCCCAGGGACTGGTTCTTCTCACTGGATCTGAAAGACGCATACTTTCATATACAGATAGCCCACATCACAGATGATTCTTGAGATTCGCATTTGAGGGAGTGGCTTACCAATATAAAATCCTTTCCTTCGGGCTATCCCTAGCTCCACGCACTTTATGAAGTGTATAGACGCAGCTCTTTCCCCTCTAAGGCAGATGGGAATCCGCGTTTTGAATTACCTCGACGACTGGCTCATATTGGCCCAGTCTCAGGACGAGCTAGCACACCACAGATACGTGATCCTCAGCCACTTGGAGTGCCTGGGACTCAGGGTCAATTTCGCCAAGAGCTCACTGCTCCCCAGCCAACGAATATCATTCCTGGGAGCTGTCTTCGACTCAGTGGTTCAACCGTGGGGTTCCCCTAGGGGTGGTATCCAGAAGGATGGTGGTCTCGACGGACGTGTCCAACATGGGTTAGGGCGCTCTGTGCGAGGGCAGACCAGCATTCAGCTCTTGGTTGAGTGAGGAGAGCCGGCTACACATCAACTGCTTAGAGATGCTAGCAATTTGTCGGGCCCTCCAAGCCTTCCTGTTGGTCCTGAGGGGACACCATGTCTTAGTCCGATCGGACAGCATGACGGTGGTGTCCTACATAAATCACCAAGGCAGGCTTTCGTTCAGACGTCTCTATGTGCTGACAAAGCGGCTCTTGGAATGGGCGCTGCCCAACCTGCGATCGCTGAGCGTTGCATGTTCCGGGCAAAATGAACCAGGGAGCAGACACGCTGTCTCGGAGCAATGTCCCCTCAGACGAGTGGACGCTTCACCCCCAGACGGTTCTCAAAATCAGTGAGTTCACTCTCACTGCCCAATCTTCTTTTCAAGGGACAGGGATGCGCTGGCCCATGACTGGCCCAGCCTCTTCCACTATGCTTTCCCCCAATCGCTCTGATCCCTCAGGTCATCAGACTTGTCAGGGAAGACAATCACAAAGTTCTCCTGGTGGCCCCACTCTGAAGGAACCAGCATTGGTCCTCAGAGCTGTTCAGGCTTTCACCAACAGCCCCGTGGCCGATCCCCCTGAGAGGGGACCTCCTCTGTCAGGCGAACAGGATGATTTGGCACCCCCAGCCCGAGCTGTGGGCTCTGCACCTCTGGTCCCTCGATGGGAGCCTATCGTCCTCCACGATGATGTACTGAATACCTTTTCTCAGGCCAGAGCTCTGTCTACTAGACGCCTCTATGCCCAAAAATGATCGGTCTTCACCACCTGGTGTACGGTCCTGAACGAAGATCTGGTTGAGTGCGACATATCTTTGATATTGTCATTTCTCCAAGAGCATCTGGACAGGGGTCTCACACCCTCCATGCTCAAAGTATACGTGGCAGCCATAGCAGCGTTTCATGCCGCTATTGCTGGCCAGTCGGTGAGGAGAAACGGCCTAGTTGTTTGTTTCTTGAGAGGTTCTAGGAGATTGAATCCCCCTCGTCCTCTCACAGTCCCCACCTGGGACCTCTCCATGATCCTCAGAGCACTCAAAGGTCCTCCCTTTGAACCGCTGCGGTCAGCTGACCTTCGGCCCCTCTCGCTTAAGACCGCTCTGCTATTGGCGAATTTGGGCTTAATGACTCAAAGGTTGTCCTGAAATCCAGGCATGGCCTTTTGGCAGTCGGACCAGCTCTTTGTGTGCTTTGGTGGCCACACCAAGGGGCTTCCGGTCACAAAGCAGAGACTCTTGCATTGGATTGGTGACGCTATCGCTCTTTGTTACTCTTCTATTGGCCTGGATTGCCACATAAGAGTGCGAGTCCACTGCACTAGAGGAATGGCCTCTTCGTGGGCCTGGTCTAGTGGTGTTTCCTGTGTGGCGGCCGGCTGGTCCTCGTCGTCCACGTTTGTCAGGTTTTATAACTTGGACGTCCCAGCGTTACATGCCCGGGTCCTTTTGGAGTGACTTGACGGCCTCTACGTAGCCCATCGGTCATGCTGTTGTTTTGTGGGAGCCAGCTCCCTTTTAAGCATGTATAACTATGAGGGTGCAACGGCTTTGCCTCCCTACTAATCCTCTAGGCCCCTTCGGTGCCTAAGATAGGTTCAGTCGTTCCCTCCCATGGTACAGCGTAATTGCATTTGTTCCCCATACGCAGTATGAGTGGAAGTATCGAAAGGGAACGTACTCGGTTACGAATGTGACCTCAGAATTGAAGTCAGAATTGCGAGTTATAAAGTCAGAATTGCTTGATATAGACTCAGAATTCTGATAAAAAACGTCTTTTTTCCCTCACAATTGGACATTAAAACATGCAATTCTGACTTTATGCCTCGTAATTCTGACTTTATAACTCGCAATTCTGACTCTATATCTTACAATTCTGACTTTATAACTCGCAATTCTGACTTTATATCATGCAATTCTGCTTTTGTACCTCGCAATTATGAGAAAAAAGTCCAAATTGTGAGATAAAAGGTAGCTATTACCTTTTTCATTTTTTATTTGGCAGAAACAAGCTTCCATAACTATGACAGTAGTTGACCTGAAGGAGAAAACCGATGGTAGAAGAAGACTAATGTCTATAAACTAAAGTTTATACTAATGTCTGTTATTAGCACCCCTTGTGGCGTCACTAAGGATGCACCTTTTACTTGCATTGCACTACGAATTGCTTGATAACACTTCAGAACATGATGTGTGAAAATAAACTTGCATAGCTGGAAGTGTCAACGTTAACATATACTTCTCTTGTCATTCTTATTCTGATTGTATTAAGAAAACTAGAAAACTAGCTTTGTATTTGATGCAATAGGGAAAAAATCAATGTGTGTGTGTGTGTGTGTGTACTGTATGCATAACATCATCCGTTTCTCTGGAGGTGGGTCGTTTTGACACATCAAGACAACTGAGTTTGTTGTCTTGCACAAATCATACAGCAGTGCAGAGAACTGAAACAATAAAGCTTGTTTTTATCAGCTTTTTCTTCTTCAGTGGCTTTTGTGCTTAATAAAGCATCTACATAAGTTGGTCTTTTTAATGAAGTTAACTTCATGCAAATACTGTATAACACATCCAGTAAAGCTCTTTTGCTCTTAGAGTTACAGCCTTGCAATAAGAAAAGAAGCATCAATCTGCTGTCAAATCAGATAAACCCAGCTCTGTGACATCATAACCAGCCTCATATCAAATTTTTATTTTTATCATGACAGTGGTCACCTGTCCTTTGTTTACCGCTCTCAGAGGACCTGAGAGGAACACAGCTGTAAGTAGGCTTCATTGATGTTGTTTTAGACTCTACCTGCTATGATTATCAGGTGTGATAAATGACCTCACAAGTGTCAGAAGTGATTGATTATTTACATCAGAGAAATTAACCGTGAAATGGTGGAGTAACGGAGGGGCTTTTGTGTTCTGTGCTCTTGTGGAGGGATTGTGTGTCTTTCTTATTATATATATATATATATATATATATATATATTTATATATTATATTATATTTATTTAAATAAATATGTAATTAAAAAATAATAATAGTAATTTATTTATAAGTAAATATACAAGTAATATTTATTTAAATTAATACATTTATAATTAATAATTAATTATAATTATATAAAAGGTGTGTGTATGTATATATATAAAACACCTTTTATTTTTTATTTATTTAGATTTTTTTAAATAAATAAAATATATGTAATTAATATTTACACACACGCACACATATATATGTATACTACATATATTTATATATATTTATTCAAATAAAAAGATGTAATCTCTCTCTCTCTCTCTCTCTCTCTCTCTCTCTCTCTCTATATATATATATATTACACACCTTTTATTTTTTATTTAACTTTTATTTAAATAAATAAAATATATGTAATTAATATGTATTTAAATAAATTAATATATAATTAAATTATAATAATTATATAAAAGGTGTGTGTGTATATATATATATATATATATATATATATATATATATATATATTACACACCTTTTTAAAAGTTTATTTAAATAAATAAATGATATGTAAGTAATATTTATTCAAATAAATTAATCTACAGTTAAATTATTATAATTACGTTTTAATATATATATATATATGTTCCTTCCTACAAAGACTGCAATATCCAAAATATCCTTGACATTGTGGGGACATTTTTTGTTCCCCATGAGAAAAACAGCTTATGAATCAAACTAAATGATGCATATTTGAAAATGTAAATATGCAGAAAGTTTTGTGTGACGGGTAGGGTTAGGGTTAGGGGATATAATATACAATTTGTACAGTATAAAAATCATTTTTTGTATGGAGAGTCCCCATAAAACATGGTAACCCATCGTGTGTGTGTGTGTGTGTGTGTGTGTGTGTGTGTGTGTGCACGCACTTGTTTATTGTCTAAAATGGCAGGTTTTAATCTGATTGTTAAATATAAAAAAACAAAAACAAAGGATGGCTGATTTTTATGTGTGATTATTGTGGACAGTTGTTGTACATTGCTGTTAGTCCAAAGTCAGGCTACACAAGACTAGATGTAGTTTGATAAACACGCTCCTTTTATACATTAGTCTATTTGGAGAGTCATCTCAATACTCAAAGTGACATCATGCCAAGACCAGGAACTGATGCGGCTAATTGGAAGATTTACCAAAGGTGGCAAGAAGACTCGGGCAAAATGTCTGTTTGTAACCTTTGCAGAGATGCAAACATAAACTATTTGAAGTGAAAATGCTAAAATAACCATTGGCGAAGTCATAGCCGAAGAGCCTTCGAGCAGTTATTTTCACATTCATTGTTGTTTTAAGACATTATCTCCATAGGCTATTTACTCTTAACTCAATATATGCAGAGTTATATTAATAATAACATAAACCCTTGGGTGGGTGTTAATCATGTTACTTTATTAAAGACTGAATATTGTATCTACAATAGATAATTATATTCCACTGAATATATCCACATTTGTGTTAGTTTAAATAAACTTAATTTAGTGTGCAAATATAATTTCAGGCAAAACTAAGATTGTTAAGTGTGCAAAACACTTTTTTTTTTAAAATACTTGTACAGTCGACACATGGCTATTTTGAGCCCATAAAAAGCTCATAAAGGTGACTGAAAGCAGCTCTTTACTTCTGTAATGTGTATTTCTTGTCCTTGAGTGTGGATATATTTTTAGAGAGGGTGCTTTTGTTTGTAGAGAAAATGACAGTTATATTTCCCATCTAATGATCACTTTCACAGTAAAGCGGTTCAAGATGAAGAGAAACGAGATCTGACAGAGGAACTGATTCTGATTGGTCCATGGCAGATATTGTTGTATAAATGAAGAATATAAATCACATTGCAACTTGTATAGACCGTGGCAGTGATTGTTTTTTGTAGTTAGCATCAATCTGGTTCCCTCGAGAAAAACCCAATGGCATTTTTCCATTGGCTTTTGGATTTTTGCAGAAAATAAGCTCTGAGACCAACAAAAGTTCATGATAATCTCCACAAATAAATGCAACTTTCATGAACTTTTATCAGAGCCTAGGTAGCCAAAAGTACAAAGCTAATCGTAGGAAAAAATCATAAGTGTATTTTATGTCGTAGAATAAAATGTGAAAATATCTTGATCTTGTGTTTACCACAGACCTTAATTCAAGCATTTAAACAAATCCCATACAAAAAAACCCATTAACTTCTGGACTCTATTCCAAATTGATTATTGTATGTAATACAGTTAACATCAAGCATGCAAAACATTGGACTCATGCCGAATAAGAAAAGTAGCAATTTGGGTTGTTTTCAACCCAAGGGCTGGGTAAATATAGGACAGAACACATGTTGGGTTAACTTTACCAAGCAAATTGGGTTGTTTGTTTAACCCAGCATAATGTGTTGATTCACTAACCTAACCCTAACCCTTTTTTTAAATACTCCACGCAACCACTGGTTTGCATGATAATTCCTTTATTTTCAAACATATTTTATAGTATAACATATTTCATATCATTTTTAACACATATTGCCTACATTTAAGCTAGTTTACACATATTAGAAGTAAAAATGAAACATTTAGAAGTCATTCAGTTGTAATCAACCAGTCTTTGTTGTTCCACCGTAATGGTGCTGGATTTCGTGACAGAGATGGCTCACGTTCGGCGGGGGAACTGCTAACTTCAGCCCTGCGTTTCACTCATAGCCGAAAAATACTGTGACTGACTTTATAACCTGTCCATAAATAATCAGTGTACAATTCTGAGAACATATTTTATGTATCATAAAATTGTATGCAAGGCATCTATCATAGAAAAGAGTCACTCGCTTAGGTGACATCATGCCCCTGTATGTTGCTTTGCATAAAATTAAACGATATACAGAACAATAACGAATTTTTAGATAAAATAAAACATACAGAAACCTGTATTGTACCGAAGACATGCATTGATTTGACGGAGCTGCACTGCTCCCTCCTGAAGAGGGCGCAAAAAGCCTGCAATAAATAACTCAACCCCTGGGTTTTTACGTCTGACCCAGGATCTGGGTAACACAAAAACACAAAAACTACCCAAACACTGGGTTTTACGTCAGACACAAGATCTGGGTAAAACAAAAACTACCCTAAACATTGGGTTATTACTTCTGACCCAGGAGCTGGGTAACACAAAAACTACCCTAAACATTGGGTTATTACTTCTGACCCAGGAGCTGGGTAACACAAAAACTACCCAAACACTGGGTTATTACGTCTGACCAAGGATCTGGGTAACACAAAAACTACCCAAACACTGGGTTATTACGTCTGACCCAGGAGCTGGGTAACACAAAAACTACCCAAACACTGGGTTTTACGTCAGACACAAGATCTGGGTAAAACAAAAACTACCCTAAACATTGGGTTATTACTTCTGACCCAGGAGCTGGGTAACACAAAAACTACCCTAAACATTGGGTTATTACTTCTGACCCAGGAGCTGGGTAACACAAAAACTACCCAAACACTGGGTTATTACGTCTGACCAAGGATCTGGGTAACACAAAAACTACCCAAACACTGGGTTATTACGTCTGACCCAGGAGCTGGGTAACACAAAAACTACCCAAACACTGGGTTTTACGTCAGACACAAGATCTGGGTAAAACAAAAACTACCCTAAACATTGGGTTATTACTTCTGACCCAGGAGCTGGGTAACACAAAAACTACCCTAAACATTGGGTTATTACTTCTGACCCAGGAGCTGGGTAACACAAAAACTACCCAAACACTGGGTTATTACGTCTGACCAAGGATCTGGGTAACACAAAAATTACCCAAACACTGGGTTATTACGTCTGACCCAGGAGCTGGGTAACACAAAAACTACCCAAACACTGGGTTATTACGTCTGACCCAGGAGCTGGGTAACACAAAAACTACCCAAACACTGGGTTTTACGTCAGACACAAGATCTGGGTAAAACAAAAACTACCCTAAACATTGGGTTATTACTTCTGACCCAGGAGCTGGGTAACACAAAAACTACCCTAAACATTGGGTTATTACTTCTGACCCAGGAGCTGGGTAACACAAAAACTACCCAAACACTGGGTTATTACGTCTGACCAAGGATCTGGGTAACACAAAAATTACCCAAACACTGGGTTATTACGTCTGACCCAGGAGCTGGGTAACACAAACACTACCCAAACACTTACTTCTGACCCAGGATCTGTGTAACACAAAAACTACCCAAACACTGGGTTATTACGTCTGACCCAGGAGCTGGGTAACACAAAAACTACCCAAACACTGGAAAAATAACCCTAACGTTCCCCTAACGTTCACATAACCGATATTATATTATATCATATAGATATTCCTTCATTTCTAATTTAGTCAGGTGCTACTTGGCCTATATTCTGGAAAATACCGTAATGAGATGGCGGATAGCAAATTGCGTACTTCAGGAGGGTCCTGTACCAGCCGAATCACTGATATGAAAGGGAATGCTAACATTTAGCTTTCTCCAGGTATTGTAGAGCTCCTTGGCTTTGATCTCAGGTCAGTTCACTGAAGTTCTCTGTCATATTCTTGGACAAGGCTAGCCCTATTTATCTCCATGAGCACTGCCCTTTCTAAAGCTCTTGTGCTTTAGGACATTTTCTGTCAGCTCTGATCTCTCACGTTTGTTCTCTTGAGCACGGACTGTCCTCTTGTAAAATAAGCCATCACTTTCTTAGCTCGTTGGGCAGTGAGAGTGTTTCGTGTGGCACGAGTGCTTTAAACCACCTGACAGACACAGCACTTAATTTACTATCATTTTCACGCGACAGTCCACCTGACGTTTTTCGCGGAGTGTTAAAGCTGGCGGAGATTAGCCACCGTTTCCACTCACAGAGCCGCTGTCCCACGTCACTGTTCTCGCTCTAATTCAGCTTCCTCATTATTTTAACGTCTTGAAAAATGAGAAAGAGTGACAGAGAGGGAGATAAGGACAGAGCATGAGGAGAGACAAATGGAGAGCAGATTGTTGAAGTTTAATTGAATCCATCAGAGAAATGAAGGGAGCTGGTGGTGCAATTACAATATAAGATTTGCATTTCCCCCATGTTTGTCATGTTTGACAGCATTCGCTTCCCTGCGTTCGTTTCCAGACAGAAGGATCTGCCTGATAACTTCCTGTAAGTGACCCGTGCATGTGAACTTGTCCAATCAGACGGCGGCAAAACACATGCATTTGCATGTGAAAAAACGCGACCACCTCAGGGGATGATTTGTCCCCCCGCAGCTACTAAGGACGCCGTTTCCCCGGGTAATTAATTAGTTTCCGAGCAGAAGTGATGCGGCGTGTGATAATACCAGATGTTTGTTCTATTTACAACTGCACAGTTGAAAATGGCTGCAGTTTGTTGGTGTGTTCCTAATTGTGTAATTGCGCCTTTGGCGATAAAGATGACGAATGCTTCTTTGAACGCCAGCCCCCCCGGAAGGGCCCTTATCACATTATGAAGATGTGCGCACCAGCGGGGCTTATGTTAAAGCTCATTTGTTTGGCCCTGCTGCATTAGCTGCACTAAAGCATGCACACTTTCAGAGTTCAATTGGGAGACAATGTTCCGAATGCAATACTAACCTATTAATAACTTAAGTATGCACTGTATAGATTGCTGCAGGGAGGATGTATTTTTGTACACCAAAACCCAGAAAAGAGTTTGCATTTTAGCACTTCTGGATCCATCGTCCTGAAGTCAATGTTTTTTTTATTGTTGTTTTTGTTAAATGCCTGAAATAGCGTCTGTGGTGAACACGAGCTCAAGACATTTTCACGTTTAATTCTATAACATAAAATACATGATTTTGAAGCTAACACGTGCTAATAAGTGTCTAAAAAAGTGTAAACTCACCTACTCACTAGTCGCTTTCACAGCTTAGTTGTGTTCATAATCGTTCATAATCGCAAACTATTCTAACTCAAACTTTCAGGGAAAATGTTTTTCAATGAAGACTGAAAGAGCTGTTGAAGCTTAATTGTGGTGACATTGAAGTCACATGACCATGGTGTAGTTCCTACATTTAGCCTACATTTGTGAAGATTATCATGGTGAATAATACGTGAAAGATTTTTTTTATTTTTTATTTTCTGCTATAATCCAAAAGCCAATGGAAAAATCGCATTTTTTCATTCCGTTGTGCTACTTTTCCATTGTTTTTCTATGTAAATGTAACCCCTCCAGTTCGCACCGCCCACTCCAAGCGGGACGCGAACTCGGGCCCGTCCACATGGGAGGTGGGTGCTCTAACAAGGAGGCTAAAGGAGTTTTAGAGCGCCTCTTGAGTTCAGGGGAGTGAGGTTTACACACACAGCGCTTACCGGCCTATGTCCGTTACATAAACACGCGCTAGATGGCCGTGTATGACCGTTGCACTCCTGTCTTGCATCTTTTGACGCGGCGTTTTTCAAAGCAAAAAAAACTTCTGTGTGAATGAAATTTTTTTTTTTGCATTATAATTTTTAAAAAAAATCTGTAAAATATTGTAATGTTTGGCAGGCAGATCCGAGAGGTCAATGTTTGCGTTAGCAACCCTGCTGGAAGATGTTGGAACTACACCATTATTAGGCGAAAAGCATATTTCTCTTGCAAGATATTTCTGCTTATTATTAGAGTAGATGTTTTAGCAATTTTTGGAGTGCTCTTAAAGTATGAAATGCATATTTACCTCCAACTTTTTCTCATTTAAATTGAAATGTATGCAAGTATGTTTGAGATGAATGGCAATGCTAACAGATGGCGCTTTCAGGTGCCATAGACAGAGTAAAAAAGAGACTCAGACTGAAATGACTTCCAGTTCATTAGTCACAATTGAAATTGAAGGTTAAATTGAGACCATAGCATTACGGCATACAGCCAAATTTCATCCAGATATTATGTTCATACAGAAAATCTGCATTTGCACACGTACTGCAGAAATGTCCAACCGGCATTAATTATAGAGGTACTGTAGTGTGCTACATTTCTGAACACATATTCTAATTGGAAAATTTCTGCTTCCTAGACAGACAAGCTCTGAAAAGCAGAGCATGGAGCAGACAGAACAGCAGCTGGGCCTTTCGTTTGCCTGAGCGGCCATGTTCCAGTACAGACGAAACCTCGCCAACACTGTTCAGATGAAATTCAAGCACTTAAATCCCTCTGCAAAGAGCTTCTTTCTCTAATATTTACATTTAAATGCACTCATTCGTCAGATAGCGACTCTCTGTTGGGTTCTACAGTCAGAATGTGCAGTGGGTGCAGTTTAACACTGGTAAATTCATGCCTGGCAGCGCTAAAGAGCTAAACGTTTGGGAGAATCCAGCAGACTTTGCTATAAAAAGGCAATCTGGGGTTTAACAGCGTTCTTTGTGTCTCATTGTCCTGGATGGAACAGTGAAGTGAGATAAAGAGCACAATGAAGAATCCTGCTAGGTTAGAAGAATGCTAGTCAATAGCACAATGTAAAGGCTATAGTTAACGCGGGAGGAATTGTCATATAGTACTATTTCAAAAGCAATTCATATAGGATCACAGAGAGGAAATAATTAGTGGGTCTCATTATAAAGTTTGTGTAAGGTTTATTGGCTGTAGATTTCATTCTGTTTCCACACAGAGAAAGTGATTTGAACAGATACGGGTGTTGTTGTGTACAGTGTAATCAAAAAAGGAGCCTTTCTTTTTAGTTTTTTTGCTGCTTTTTTCACTTTTTTTGTAAGAACTGTAAAGATGTGCTTTGAAGTCACTGTGAGGGACTGAAGTCTAGTCTGTTCTTTGTCATTATTGATTGACAGATTGTATATTATGACTCCAGTAATCAGTCATAATTTGTTGCATTGCTATAAACTTAAATGCACATTTGTGTGACAGTAGCTTAGCTTTTTTCGAAACACCGAAACAAAATGTTTTATTGTGTGTGTGTCACTTTTCTAAACTACCGTTTCTCTCATATTCGGGAAATTGATTCAAATGATTCATTTTCAATTCAAAAAAAATAGTTCAAAGATTCATTTGAGTCTCTGCACAGATGCTGGCATTACATTTTTAATGTGGCTTTTTTTGGTTTTACGATATTATAGAAACTAATTACAATATAAAATATAATTGAAAAATTAAAAATATATATATATTTTTTGCAAAAGATATCTAATGGGATTTTTTTTTTTTTTTGAAAAATGAGCAACATAGGCAGTGTTATTTTAGTATTATTAATATACTTTTATAATTTTTATAATTTTAAATATTTTTTATTTTATTTCAGTTTTTGTTTTATTTTAAGTTTTGGTAATTTTGTATGTTTTTCTTTTTTATATTTTAGCTTTTTAATATTTCTATTTCTTTTTTATTCATTTTCATTTCAGTTTTGAGTAATTTTAGTACTTTTCATTAATTTAAGATGTCAGGGCAACATTTTAAGTTTTCAACTAATTTTGTTTTTGTTTTGTTAAGGATATTGCTATGCGGTTACTAAGGTATTCTGAGCAGTGTGTTATACATTGCTATGTTGTTGCTAGGGCATCCTTGGTGGTTGCTAGGTGAGTTTTAGATGACTTGCACATCCTGCAGGGTACGTTGAGGCACTGTATCAGTCTATTATCAAAAGCTGGCTAGTGGCCTTGAAATCGTTTGACAAGGTAAATGGTTTGCAGTCATGTCATAACTACTTCACTCTCTGTGTCCCCGCAAGCTACCCTCCATCTTCACCTTTGACCTCTCATGCATTACCTTTGATGAAAACCTCCAGGCGAGCATTTCTACAGTGATGGGATTTAAACAGGACTCATGAAATATTCATTCTTCGTCATTTAATGCAATGCACAAACACACGCAAGCATGTTTGAAAAATCAAACCACCTATAATTTGACAGATATTAAAAACTACATAAAACGGCATTTGCAACCTATGAAATAGCTGAAATAATGAGATAAATAAGTGTGGCAGGACTTAGTATGTATTTCATATCAGAATGGACCTTAATAACATTAACAAGAATTAAGTTAGTGCATTAACTAAGACTGTAAAAAGCCTGCATTACCTAAAACAGTGATGAAATAGCTATTTGGTTTTTAGCTGACATTATTTTCCCTGTCCGCTATGATATCAATGCAAAAAGAGACTTTCAGATCATGTAATTTTGATGAAGACAAGGTCAGTCCTTATAAAACTTGCAATAAGACTATAAACATGTATTTAAGGCGAGACAATACTGGGTAAACATTTAATATATATCACCATACTTCCATACTGATAAATCACTGTACATTAAAACATTTGTTTTCTATTACATGTTTTCTAAAATGTTATGTCTAAATATGCAAATTAGGCATTATCTAATTAAATACACACTAATTTGCATAGATAAATCTGAACATTGGATAAAGCCAGGTCCGAAACTAAATATTTTTACAGAGGGGATTTTGGATATCTCTTTTTATCACTCCATAAATCAGAAAATACTGTCAACAGCCAGAAAAAAATACATTTTCACCATGATTTAAGGATTAAAATGTATATATATCAGGCGGATGATATACGAACAAACCCCTCAGTAAAAACCTTCAGAATATAGATAGGAATAAAACCTCAAAATTAACCAGTGCATGAAAAATCAATAAGTGTTTACGTAAACGGAGTCCATTTTGATCTTATTTTGACTTTAAAGGAACATCTGCGCATGATTTATGTCTTTAATATCACATTAGTACCTTTTTCAAAAGGCTAGATCTGAAATTGTGGCACATTAGCATCAGTTTCATGCTGGAGTATTTCACAGATCGCAGGGCCATTGGTCACTATCAATAGATTAATGCTAATGCTTTGCTTAAGAAAGATATATGGGCCACTTTAGCGTTTGTACAGTATGAGATAATGGATCTAGAAATCGAGGAACGGCTCAAAGAAAAGCCGCAGTGCGTAATCAGCGTTCTTCCTCAATACTCATGCGTTTAATCCAAGTTCAGAGAGCCAGCAGGCTTTTGTACTGATTTCCTGAGTAATTAAAATGGGAAAAAGCTCATTTAGCTTTGCTTCTCTCTCTGCTGACAGGGTTGGTCGTGGCCTGGGATTTAAGAGAGAATTTTCTGCTCTTGACGGAGAAGCTTCATGCCCTGCACTGTATCCTGAGATTAAGCCGTTCCGCTTTTCTTTTCTTCGAGGGTTCAGAGTCACACTCTGGCAGCTGGAGATTTATTTTTTCCTCAAAGAAGTGAACAAAAACACAATTTTGCAGGAAACAAAATCAATTAATGGTTTAGATGAAGGAACTCGAATAACCAAAACCTTCTGAAGGATAAGTTTCATTATGAAGTGAAAAACTAATAAACTAATGAACTATTTCTTTAAAATCAAAAATCTTGTGCCCTACTGTGAATAAATATTCGTCAACTATTAAAGTTGGTCGAATGGCTGCTGAAACTAAGTGCGACTTAAATCTTGCTAATAATGTACGCAGCGTGAAAGCAAAGACAAGATGGTAACATATTTTTTGTCGCATAATTACTTCTTCTAAAGATAAAGCTTGAGATTTGTTGGAGTTCAGTCGGGGGGAAGTTGGAACAGAAGTTGTTTTAGCTCAAAGGGTTTTGACGTGCGGAGCGTGAAGGGAACATTCAGCATGCGTTCAGAGCGTCACACGTGTTTAATGTACAGCACGGCTCCGATAAATGACTGCAGTTTCGTGTAGAGAATAAAATTTGCTTGTGTTGATGGATTGAACTGGTTTGCCTGATTATGTTGCATGAAACCATTGTTTATTGGTTATTGTGTTCATTGGTTGGGTTTGCAATTGTCAAAATAGTCTTGTTGATCAGAGGTGTGCTGTTGCTTTATATCAGATGCAGCATTTTCACCTGCTGGATGATAGAACAGGAGAACAAACCCACAGACGCACACTGAAGGACCCGAGACATATCTAGAGACCAGAAGATCACAGATTAACACAAATGGACTGATGACTTTTCATTCTTACCATTTCATTATGATGAATCCCATGGAAGCTTTGTTTCCGCCACTGAATAAAACAATTTAAAGGATAATTGCAGGTTTGTCCCACAATTCTGACTTTTTACTTGCAAATGCGAGTTTATATACTGCAATTCTGATTTTTTTTCTCGTAATTGCGAGTTTATATCCCACAATTCTGACTTTTTCCCGCAATTGCGAGTTTACATCCTGCAATTCAGATTTTTTTTTTCATAATTGCGAGTTTATATCCCACAATTCTGACTTTTCTTGCAATTGCAAGTTTATGTCTCACAATTCAGATTTTTTTTCTCGTAATTGCGAGTTTATATCCCACAATTCTGACTTTTTACTTGCAAATGCGAGTTTATATACTGCAATTCTGATTTTTTTTCTCGTAATTGCGAGTTTATATCCCACAATTCTGACTTTTTTCTTGCAAATGCGAGTTTATATACTGCAATTCTGATTTTTTTTCTCGTAATTGCGAGTTTATATCCCACAATTCTGACTTTTTACTTGCAAATGCGAGTTTATATACTGCAATTCAGATTTTTTTTCTCGTAATTGCGAGTTTATATCCCACAATTCTGACTTTTTTCTTGCAAATGCGAGTTTATATACTGCAATTCAGATTTTTTTTCTCGTAATTGCGAGTTTATATCCCACAATTCTGACTTTTTTCTTGCAAATGCGAGTTTATATACTGCAATTCTGATTTTTTTTCTTGTAATTGCGAGTTTATATCCCACAATTCTGACTTTTTTCTTGCAAATGCGAGTTTATATACTGCAATTCAGATTTTTTTTCTCGTAATTGCGAGTTTATATCCCACAATTCTGACTTTTCTCTTGCAAATGCGAGTTTATATACTGCATTTCTGATTTTTTTTCTCGTAATTGCGAGTTTATATCCCACAATTCTGACGTTTTTCTTGCAAATGCGAGTTTATATACTGCAATTCAGATTTTTTTTCTCGTAATTGCGAGTTTATATCCCACAATTCTGACTTTTTTCTTGCAAATGCGAGTTTATATACTGCAATTCTGATTTTTTTTCTTGTAATTGCGAGTTTATATCCCACAATTCTGACTTTTTTCTTGCAAATGCGAGTTTATATACTGCAATTCTGATTTTTTTTCTCGTAATTGCGAGTTTATATCCCACAATTCTGACTTTTCTCTTGCAAATGCGAGTTTATATACTGCATTTCTGATTTTTTTTCTCGTAATTGCGAGTTTATATCCCACAATTCTGACGTTTTTCTTGCAAATGCGAGTTTATATACTGCAATTCTGAATTTTTCTCTCAGAATTGCATGATATACAGTAAGCTTGCAATTCTGAAAAAAAGTCAGAATTGTGAGATAAAAAGTCGCAATTACCTTGTTTATTTTTTATTCAGAGGTGGAAACAAGCTTTCATAGAATCATGTTAGAACATCATCCTTCACTTTACGGATGAATTATTGTGAAATCGTCTTTTTGAATGTGAACACTACAACATAAATTCTTTTAAAGTGAACAAGTTCAGTTTGTTAAAGTATGTAATGTTAACATACTTTAACAAAAGTTAACAAAGAATTAGATCATTAAGCCTTAACTTAAATAGATAATGATAGATTCTGGCAAAGATTGAATCTTTTAAGAGTACTACTTCTTAAACTATTTAAAACTATTTACAATTTTTTTTAACTACCTATTATTATAAATGTATTTTTTCTATGTCAAACAGAATGCTTTTAAGTAGTATAGTGTATAATATTGACCATTTATTAACCATAATATGACTTTTTTTTTGTTGCATATTTCATAGCATAATTTTCATAGTTTTATCATGCACACTGGCTTTGATTAGGAAAAACAGTATTCATTTAGTGTCCCTACTGTATGTCTTCAGTGAACTTGGGAAGAGAGTAGAAATATGCATGTGCCGGCGCACGTTTTGAATTAAAAATTCCAGCGCTCTTGTTAATTATGAACATTTTTACATGGTACTTTGTTAATGTTTTTGGTAAACGTGCTGTAGATATGAAGTACGACTGACATGCTGCTTGGGAAACTTGGGTTAAAAGTGTGCTCATACTCTACCTGTATGTTTGGTTTTGGTTCAGATTAATCCCTGAACAAAATCCAATTACACTGATTCTGTCTTTACCACAGAATATGAGGATGACCAACAGAGCAGGTCGATCAAAAACCCAGAAACACCTTCAGGATTCACAGCAAAGCTGAAAAGCCCAGTTGAAATGCTGATGGATCCGTCTGCCTACTCTTGTGTGCCGCTCTCATGCTGTGACTGATGAAAACGGTATGGGCTCTTTGGCAAGGCCGTCTCTTTTATCTGCTCTCAGGAAAGGGGTCCGTTCTGCTCGGCTGAACACTCAGACACTTGTGCACTGCAAATGTACAGTGGGATTGACCCGCGCTCTCAGAGGACAGCTACGCCTTTTTTCTTCTCTGCAATGTAGCTTTCCTGAAACTGCAGCACCATTTTTGGTACTTTCAGAGTATTTTTGTGTTTGTTTAGTAGTGCAAGGGTTGGATTGGTGGTGTTTTATGTGATGTTTTTTGAAGCACATATCAAGTGCGGTTGTAATTTAAAAGGTCATATCGTGGAAAATAGTTTTTTTTTTTTTTTTTCAGTAGACAAACTCTTAACATTCACAACACAGTCTGCAAGAGCATTTACGGAAACTGAGGTCTAAGCAGAACATGACGCATGTGTTGAGAGGCGCACTGAAGCCCTGACATTATAATTGAAATATAATTAGTGCATTAATTACGTCAAGTCACCTTTATTTTATACAACGCTTTACAGAATACAGATTGTTTCAATGCAGCTTTACACTCTAAAAAATGCTGGGTTAAAAACAACCCAAGTTGGGTTGAAAATGGACAAACCCAGTGATTGGGTTGTTTTAACCCAGCGGTTGGGTTAATGCTGGGTAGTTTTTATTTAACTCAACTAAAAATTACTGTACTGCTTGCTTAAAATGAACCCAAAATAGGTTGAAAATTTAAATGTATTAAAATGTTTCATAAAGGAACATTTATTAATAAGTTTAATAAGTAATAATTATACAATAAGCATTTATTAAATTGCTTATTAATAAATGTTCACCTTATTATTGTTGCCTCTAGTAATTATGTGTCTGATTTTTAATTTTCCTATTTTTAATTCATTTTAAGCCAGCCATATAGTCATTTTTAAACAATAGTTGGGTTTAATAAAACTGCCAAGCAGGTTGGTCAAACATTTAACCCAACCATTGGGTTAAAACAACCCAGTTGGTGGATTTGCCCATTTTCAACCTAACTTGGGTTGTTTTTAATTCATTTTTATTTTAATAGAATTTTATGGATTAAACACCTCATAAACATACTTTATCATTAGAAAAAACTGAAAACCCGATAAACATGAAAGAGTTATGCAATCATTTATGACATTTCTCTTGATATAGAACCTTTTAGGCATAAAGCGTTCTTTAAAATTGAGTCAAGTACTCTACTGTACCTTTTTTTGTAAGAGTGTGATGTTTTCAAATCAGTCTCCCACTTGATTTGTTAGTCATAAAATGATATTTCTGCGTTGATGAGTTCTCGCTGTTGGGGCCAAAGCCTTCAAATCAGCAACTACAGAAAACCAATTTAATTAAGGAGAATATATCAGCGCACTGAGTGGAAAATCAAAGCCGAATCTCGGTGAATTTAAACTGTGAATTGAATTGCGGCGCATCTTCTGAATTTGAATGGAAGTGCTGCGCAGACGAGATCTCCAGATAGCGAATCTCTTTCTTTGTGAAGTGGAGCTCCACTTATAGTGCAGATATCATGTTGTTTTGTCAGAGATTTCCCCCGAGGAGAGACAGAGAGAAAGATACAGCGAGACCGGCCATGGTTCGGTCCCTAGATCAGGCTGACAATTGAAAAGCTCCACACGGAGCCCGAAGAACTCCGACTGACACCATCATTTAGCATCTCTCCTCAGGACTGACCTTCATCTGGGTGAAAAGACCTCATGAACCCTCTGGCAGCCCTCCAAATCCAACATACGGCCCATGATCCTGAGCGGGAGCGAGCGGGTCTTCCAGACAAACACACTGAAGTATTTGTACCCCTGTTGTTGTTGTTCCAAACCTAAATGCTTTTATTTTATGAATAATATTACTAATATAAATGAATATAAGAGATATATATTTTTGAAGAATCTGCAGACTGCTGCATGTTGTCATTGCCGTTTAAAAATTTGGGGTTAAATGTTTTCAAAAGTCTCTTCTCTGCTGTTTTCTATGTGACTATATTGTAAAAAGTAATTTATTCCTGTAATCAAAGCTTTGATTTTTCAGCATCATTACTCCAGTCTTCAGTGTCACATGATCCTTCAGAAATCATTCTAATATGCTGATTTGCCACTCAAGAAACATTTATGATCAACACCCAAAATGCACTGGGTATGTTGCTGTCCAAGGCCACTCCCACCAGTCTCTTATGGATACACTTACCAGACTCGAATACCGCCTTGCTTTTGTAGGAAATACTTCTCAGCAAACTTTTAGTCATTTACATGACACCGTTTTCAACTAAAAGCGGGAAAGTTTTTATGCGTTTTGCATGGTCGTTTATTTACATGACAATGGCATTTTGGGGGTCTGAAAAATGCAAACTTTTAAAAACGGGTTTCAAAGTGCAAGTTTTTGAAAATTATACCGTTATCGTATCAGTGTAAACTACAAAAACGCGAATTTGTGAAAGCGGTGACATCATTCGTATGCGTATAACGTGTTCAGTTTATAGGTGTGTTTCTTTACACACTGACATCGCCATCTACTGGCCTGGCGGCAGAATACAGCGTTTTTAATCGTTTTCGCGTATCCGTGTGAACAGGGATCGTTTTGACAACGTTGTTGTCTGTACACGAAAAACGCAAAGAAAATTGTTTCCATTTTTAGTACATCATTGTTGTGCTAACTTTGTTGTCTGTACGTGAAAAATGCAAAGGAAAAAAAATTCCATTTTTTAGTACATTGTTGTCGTGTAAATTTACCTTTAGTCATAGGGGCTATTTACACGACACTGTTTTCAACTAAAAAACTTTTTTTGCGTTTTAGCCATTCATTTACATGACAATGGTGTTTTGGAGCCCTGAAAAAGCAAACTTTTGCGAACGATGACGTCATGTGCATGCATATTATGTGTTCAGTCTATAGGCGCGTAGTGTTTCTTTACAAACTGACATCGCCATCTACTGGCCTGGCAGCAGAATACAGCGTTTTTAGTCGTTTTTTTTGCGGATCAGTGTGAACCGGGATCATTTTGACAACGTTGTTGTCTGTACATGAAAAACGCAAAGAAAAAATTTCCATTTTTAGTACATCGTTGTGTTAACGTACCCATAATGTCGATGGTGCAAGAATTCAAAGGGTAAATGTTTGAACCATACTCAGCCAAACAATGAAGTCTATTCCAGAAAAGATCTGTGGCCTGACCTTTAGCATATCTGAGGGAAAGTATGCCCTGAAAATGTCCTTTTAGCCTCATGAAACTGTATTCTGCTTTGATCGGTAAAGATCGTTTCAGCGGTCTGTGTGGAAACAGTCAGTTCTGCGAGCTGATGGATGTAAAACATGATTTGTCATGACAGGCCTGTTCATTTCGGCTGACTGCAGGATGTCTTACTGTAACACTGGGCTTTCCATTTACGGTATGTTTATTAGCGTGAGGCCGTTTTGAGTTGACCAAAGTATGTTCTATTTTTATTTACAGAGGGAAGCGGAAGGCTTGAACGCAGTGCTGTTTATTCACGCTGTAATCGGCCCACTCTATAACTGCTGAAGTGTCTCCCAAGGGTCTCGAAAAGCGTTTTTTGTAGCTCTGTATTACTGTCCTCAGTGGAGCTGTTGTTTTTTAATTTAATCAGCATTGAAAAGAACCCAAAAGGGATGAATGAGGGGAAAATACAGCCAGGGCAAGAGCTTCAGGAATATATGAAGGAGAAAACTACTAAACCTGCAGGGAAAACGTTCCCTCTTTTTCTTTCTCTCTTGCTTTTTCCCAGCATGCCGTATCCAGCTAATCCCTGAGGTTGGAATCGTTGTCAGTTTAAGCCGGTGGAGTCTGAATCTGTTCTCACTACCCGTTTAAATCCTGCCAATATATCTGCATGATAATTCATTAATTTCCTCACATTTACCATCATATGCTGCATATTTGATAATAATTAAGTGATTTTATGCAAAAAAAAATAATCTGCCATTTGTGTCAGAAAAATCTATTTAATATATGGGGAAAACAAGTTTATTTTTTTGACCCCATTGGAAGACATTTGTAACACTTTACTCAATGCCTTTATATATAATGCTTTATAAAAGTGTTTTTAATGCATTAATTATGCCTTGTTTAGATATTTGTACTGGAAAACAAGAAAAATAAAAATACAAAATCTCTTTTTTTAATAGCGAAGCTTGCCTTAGCAAACATTGCTAATTGCAGGAGTTTGTTGCTGTGGTTAATTCACAGCAGCTCATATTCAAAATACATCAAAACAAAGCTTGAAAATCAAGGTCTTAAGCTTGCAAACACTCCTTGAAAGGACTGTGTTTATTTGAAAACAGTTTATTTAAGCAGTATTTAGTCTGGAAAGTCACCATAAACTAATTATTCAGCTCTTCAGTTGGCATGTAACCTCTGGATCTGCACAAATGTCTCGCCTCTTATTCTTGCCGTGGCTTATGGAAATTCATGAATTCATGCGCCGGTTTGCACGGATCAGAAATGCGCTGGCACATTCTATCATTTGACCTAGTCAGACTTGTTCTGTTTGCAGAACAAAAAGTGCAGCAGTTTTACTGTAAACACGAGCGTCTGCATTATTTACAGTCAGTGGACAGACAGAATAGAGATATCAAGACAGATGCAGATATAGAGCACATGCCTTCCAGAAGTAAAGATCCCAGTCATTTTCTCTATAGAGAACTGGGTAACACTTTAGAATAATGGTCCATCATTAATAAGTAACTATGCAGGAAATAATGCAGGACTAATGAGTAGTACCACATTAATGCTTCAGCTACTACTGTTAACTAATATAGAAACAAGCTTAACTAATCAGCAAGAAATATCAAATTTAGAAGATAGTTCCTTATTAGATAATCAATAATTACCTATTGAGATTACCATAGATCCTGCATAGTTACTTATTAATGGTGGACCATTATTCTAAAGTGTTACCGAGAACTGATAACAACATATCTTTGGGATGTGCTGACCTCTTACAAGATCTTGACAAAATTGACGCACCTCTTGATGGAAATAAATGTTGAGTTGTGAGCAAAAACACGTCGTTTTTGTGTGTGTCCCTTTAAATGCAAATGAGCTGCTGCCCCCAGCCCACTTTCCAGAAGAGGGTGGAGCTTTAACAGCTCGCGCTTCGGTTGCTCAACAACAACAAAGCTGGAGAATCTCACGCAGCCAA
Source organism: Elopichthys bambusa (assembly GCA_037101425.1). NCBI lineage: Eukaryota > Metazoa > Chordata > Actinopteri > Cypriniformes > Xenocyprididae > Elopichthys > Elopichthys bambusa. The sequence continues at coordinate 2,844,972 of CM074451.1, forward strand.
AATGAGGATTGTCAGTAACGGTGTTCAGCCTTACATTGTTCAACACTGATGGAGAGACTTAGGAAGAAGTTACAACTTTTAGAATGAAACTGGACGTTTCTGAATGGTTAGTGGATACATTTATGTAGTTGCTGTGGAGATGTTAATCTTTTGTGCAAAACCCTTATGGACTATATATAGCATACCTGTTTGCCAAACAGAGCCATATACACCAGGCTAACGTTTTTGATTGCTATCAAATACTGTGAATGGTCTAATATTTTTTCCAAAATATCGGACAGAAACGCTCCTTTTTTAGCAATCGAGCTTGCCAGGGTCTATCCAAGCTAGACTCTAAAATAGTGTTCAGTGCTCGTCTGTGCAGCCAGCGAGAGAACAGTTAGCATGATTTGCTCTAACTTTTGCTATGGCGTTAGAACTGGTACACCGTTTTCAGTTTGTGAAAACAAAATGGCGGCGCTGTGGGTGGAAACATGTAGATTAAGGCTTGGTAACATAATAATAAAATCCCATTCCTACATCAAAAGGGGAGCGAAATCTGAGCGGCTTGTTTTTTCACATGCTTGTAGAGAAAGTCTTACCAAAACAAAGTTACTGGGTTGTCTTTTTTTACGTTTTCTAGGTTGGTGGATGCACCGGGGACCCGATTATAGCACTTAAACATGGAAAAAGTCATATTTTCATGATATGTCCCCTTTAAGTGACGTTTTCTTTATGCATACAACACCTGGATGAACTACTACTTTTGCCAAACTACAGTAGAGCTTTACCACACACTGAAATGTATTTGCAGTAGTATGCAGTATGTTCTGTAGTGTATTCTGTGAGAGTATCCATCTCTTTAGTAATCATATGCTGCTGATAGACTTCCATTCTGTACGCCTCAAACTCTGAAGTGTCAGAGGTCAGGGGCGGGCACATTATAGGGGTTAAGTGCTTCCCTCAACGGCAGAAAAGCGGAGCATAATAGTTTTGATCTTCTTGCTACCGCTCATATTGTATGGCAGGGCATCTCTCCAGGCCGTGTCCCATTTCTTTGGTCACTCAGGACAGAATGAGCGTGTTAGAGATTCATCATAGGACAAGAGACAGAGATAAGAGGCTCTAAATAACTATTTCACTCTGTTTGAACTCTGTACACTTACTAAGCATTTCTCCACCACCGCTCACTGCTTTAGGAAGGAAGGTGATTTGATTCTGGGCCGAGGGAGACTCTAGAGACGTCTGCTGTCACACAGCCGCCTGCTTACTTGTTAGTCCGTTCAAAAGGACCTTCATCAAACACACGCAAACTTGCACACAATGTGATTTAGAACCAAATTAGATTATTGTAATTGTGTCAGGGTGAAAAAAGAGACACGGATAATAGTCGGAAACCTTAAACAGCAGGTCTTTTATGGTTCATGGTTCGCAGCAGGATTGTTTGCCAATCAGAATTGAATAGAGAATTACTAACATAATGAAATTATTTATATTTAATTAAACAGTTCCCTTCCTATCTCATATATTAAAAGCAAAACTTTAGAATTTTGCTGCATCATGGTGACCTTTTAAAGGGGTCCTATTATGCTTTTTTCCACGTTCATCTTTCTTTAGCGTGTAATGTTGCTGTTTGAGCATGAAAAATGTTTTCAAAGTATTCTCTATATATCAGTGTCACTGTTTCTGAACTCCCTGAAACGCCTTTTCTTCTGGGAATGAACACGTCACAATATTCCTCATTTAAATAATTCTTATGCAGAATGAAGGGGCGGGGCCTGGTTGAGTTAGTTAGTGGTGTGTTGAAACTGTCGGTTATGGTAAGGGGCGGGACATTTCCCAAACACACTCGAAGCACTTGACCAATCATAACACACTGCTTCTTGACCAATCAGAGCATATTGTCCTTCTTAGAAGGAGGGGCTTCATAGAGATAGGAACTAAACAGGGGTGCGTTTCCCGAAAGTGTCGTTAGTCAACTATGGTCGTAAGTCCCCTTGAACTCTATTGGTAACGACGGAACTTGCGACCATAGTTCGCTTTGGGAAACACACTGACGTTACTGACAGACTGGGAAGAGAGGAGCTGCAACAATGGAGAATATGAGGAATATTCAAGCATGAAAACCTGTTCTAGTAGAGCCAAAAAAACAAAATTAAGACTTTGTAAAAGACACATCAGGTGACAAACGGGCTGTTAGTTCAACACTTCTATATAACAGCAGAATGTGTTTCTTTAGTCCATGAAACCAGTGAATGTCTTAGCATCCACAGCAGAACCGTGCTGTCAGACGGTGACAACGGTTCTTTGTGGAAAAAGAGATGTGAAACACACAGCTGCCGGCGCAACAAACTACAGGTAAGACGGTGGGAACGAGTCACTCGCCGGTCAGACGCGGCTGTAGTTTATCTGCCAAGACGTTTAGTGTCAGTTCATAGAGAGTTCGGCCTATTGTTTGGGGTTTTTGTGAGTGTGTGTTTACTGGGTGAAATGAATCAAAAAGAGATTAATAAACATGTCCTCTTCTGTATAGAGAACTAACAATGATTCACCACATCAAAGGGACGCTGGGGACGTGTGTGTGTGAATGGTGTGAGGACATGTTTCTGCGGTTGCTGTGCACAAGCATTTTGTCTGCATTTATATGCACCTGGGTCACGCAAACCCTCTGCAACCCTCATCAGTATGTGCGTCTTGCTGTCTTTCTCTCTCTCAATGCTAATAGGAGCCGCTTGCCGCATTGTCCTCAAATGGCTGGTCTGAACCTCCGTACGAGAGGTGAGAATCTCCAGGGATCTCACAATGAGGGAATGTCACAATAGCAAGCGTTATTGTGATCTCCCTTATGTTTTGTGATGCCTCTTTCATATGCAACTCTCGCCGCTTGCAGTTTGGATGTTCGAGATGCAGCTCACATACAGTATTTAAATGCCGTAGTGCTGTAAAAACCGAAGTGAATTGGATTGGACGGAGCGTGTCGATTCAGTTCAGCACACTGCAAAAAATGTCTTTCTTACTTAGTATTTTTGAGTCTTAAAATAGTATTGTTTTCTGAAAAAATTTATCAAAATTAAGTGAGTTTATGCTTAACTTAATTTTGATATATTTTAAATATTTGTGTTGTTATTTGAATTGTAACTTTTATAATAATTACAATTCAATTAAATACATAAATAAAAAATACAATAATTTAGAAAATGATAGAAAAATGTAGAAATTTAGAAAATATCAGATATTTTTTAATTTATCGTACCATTATTTTATTTTCATTTTTAATTTATAAATAAGAATATTAATTTGTAATACTGTACATTATAATGTTGTGATGCCTAAATTCACTTGTAAAATGAGTCAAAGATTTAGAATTGTATTTATTTAGACAAAATGATGTCAATCATATACATTTTATTTAATCAAAATAGTATATTTTAATATTGGCCATTAATGTGCTATTGCCATAAAATTGACATTTTTCTTGACTCTTGCTAAATTCATTTTTTTCACACAAGGCAGCTTTTTGAGCAGCCAGTGCTCTGTAGTTAGTTTTGTGTTGTGTGAAATTTGTGTAAAGCGATTCCCTGGTCGCGTGGCATTACAGTGCAGTATGAGAAGTTTCTGCTTCAGAAATCAGGAGCTCTTCTGTGAAGGTCAAGCTTTGAGGTTTTCTCAGTGTTCATCTCGATCTGATCTCCTTCTTCTAATCCTGCTTTCTGCCCTTTCCAGTGATGATCTGTGTCTGTGTCTCCGTTTGCCTCCTTGCTCTCTTTCATGGTGTTGCTATTGGAAATGCAGAGCTTCAGACTGTAAATGAGCGCTGCGGTCTGACAGCTGTGCCGGTTTAATCAGGTATTCTATTGGAAACGCCGTCGCTGTGACAACTCTGTCAGTGTGGTGATGCTTGTTAAAGACCCTGCGGCTCAGAGCGTCTCTGTTTGTCTCGCCCTGAGAAACACTGCACAGCCTCCCTGCACAGACTGAGCCGTGTAGTTACACATGTACCATGAGTGTTTGTCCTTTTTCACGTGTTTGTCTGACGAGATCTTTTTCACACACCCACCTTTTTTTCCAAAGCTAAAGATAAAACTTGTTTTCACGTTTACTTCCAGGAGAGAGTAGAACACATTTGCTTACTGATTAAGACGAATATATCAGCTTAGCTTTAGCATATACTGTGAGCCAGTTTTATTATAGTTTTATTAAAAGACCCCCTATGGTAAAAATACATTTTTAATGTGGTTTATATGTGGTGTTTTTAATATGCTTTAAGACAAACCATGTGCAAATTCATCAGTCAACACCACTACTGAGTATTTTCTCAGTTAGGCCTACTGTATCTCTCAACTCATATGTTTTTCCCTAAATATCGAAAACAGAAGCAAAAGTGTTAATTGTTGACATGCCAAGTATTTTGACTGCAGGCTTTGGCTGCAGATTGAGATGTTTGTTGAGATCTTGTTGAGACTTGGGTGTTTTATTTAGGAGAAACATCTGAGAGGTAGGACACTTCTGCAAAAGTCTCCATTTGCTCTACATTTATTCTCATTGATGTCTAAGATAAACTTAGCAGCAGCAATAACCAACAGCAGCAATAACCAACAACAGCAGCAGCAATAACAGCAGCAGCAGCAATAACCAGCAACAGCAGCAGCAATAACAGCAGCAGCAGCAATAACCAACAACAGCAGCAATAACCAACAGTAGCAGCAATAACTAACAGCAGCAGCGACAGCAATAACCAACAGTAGCAGCAGCAATAACCAACAGCAGCAGCAATAACCAACAACAGCAGCAATAACAACAGCAGCAGCAGCAATAACCAACAGCAGCAGCAATAACCAACAACAGCAGCAATAACCAACAGTAGCAGCAGCAATAACCAGCAGCAATAACCAACAGTAGTAGCAGCAATAACCAGCAGCAATAACCAACATCAGCAGCAATAACCAGCAGCAGCAATAACCAACAGTAGCAGCAATAACCAACAACAGCAGCAATAACAGCAGCAGCAGCAGCAGCAATAACCAACAACAGCAGCAATAACAGCAGCAGCAGCAATAACTAACAGCAGCAGCAATAACCAACAGTAGCAGTAATAACCAACAACAGCAGCAATAACAGCAGCAGCAGCAATAACTAACAGCAGCAATAACCAACAGCAGCAATAACAGCAGCAGCAGCAATAACCAACAGTAGCAATAACCAACAGTAGCAGCAGCAATAACCAACAGTAGCAGCAGCAATAACCAGCAGCAGCAATAACCAACAACAGCAGCAATAACCAACAGTAGCAGCAATAACCAACAACAGCAGCAATAACAGCAGCAGCAATAACCAACAGCAGCAATAACCAACAACAGCAGCAATAACAGCAGCAGCAGCAATAACAACAGCAGCAGCAATAACAACAGCAGCAGCAATAACAACAGCAGCAGCAATAACCAACAGCAGCAGCAATAACCAGCAGCAGCAGCGACAGCAATAACTAACAGCAACAGCAATAACCAGCAGCAGCAGTAATAATAGCAGCAGCAATAACCAACAGCAGCAGTAATAATAGCAGCAGCAGCAGCAGCAATAACAGCGGCAGCAACAGCAATAACCAACAGTAGCAGCAGCAGCAATAACAGCGGCAGCAACAGCAATAACCAACAGTAGCAGCAGCAGCAATATCCAACAGCAGCAGCATCGACAGCAATAACTAACAGCAGCAGCATCGACAGCAATAACTAACAGCAACAGCAATAACCAGCAGCAGCAGTAATAATAGCAGCAGCAATAACCAACAGCAGCAGTAATAATAGCAGCAGCAGCAATAACAGCGGCAGCAACAACAATAACCAACAGTAGCAGCAGCAGCAATAACAGCGGCAGCAACAACAATAACCAACAGTAGCAGCAGCAGCATCGACAGCAATAACTAACAGCAGCAGCAATAACCAACAGCAGCAGTAATAATAGCAGCAGCAATAACAGCGGCAGCAACAGCAATAACCAACAGTAGCAGCAATAACAGCAGCAGCAACAGCAATAACCAACAGTAGCAGCAGCAGCATCGACAGCAATAACTAACAGCAGCAGCAATAACCAACAGCAGCAGCAATAACAGCAGCAGCAATAACCAACAGCAGTAACTACGAGCAGCAGCAGTAACCAACAGCAGCAGCAGCAGCAAAAACAGCAACAGCATTAACAGCAGCAGCCGCAATAACAGCAGCAGAAGCGCTAACCAACAGCAGCAGCAAAAATCAAAAGCAGCAGCAACAATAAAGAGCAGCAGCAGCAATAACGAGTTTAATGAGAAATGTTTGAATTTACATCTCTGACTTTTGATTACATATTTTGGAATCTTGGCAAATCTGAGTACAGTTTTGAGACATTATTGAGATCTCTTCTGATAACTAGGGTCTTTCTGTTCTTTAGAAAAGTCTTTCACTTTCCATTTAATCTCATTGACACCAAGAAGACACTATTGAGATATTAAAAAGATCTCATTTGTGATTTCTTCATCCTACAGGGGAGAGAACCATTGCCTGCTGCATGAGACAAATATGGCCACTTCTGTGTCGTATAGCGCAAGTTATTATGCCTCTTCCACAGACGTCAAGAATTATGTATGAATTTCTGGAGAGCAGGGCGCTAAGTAGCCATTAGCTCCTGGATGAACCCGATGCGGAGTCGCCGCGCTTCTTTCTACGACTCTAAATAAACTGAACTTCCCACTGGAATCATCACGGGCAGCTTCAAGACTGACAGACTGGAAATGGGATTTTGCTAGCGAGCAGATGAATTTCTAAATGGGGGAGGCAGGAGGGATATTTGGCCATTTACCTCGTAAAGATTTCATTTGACAACCCTTCAACCTCCACCCACTGCTGCAATATCTGCGTGAGCGTGTGTGGGTTACTGAGTAAATCAGATGTCAATCTAGCTTGTTAGTCTAGTTTGGTGTCTTGAGTGGGTCTTCCAGGTAGAGAACACCTACACGACAAAGTTTCATGTGTGTGGGTGAGTGTGAATTGGACAGCTGTAAGGTGCCACGGACCAGTCACCGAATCTGTGACAGCAAAATGAATATCACTAGAAATGGTGAAAATATATTCCCACATTTATTCCCAGAAGGTGCGATTTTCGTTCGGAGCAAAGCACAGCTTGTCGCAAATAATGTGTCTCCGGACGGACAGAATATTGACAGTCTTTTGTCTTTTATAAATGTGATTTGGTGTGTTTGGTAATGTGTGTTTTGACAAGTTTTTTGTCAAACACATCTGTTTTTTTTTACCACACAGTCTCTGTAAAAGAGAAAATTACCTATTTTTTGCCATCTGTGAAATCTAATCCAGATTGGAATGTCTGTGATTGCGGTATATTAATGAACCAGAGGCAATATTTACAGCAATTTTTAGCATCTCCTTCATGACTTGCAAAATATAGTAAGGTCACGTCAGGGTTATTGTAATTAAAGCTACTAAAGTTAAAACCATTTACAAAATATTACTTGTAATAAATGTTTTATATATATATATATATATATATATATATATATAATATTTTATAATTAAAAACGATAAAATGAAAAATAGTTGTTTATTAAAACAAAATTACTATTTATTTCTGAGATAACTTGATGCCACTCATATGCAGTGTTAACAATGTAGCAGACATCTGTTTGAAATGTATAGCAGTGCATACTATTTTACTTACTATTTTTATAAAGCAGGCATTATACCATCTATACTGCACAGTATATTGTAACTAATAAGTCAGTGTTACATTCCGAACATAACCACACATTATTTTTAAAGACAAACTCAGCATTGTGCAGTGTATACTGTGCTTTATGCGTGTATATATCCCAAAGCATTAAACTGATTATCAAATTTGTGAGGTAGAACCTTCTTGATTTTGTAAAGAGTACCTAAAAACCAGACTTGAGTAAAAGTACTGATACCTTACATCAAAAATGACTCCACTACAAGTAACCAATTCCAATACGACTTGAGTAAAAGTCTTAAAGTATCTGAATTTAACAGTATTTTACTGAATGTAGGCTCAGAGATGCACTAGTCCTGAGAGAAAATAAGAAACAATTGATTTGTAAGATCAAATTTATTTTCTAAACTCAAAATAAAACTGAACACCTCAATGTTGCAATAAATCAAGGTCGACACAACAACCTTTTAAATGTCTACAAACTCTCAAGTCTCAAGTGTACAGAAAGGCCATAAGTAAACCAATATCCTTCAAAACAGTCTTGTCAATAATAAATAAAACAATGTTAAGTAAAATTAAATAGTCAAAGTCTACTATATGTGCTGGTTTGAGCCTCATCACCAGCTGCAGTCATTTCCTCATATAATAAATCAAACACCTGCGATCAGCAACTACCTGCTAATGCACTCGCATTCACGTAAAGTGTCCTTGTTGACAAGTTTTGGGTGAGTAAAGGCAAAACGCACAAGATATAGTACCTTTAATGCCCTTAGATGGCGATATCACTTCTTTATATCAGATACAAACTGCTGCAGAAAAAGTTAGCTGCCATAAAAAATGTAATTGCATTACTCATCACAAATGTAGTGGAGTAAAAAGTACATTTACTTGCTTAAAAATGTAGTCAAGTAGAGAGTAAAAGTTGCCAAAAGTCTTTGATACTCAGTACAACTACAAAGTAGCCAAAAAGATACTTAAGTATTCAATTCAATTCAGTTCAATTCACATTTATTTGTATAGCGCTTTTCACAATACATATCGTTTCAAAGCAGCTTTACAGAGAATGCATGTCAACATTACAATTTAGAGAAGGCAGTTAGCTAATAATGTAAAATTTAGGCAATTTAATTTACAATCACTGTTAGCAGTTTAATTAAAGGTCGAAGCAATGAGCTCTTGGAAATAATAATGAATTACATATTAACAATAATTAGGATATATAGAAAATTGGGAATGTTCATGTTGATCCAGATATTGCGTCATCTGAAGTCCTCGCAGGAGTTGGCGCCATCTTTTCAAAGGTGTTGGTCAGTAACTAATTACAGTAACTAATTGCATTTACTCAAGTACTTTACACCTCTGTTGATTTCTAAAATAGTCCCATGGCCATGATGTTGGTGTTTGCTGGCGCAGCTGGACTCAGCGTAGCGTGGCGCTGTGACATCAGTTCCTTTCAGCTTTTTCTTCTGCTCATATTGCTGTTAGTGCCCGCAGAGAATGTTTTCATGAATAATTTAGCGGTCCTTCACAAGGGGGCCTCAAATTGGGTCTTTCTTAGAGACGAGACTGGCGAACCTTGACGGAGAATGTTGTAGAATTTCCTGGAATATTTGCATTTCTTATATTTGTTTCCTAATATACAGTCAAATGCAGTGAACATTCTGTCTGATTATGATGTGTGCTTTTATTACCGCCTCTATGATGTCATAGTTGTGTCGCAGTGTGGGCGGGGAGAGAGATGGAAAGGGAACGGTCACAGGCAGCTGTGCGGACGCCAGTAGGAGTGAGCATGAAAACAAGCCTGTGTGTTCGCTGACATTGTTGTGCAAGATTCCATGCCTCCACAGAATATGACACCAAATAGTTAAAATACTCCAGTTAGACCTTGGTGGTAGATACTGTAACTACACCAGTATCCTGCCAAAAACATCTTTCTTCATTGACGACCATTCAAAAATACAGTAGCTGCGTGTGTTAGTGGAACATTTTTTAAAATGGTAGTATTTATATATATGTTTAATGTATATATAATTATTTAATATAATTAAATATCTAATTATAGTTTTATTTTTTAATTGAATTTTATGAAGCAATGCAAGTGCTTTGTTTGCGAAAAAAACAAAACATAATTTACCTCTGTTTACAAAATAATATTATCCAAAGCGCTTTCATGGAACAACATCCGGTCTTTAGTCAACACAACACACATGCATTGTAGTGCCCCCCCCCTACTGGATTGCAGCTCAATGTTTTGTAAATAAAGTGGTCATTTTTTTTTTTTTTTTTTGGAAACAAAGCACTTGCATCGCTTCATAAAATTGAGGTTAAACCACTGGAGTCACATGGATTACTTTAATGATGTCTTTCCTATCATTCTGGACTTTGAAATTGCATTGCTACCAGGCCTCTATTGCCAGCAAGATAATTAACACTTTCAATGCCCAGAAAGCTACTAAAGACGTATTTAAAACAGTTCATGTGACTACAGTGGTTCAACCTTAATAACGACTTTATTCAACAATATCTAGTGATGGACGATTTCAAGACACTGCTCTATGAAGCTTCGAAGCTTCACGAATCTTTTGTTCGTTATTTTGTTTTTTGGCGCACAAAAAGTATTCATAAGATTAAGGTTGAACCACTGTAGTCGCGTGAACTGTTTTAAATATGTCTTTAGTAGCTTTCTGGGAATCTGAAAGTGTTAATTATCTTGCTGGCAATGGAGGTCTCACTGAGCCATCGGATTTCATCAAAAAGATCTTAATTTGTGTTTCAAAGATGAACGAAAGTTTTACGGGGCTTGGAACGACATGAGGGTGAGTACTTAAAGTGTTAGTTCACCCAAAAATGAAAATTCTGTCATTAATTACTCACTCTTATGTCGTTCAATACCTGTAAGACCTTCGTTCATCTTCAGAACACAAATTAAGATATTTTTCATAAAATCCGATGGCTCAGTGAGACCTCCATTGCCAGCAAGATAATTAACACTTTCAGATTCCCAGAAAGCTACTAAAGACATATTTAAACAGTTCACGTGACTACAGTGGTTCAACTTTAATGTTATGAATACTTTTGTGCGCCAAAAAACAAAATAACAAACAAAAGATTCGTAAAGCTTCAAAGCTTCATAGAGCAGTATCTTGAAATCGCCCATCACTAGATATTGTTAAATAAAGTCGTTATTTTGTTATTTTTGCCGCACAAAAAGTATTCTCGTCACTTCATAACATTAAGGTTGAACCACTGTAGTCACATGAACTGTTTTAAATATGTGTTTAGTAGCTTTCTGGACATTGAAAGTGTTAATTATCTTGCTGGCAATAGAGGCCTCACTGAGCCATCGGGGGTGAGTAATTAATGACTGACTTTCATTTTTGGGTGAACTAACCCTTTAATAAAAACTACGATGGTACATAACACTGGATCAGACATTATAAAAAGCGACCCTTGGGGTCAAAAGAAGATGGGATTCACAGTTCCTGGTCATGCCAAGCCATTTTCATCACTTGATTCTCATTTACACTCATATTTTCTTGTTATTTTCCTAAGCTTATCTTCAAAGGGCACCAAACACTCTCTGTGAAGATGAAAAAGACAGGGCGAAGAAACGCTGTCTGGTAAATCAAATAAATTAGCTATTTATAAGAGCGTTAGTTGAAGAATCAAAGCTTTCACAAGGGGCGTGTATCACAGAGGCTGACGGTACGTGTTTCTGAAACGGAGTCCAGCAGCATTGAATAATTTACGATATTTGTTTTTGCATAGTCATGCTTCGGATAAGAGTGTGTTTCTGCTGCTAATCTCACAAAACAAGCTCCTGTTACCTCACAAACCTCGTCTGCTTTCTTTTGGACATTGATGAATGCTTTTCCAGCGCTCTGAAACATTTTGCTTGACTTCTGTCACTTCTGTCAGTTTGGGTCTTGTTGTGGTGTTTTTGTTGTCCTGTCTGTCTTTTATTTTAACTTTTGTGTTTAGAACTTTTTATTACTGTCATTACAAACCCCCTAATGTTGACTGTGATCAATGAGTTAATATATCTGGAGAGCTCTAACTGTAAGCATTCCCATTTATTCCAAAGGCAGTGTCTGGCTAGAGAATGCAGCGCTGGAATTTAACCTGGATGCAACTGGCATTGAGATGCATGGGAATGATAACGGATATGGAGACATATAACCTTTGTCTGTTGTTGTTTATTATACTGTATGAGTCTTCTTTCACAGGCCATGTTCAGAACAACATACTAAAGTATGCAATTTTTCTGCATACTGTACATGGAATGGCCACTACATTTCCGCAGTCTTCACAATGCAATGCATTCAACTTGACCTTCCAGTCCCGTTGTGACAGATGAAGTACCTGATGTTTAATGCATTTATATTTAATTGGACTGCCAAGAGTTTTAAAACAAAATTTGATTCAAAATTCAAAATAAACAGTTTTACATCTGACATAACTGAAAGCCTCTTTAATTAATTAAACATGCATGTAATGAGTTCATATGACAGCAATGTAGCTTTACTGCTGCGGCTAACGATGCATGAAATACTGCTGGTGTGCATGGATGCTTTTCTTATTTTATCTATCTATCTATCTGTCTGTCTGTCTGTCTATCCATCTGGCATTTCAAATCCATCCATCCATCCATCCATCCATCCTTCTATCTGGCATTTCAAATCCATCCATCCATCCATCCATCCATCCATCTACCCATCCATCAATCCATCCATCCTTCTATCTGGCATTTTAAATTCACCATCCATCCATCCATCTCTCCATCCATCTGGAATTTCAAATCCATCCATCCATCCATCCATCCATCCATCCATCCATCTACCCATCCATACATCCTTCTATCTGGCATTTCAAATCCATCCATCCATCCATCCGTCCATCTACCCATCCATCCGTCCCTCCATCCATCTGGCATTTCAAATCCATCCATCCATCTGGCATTTTAAATCCATCCATCCATCCATCTGGCATTTCAAAATCAATCCATCCATTCATCCATCTAGCATTTTAAATCCATCCATCCATCCATTCATCCATCCATCCATCTGGCATTTCAAAATTAATCAATCCATCTATCCATCCATCCATCTGGCATTTTAAATCCATCCATCCATCCATCCATCCGGCATTTCAAATCCATCAATCTACCCATCCATCCATCCATCCATCCATCCATCCATCCATCCATCAGGCATTTTAAATCCATCCATCCATCCATCTGGCATTTTAAATCCATCAATCCATCCGGCATTTCAAATCCATCGATCTACCCATCCATCCATCCATCTGGCATTTCAAAATCAATCCATCCATCTGGGATTTTAAATTCATCCATCCATCCCTCCATCCGTACATCCATCCGGCATTTCAGGTCCATCCATCCATCCATCTGGCATTTTAAATTCATCCATTCATCCATCTGGGATTTTAAATCCATCCATCCATCCCTCCATCCATCCATCCATCCATCCGGCATTTCAGATCCATCCATCTATCCATACATCCATCTATCTGGCATTTCAAATTCATCCATCCATCTGGCATTTTAAATCCATCCATCCATCCATCCATCCTTCTTTAATTGGTTCATGTGGACAGATATATAATGTGCTCTTGCAGAACGGCCTCTGATACTGTAATCTACTCAATTATGATATTTTTAAAATAATAATTAATGCTGATTTTGTATTGGAACTCTATAAACTAAAAGCGGCTCTATAAGCGGTGTGGCTTTCTTTTTGAATACAGTTGTGTACAAAATACCCAGCTCTGAGCAAAACCAAGTGGCTGATGAAATAAAGGTTAACACTGCTCCAGACTTTATTACATTGTTTCTTTTTGTGACAAGAGTAATTGATCAAACCCAGGATTAAAATCATCGTATTCAGGGACAGGGAGGTCTCCATTCCCTTTCATTAGATTTGAGTGAGCAGTTCATACTCGGTTTGTTTATTGAATCTGCTGCTGAATTCATTCGGTTCATACCTTGGTGCAATAAAACCCAAATTATATCCCTGAGGGAAATGTTTTAAGGATATTTAATCAGGACAGGATCATAATTAATTTCCGCTGACTCCCAGGAAGCTTTGCCTGAACTCAATTTGAGTGCTTCTCAGACCTTGAAATGATTGTCAATGGAGAATCATTATTAGGCAAACATTTAGTCCAGAACATTGTTAAATCCTATTTAGTCTGGGAAGGTTTAACTTAGACTGAATCTTGAGTTTGTTATTAACAGTGTTTGTGACCCTAATTATTTGTGCTATGGATCATGTGACTTGTTGAGAAGAACAACTATTACTTTTCTAAGCACAAACGTGTTAACAAAAAAACACAGTGCTTTGCTTTTGTGTCAATGAAACACCACACAATGCAAACACTAAACGTTTAGTCAATCATTAGTCTCCTGATTGTGGTATTATATTCTGGCTAATTATCTGTGAAGATTAATTTCATCCTCTTGAGCTGCTTAAAAACTGAATGTGTTCATTTCACAGAAATATGAAGGTTCTGATTTGAATGTCTAACTGAGCTGCCGTCTGCTTCCAGAATGACACAAACCGCTGTGAGGATTTTGCCGTATGTGAGGAGCGCTCCGGACTGTCCGTCCAGTCTCACGCAATGCTGAGCATGTAAAGAACCCGACCGAGGTAAGGACACTTTTATTAAAATGGCTCTCAACTGGTTTCTGCTAAAGGGCTCAGATTTGACAGTTACTGTAGTAATGAATGAACACACACTCAAAAAAAAGTTGGTGATTCTTTTTCATAAATTTAAACATTTTCATTTTTATGTCATTTTAAGTATTCGTGACTTTATTGTTATTTGCACTTTGAATTTTGCATTATTCCTTCCTATCCGAACACACCTGCAGGCCATGTTTGGTTTTACGACACACCAGTTGAGAACCGCTGTTTTCTAGCATGCTGTATTGGAGACTGTGTGTGCCGAGAGGCCTTTGAACACAAGCATTGTGCCATTGCTGTTTTTTTATCGTTCACTTTCCCAGTGAGTGGCCTTGGCTGTGCTGATTTGCTGCATGTGTAATGTACTTCAGAATGGGAAGATCAAGTTTGTGCTCTCGCAGTCTTGTTCAATCAATAATGAAACAAGGTCTTGTCAGAATTGTCTAGCACCCTGTCACACTTGTCTTTTTGCTCAAATCTTGACTGGAAATGGCGAATCAGCGATGGTTTATGCATACATGAGATTTTAAGGCTCCGAACTCTCCTAGAGGAAAGGCAGACTGTGTTGTCGAAAAGATAAATGACTCCCTATAGGAGCGCTGTTGGACTATAAACGAATTAATCTATACAATGTCCCCTAACCGTAACAACGTGGACGTAGTCAACAAAAGCCAATTTGATTTAACCTTCATGACATGCCATTTTTTCTAGGTGATCCTGTAGTGTTTTTCGGATTGAATGAGTGGCCCCTGAGGGCCGGTCTTGTATATGAAGAGTCAAACATGGAGATTTGTGTGCAGATTGATGGGCTGCCTGCCAATAGTTCATCAGCCGGCTGTACGCGCCACTTGCTCTAGCACAGATTTATGATGTCATAATGCTGATGACTGACCTCCACTGAGGCAAAACCACTGCTGTGTTTTCATCACTTTGATGGGAGTTGCGTCTTAAACTTTGCCAATAACTTTCAGACGAACGATCCATCCAAAACTAGAACTTCACAGGATATGTGCTGAATTGTGTGGTCATATTTCGAGACAACTATAAGAAAGCTATTCTTAGGTTGACTACATTACAAACTCATTCTTTGTAGTGCTTTCTGTTCGAGTGATCTGACATGTAAGGTCAAAGTTGTTTGATGGTTTTGGGGTGAGGTTACTTATTGAAAA
The DNA here is from genome assembly GCA_037101425.1 of Elopichthys bambusa. NCBI lineage: Eukaryota > Metazoa > Chordata > Actinopteri > Cypriniformes > Xenocyprididae > Elopichthys > Elopichthys bambusa. The sequence continues at coordinate 2,860,534 of CM074451.1, forward strand.
TAACATCGACACACAAACACACACTACTGTTACACCGAAGGTGTGGCGTTGGCGTTCTTATTCTTCTTCCGTTTCTTCTCTGGAAGTCTATGGCAGCCCATAGAACCGCTGACGGGAAAGTTATGAAATTTGGCACACTGACAGAGAACAGTCTGAACTGTAACCAGAGCAAATTTGGAGCCTCTGACTCAGTCCCTCTAGCGCCACCAGCTGTCCAAAACTGAACTTACGTTTATGCTAATAACTCTTAACCCATATAGGCTAGAAACAAAACTCTTTTTCCTTGGCTCAAGATGATTCAAATGCACAATGTCATTTTCTGTCATGAAAAATCTTCCGCCATTTTGAATTTTCCTATGACGTCATTTTCTGCCATTTTGAATTTTCTGAAAACCTACTTTTTCAAACGTAAGGCTGTGTCTCCTCAACGGTTTATTATATTCAAACCAAACCACAAGTATGACCTGAGGTTACATGCTACGTTTCAGCACAGCGCCACCTACTGGTCCAGAGAGACAAAAAATGGCAAAAAACAGTTTGTTCAAAAATCATAAATGTGGTCTTGTTACATTCAGGGAGTTGAATGATATCCAGTTTTCCCATATCGGCCATTTTGGGCATTGGCCATTTTGAATTTTGTCGGAAAAATGCTATATTTTTTACGAACGCATTGGCGTATCATTATAAAACTCAATTAGTGTCTTTGGCACCATGCCCTGAAGGTACTCAAAAAATTATAATGAAATTTACAAAAATGCTAATAACTTTTGATTAAATTAGCCTATTGTAATGAAGTGGTCTTAATAGATTCCTTTGGATTCCTCGGTCATACCGAGAACAAAGATATCAGTTTTGCCATATTCGGCCGAACTTCCTGTCCACCATTTTGTTTTTCTTTAAAAACCTACTTTTTTGAACTCCTCCTACACTGTTGCTCCGATTTTCACCAAAATCGAATCATATAATCTTCAGACCATCCTAACAAAAAGTTATTGAATTCAAGTCGATTCTACAAACCGTTTTTCTTTACCGCAGCAACAAAGTTGAGGCATAATGCAAAAACGACCCTGAAGCTGTATCTCTGCAAAACTTTGGCATATTGACACCAAACTTTGCATGGTCACAGCGCCACCTATTGGTTGACTGTAGTAAACCTTCCAATCATATTTCTAATGACTGTATTTATGATTTTTCAGCCAATTTGCCTAAAATCATATCCGTTGTTGCAGCTGGTCTGATGCTTCCAGCCATGTTAATATGGCTTATCGTACTCTTTGTGCTTGGCCCCGATAATTGCTGCTTGCGGCTATATTTTATTCCTGTGATGGTAAAGCTGAATATTTATACTCTTCAAGCCCATGTGAGAATGGCTTGTTGTAGTTTATACATAACAATACCATGATATATGGCTCCAAAACAGGCACATTTTACATAAGAACTCCTACAGATCCTTCCTCATGAATTGAAAGACAAATAGCCAGGCTTGAGAACAGGGTTTTCTTTCCTTAAAAGCTAAAGGCCATCCACATTGAGATCTGACATACTGCTCCGAAGTGAAGGAGTCAATGAAATGATAATCTGGCTGTTGGTGAGTGACAGGCGGTTGGATTAATGAAAGCCTTTAGGTTCAGCGGGCAGAGGAAGACGTGATGACCTGAACTGAAGATGCTTCATCTGATGAGTCATTTCGCACAATAGCGTCACACTCTCTTCTGCAGTTCTGTAGGAGGAGCTTCTGTCTGCTGTCAGATATTTACCCCATTCGTGTAACCAAACTCAGAATGTGTTTGTTCACTTCATTATTGATCAGATGAAGAAAATGATATTATAGCATTTGTTAGTTAGCATGTAAGCATCCGTAATGGAAAATGGATATTAAGGTCCAAACGCAGCTACCCAGCTAACAGGGAACGTTCTCAGAACTTTGGCTAACGTTCTGGCAAGGTTTTCTCAAAGATATAAACAACCATTCTTCCAGTAACATTAACAGAATGTTCTTTCAAAGTTATCTAGTATTAACTCTTTCCCCACCATTGACGAAATTTTCTGGCTTTCAGTCTTTTCACTGTTATACGGTAGGGGGACGCTATTACGCATCTTCTCAAAGAGTTCAGAATCTCCGGATCCAAACACAGGCAAAAAAGGAGCAGAAACAAGGGATAAAAGCATTGCTTATGCACATTGTAGTCTTTGAAGAAAAGAAAAAAAGTGATTTTCTCAGCTTTTTGTTCAAAATGTTGTTTTTTTTATTAAACTTACCCACATTCTCCATACCCAGTGTTCTCAAAACATTAGTACAAAAAACATTTATACATTGTGCATGGAACATTTCTTAAATGTTATACTTGTTACTTTTTAATGTTCTCTGAACATTCTGAAATGTTTGCAACATGATAAAATGGAATGTTCCCTTAACATTTGCATAACCAAGAATAAAGTGTTTTAAAACATTTTAAAAAGTGGATGTTTTAAATGTTCAGAAAAACATTCAAAAATAAGGTTTTTATAACTTTTTATAATTGGAATGTTAGCAAAACATATTTGGAAGATATTTTTGTTATCCGGGTGTTAGCTTAAGCTGGATTTTCCAGTATGTTTTCTCTTTTAAAAATGTATACGTTAAATCAGCTATAATCAGCAAAGTTATTTTGTCATCATTTATTTATTTTATGGATGCATTTTATTGACGTTCGGGAGCTTTGAAGGATAAGCAGTAGAATCAGTTCAGAAATGTTTATCTGCATGAAGCATTAAACAGTTTAATAACTCAGTGCTTCTCTGATCTTCATGAAATTCCATCATACCTGAACACACTCACAGCAGAGACTCATTAACGTCAGTGACGCGCAGTTTAAAAGCAAGGAAAAGGTGCAGTAGATCACAGCAGTCGTGCACTAAATTCACAGATTTTTAATCAGAAGATTTTGTAGTGTAAAACTCAGCGATCGATTTTTTGCTTGTTTCTATTCGGTTGCTAGGGTGTTCTGGTGTTTTTTTAGTGTTGCTATGCAGTTGCCAGGAATGTCGTGAATGTTTATGCACATTTTTATGCTGTTGCTAAGATGTTCATTTCTATACAGTTGAATTTCATTTCTATAGTTGCTAGGCTGTTCTGGGTGTTTTTTTAGTGTTGCTATGCAGTTGCTAGGGTGTTATGATTGTTTATTCACATTTTTATGCGGTTGCTAAGATGTTCTATTTCTAATGTTCAGTTGCTAGGGTGTTCTGGGTGTTTTTCAGTGTTGCTATGCAGTTGCTAGGGTGTTATGATTGTTTATTCACATTTTTATGCGGTTGCTAAGATGTTCTATTTCTAATGTTCAGTTGCTAGGGTGTTCTGGGTGTTTTTCAGTGTTGCTATGCAGTTGCTAGGATGTTATGGGTGTTTATGCACATTTTTATGCAGTTGCTAAGATGTTCTATTTCTAATGTTCAGTTGCTAGGGTGTTCTGGGTGTTTTTTAGTGTTGCTATGCAGTTGCTAGGATGTTATGGGTGTTTATGCACATTTTTATGCAATTGCTTAGATGTTCATTTCTATACAGTTGCTAGGGTGTTCTGGGTGTTTGTTTTTGTTTTAGTGTTGCTATGCAGTTGCTAGGGTGTTCTGGGTGTTTTTTTAGTGTTGCTATGCAGTTGCTAGGATGTTATGGGTGTTTATGCACATCTTTATGTGGTTGCTTAGATGTTCGTTCATTTCTATACAGTTGCTAGGGTGTTCTGGGTGTTTTTTTTAGTGTTGCTATGCAGTTGCTAGGATGTTATGGGTGTTTATGCACATTTTTATGCAATTGCTTAGATGTTCATTTCTATACAGTTGCTAGGGTGTTCTGGGTGTTTTTTTTTTTTAGTGTTGCTATGCAGTTGCTAGGATGTTATGGGTGTTTATGCACATCTTTATGTGGTTGCTTAGATGTTCGTTCATTTCTATACAGTTGCTAGGGTGTTCTGGGTGTTTTTTTTTAGTGTTGCTATGCAGTTGCTAGGATGTTATGGGTGTTTATGCACATTTTTATGCAATTGCTTAGATGTTCATTTCTATACAGTTGCTAGGGTGTTCTGGGTGTTTTTTTTTTTTAGTGTTGCTATGCAGTTGCTAGGATGTTATGGGTGTTTATGCACATTTTTATGCAATTGCTTAGATGTTCATTTCTATACAGTTGCTAGGGTGTTCTGGGTGTTTGTTTTTGTTTTAGTGTTGCTATGCAGTTGCTAGGGTGTTCTGGGTGTTTTTTTAGTGTTGCTATGCAGTTGCTAGGATGTTATGGGTGTTTATGCACATCTTTATGTGGTTGCTTAGATGTTCGTTCATTTCTATACAGTTGCTAGGGTGTTCTGGGTGTTTTTTTTAGTGTTGCTATGCAGTTGCTAGGATGTTATGGGTGTTTATGCACATTTTTATGCAATTGCTTAGATGTTCATTTCTATACAGTTGCTAGGGTGTTCTGGGTGTTTTTTTTTTTTAGTGTTGCTATGCAGTTGCTAGGGTGTTATGGGTGTTTTTTTAGTGTTGCAATGCAGTTGCTAGGATGTTATGGGTGTTTATGCACATCTTTATGTGGTTGCTTAGATGTTCATTTCTATGCAGTTGCTAGGGTGTTCTGGGTGTTTTTTTTTTAGTGTTGCTATGCAGTTGCTAGGATGTTATGGGTGTTTATGCACATTTTTATGCAATTGCTTAGATGTTCATTTCTATACAGTTGCTAGGGTGTTCTGGGTGTTTGTTTTTTTATAGTGTTGCTATGCAGTTGCTAGGCTGTTATGGGTGTTTATGCACATCTTTATGTGGTTGCTTAGATGTTCGTTCATTTCTATACAGTTGCTAGGGTGTTCTGGGTGTTTTTTTAGTGTTGCTATGCAGTTGCTAGGGTGTTATGGGTGTTTTTTTTAGTGTTGCTATGCAGTTGCTAGGATGTTATGGGTATTTATGCACATCTTTATGTGGCTGCTTAGATGTTCATTTCTATACAGTTGCTAGGGTGTTCTGGGTGGGGTTTTTTTAGTGTTGCTATGCAGTAGGGTGTTATGAGTGTTTATGCACATCCTTATCTGGTTGCTAAGATGGTCATTTCTATACAGTTGCTAGGTTGTTCTGGGTGTTTTAGTGTGTTGCTATGCAGTTGCTAGGGTGTTATGAGTTTATATGCCAAGATGGTTATTTCTGTACAGTTGCTAGGGTGTTCTTTTTTAGTGTTGCTATGCAGTTACTTTGGCGTCATGAGTGTTCATGCACATTTTTATGTGGTTTCTAAAATGTTGCTAGGGTGTTCTGGGTGTTTTTTTTATTGTTGCTATGCAGTTGCTAGGGTGTTCTGGGTGTTTTTTAGTGTTGCTATGCAGTTGAAAATGGTGTGTCTGATCACTCAGTAAAATAACAGCACATCTCTGCTCAACAACACACATGATTTGAAGAATCAGTCATGTCTGTAGTGCCAATGGTGCAGGACGGGTTATGCCTTAGCAAACACCACTAATGTCTGTATCCAGCCATGTTGGACAGAAACAGTGTGACTGGCATTATAGGATGTCATTGTGAGTGTGGATGTCCTCTGTACTTTGTCCTCAGGCTACATGATTCAGCAGCTTCACATGAGAATGACAAAGTTAACACCGCATGCTTGCGTTCAGCAGAATCACGACATAAACACACACATTAGTGCTTGACTACACAGTATAATAATAGCTCAGTGTCAGAGGACGTGACTGAGAGTCATATGGTGTTCAGAGAAGATGCTCTTTAACTTTTGTTTAGACACTGTCAGTCAATACTGGATCGATCTAACTCCCATGCACTGCACAGGATTGCAGATTAATTCCAGCAGTTCTTCTGTCTGTGATTATTACAGAGGAGTATTGCTTCCACACCTCTCTTTCTCTCTCATTCTGCACAGCATGTGATGGTTTCTAGAGTTATACAGTAAAATGCAGATATAGACTGAGGTCTCACCATGTCACATAACAGTCAAATTTCCTCTCTGAGTCACCCTCATTTTGCTCATGTTTGTGTCAGAGGACAAACAAACTGAGAGGGATGCTGGGAGGTTTGAAGCTAGCATGAATTTATCATTTGTTTTTTTATAGATTTTTATATTTTATGAAGAAATTATGAGCCTTGTCAGTGCTAAACACAATGCAAGAATGCTAAGGGTGGTAAATTGTGATTGTTGTTGTTAGGGTGTTTCTAGGAGGTTGGTATTGACATTTAACATTAACATTTATTCCATTAAGAATTGAATTGAGAATGCCTTAATTCAGATGCTGAATTTGAAGTGAGTGTGCAAACGAAGAAGAATTCAAATGAACAGAAATGTAAAGAAATTCACACAACTCATTTTTAATCAGATATATAGATGGATAGATGTATGGATGTATGGATGTATGGATTGATGGATGGATGGATAGAAAGAACGCTGGATGGATGGATAGATGGATGGATGGATTGATGAATGGATGGATTGATGGATGGATGGAAAGACCGATGGATGGATGGAATGATGGATGGATGGATGGATTGATGGGTAGATGGAAAGAACAATGGATGGATGGATGGATGGATGGAAAGAACGATGGATGGATGGTTGGATGGATAATGAATAGAAAGAACGATGGATTATGGATGGATGGATGGATGGATGGATAGATGGAAAGAACTATGGATGGATTGTTGGATGGATGATAGAAAGAAAGAATGATGGCTGGATGGTTGGATGGATAGATAGAAAGAACTATGGATGGATGGATGGATTGTTGGATGGATGGATAGAAAGAACTATGGATGGATGGATGGATGGATGGATGGTTAGAAAGAACGATGGATGGAGAGATGGATAGAGAGAACTATGGATGGATGGATGGATAGATGGATGGATGGAATGATGGATGGATGGATAGAAAGAACGCTGGATGGATGGATGGATGGATGGAAAGAACAATGGATGGATGGATGGATGGATGGAATGATGATGGAATGATGGATGGATGGATGGATGGATGGATGGATGGATGGAAAGAACAATGGATGGATGGATGGATGGATGGAATGATAGATGGATGGATTGATGGATAGATGGAAAGAACGATGGCTGGATGGAAAGAACGATGGATGGATGGATGGATGGATAGAAAGAACGATGGATGGATGGATGGAACAATGGATGGATGGATGGAACAATGGATTGATTGATGGATGGAAAGAACGATGGATGGATGGATGGTTGGATGGATAATGAATAGAAAGAACGATGGATTATGGATGGATGGATGGATGGATGGATGGATGGATGGATGGATGGATGGAAAGAAAGAAAGAATGATGGCTGGCTGGATGGATGGATGGATGGATAGATAGAAAGAACTATGGATGGATTGTTGGATGGATGATAGAAAGAAAGAATGATGGCTGGGTGGATGGATAGATAGAAAGAACTATGGATGGATGGATGGATAGAAAGAACTATGGATGGATGGATGGATGGATGGTTAGAAAGAACTATGGATGGATAGATGGATGGATTGAAAGAATGATGGATGGATGGATGGATGGATGGATGGATGGATGGATGGAAACAACTATGAATGGATGGATAGAAAGAACGATGGATGGATGGATGGATGGATGGAAACATCTATGAATGGATGGATAGAAAGAACGATGGATGGATGGATGGATGGATGATGGATAGAAAGAACGATGGATTATGGATGAATGGATAGATAGATAGATAGATAGATAGATAGATAGATAGATAGATAGATAGATAGAATGATGGCTGGCTGGCTGGCTGGCTGGCTGGATGGATGGATGGATGGATGGATGGATGGATGGATGGATGGATAGAACTATGGATGGATGGATGGATGGATGGATTGTTAGATGGATGGATAGAAAGAAAGAATGATGGCTGGATGGATGGATGGATAGATAGAAAGAGCTATGGATGGATGGATGAATGGATGGATAAATTGTTGGATGGATGGATAGAAAGAAAGAATGATGGCTGGATGGATGGATGGATAGAAAGAAAGAATGATGGATGGATGGATGGATAAATTGTTGGATGGATGGATAGAAAGAACGATGGATGGATGGAAAGAATGATGGATGGATGGATGGATGGATGGATGGATGGAAACAACTATGAATGGATGGATAGAAAGAACGATGGATGGATGGATGGATAGAAACAACTATGGATGGATGGAAAGAATGATGGATGGATGGATGGAAACAACTATGAATGGATGGATAGAAAAAACGATGGATGGATAGATGATGGATAGAAAGAACGATGGATTATGTGTGGATGGATGGATGGATGGATGGATGGATAGAACAAAATAATATAACAAAAAACAAAATGTCATTAAAAAGTTATTGAAAAAATCATAAAATGTATAATAATATTTAAGTATTTTGTCGCTACACGTGGAAGTATGTGAAGGGAGTTCTATTTAAAAAATGAGGGGCATAAAAGAAGGTTTTATTTTCATACAAATGCTGTGTGAAAGGCTGGACATTAGTGAGAAGCCATCTGTCAATAACATAAATGCGTACATAAACGTGAGCTTGAGTGTGTGAGAGAGAGATAGTGTGTGCACATGCTCCTAAATCTCCAACACTCACACTCCAACTTTGGTTTCGTTTTCCTGCTTTTGTTGCAGTGAGTGTGGAGCCAAGACCCCACTCCATAAGAAACATCCCATATCAGAGTGCCACAGAACCTCTTTCACACACTCCAGCATCTGAGCGGCCGAGACACGGCAGCTTCAAAAGAGAAGCAGTGACATTCAAACACGCTTGTGAATTTCTGAACCGTCCCGTGCATGAATATGGATGCGGGCGTCTTTTGATTGGCTCAGCTGTGGTTGAATGACAGCCTCTGACAGACCCCCGCTTCATGTTTTATTAAAGATCACTAGAGACCCCGGATTCATGATTCACACTCGGATTTAAGACGTGACCGCCATTAGATATGAAGAGCGCAGTGGGGTTTAATGTGGGCTGAACATGTGTTAATGTGAGCCCCCCCAATATTTGATATAACTGATGCTGCTCTGTTGTACTCTATCACTCTAACAACTCTGTTTGTTGTTGGGATGACAAAAAAAGTCTTAAAAGTTAAATTTTTAGGCTGGTCTGCCTCAGCCGTCTAACAGCGCTCAGAATGAATGAGCTGGCCAATCAAATCAAAGAAGGCGGGGCTTACTGTTCACAGAAATAGACCTGTTAACAAATGAAACCTTTTCTAGTATGAATTAAAATGGATAAAAAAAGATCTGAAGATGCAATTCCGTGCAGTCTTTAGGAGTCTCACAGATGTGACTAACAAGCTCTCTCTTTTGATTTTTCTTCCTCGTCTAACTGACTTTCTAAGCTACCAGTGCTTAACATCGGTGAATCAATATTAAACAAATCTCTCCCTTCAGACGGCGTTTGTGCTGAAATGGCATTGACAAGCTAGCGGTTCATATAAATGCTTGTCAAAGAAGTCTATGTATTATAGGTTTGCATTCATCTGTTTTGTACAAAAGATTAACATGACGGCACATGCTAGTGGATGAGTTGAATCAACTCCACAGCAACTACATAAATGTATCCACTAACCATTCAGAAATGTACAGTTTCATTCTAAAAGTTCTGAGTCTCTCCATCAGTGTCGACTCCGGTTTGAACAATGTAAGGCTGAACACTGTTACTGACAATCCTCATTTTGGCTGCGTGAGATTCTCCAGCTTTGTTGTTGTTGAGAAACCTGAAAGCTGTTAAAGCTCCGCCTTCTTCTGGAAAGGGGGCCGGGAGCAGCAGCTCATTTGCACACAAAAACTGTGTTTTTGCTCACACCCAAATAGGGGCAAATTTGACAAGCTATAATAAATGATCTGTGGGGTATTTTGAGCTGAAACTTCACAGACACATTCTGGAGACACCAGAGACTTATATTACATCTTGTGAAAGGGGCATTATAGGTCCGCTTTAAATATGTTGTCAATTCTGCCTTAATTTTTAGTAGTGACAAGGTGCGTTGCCTCGTAATTGCCGTAATTACGAGATTCTAGCTTGTAAAAAGTGTTCACGTCCTCGTAGAGCTTGTAATTAGAGCTTGTAGGATGGGAGTTTTCTGAAAGCTCCCATGTGGCCGCTGTACCACCTGACCGCTGTAGATTGATTTAGGCGTTGATAGCGGTGCCATAGAAATGCATAATTTCCAGTCCAAGGACGTGCTCAGAATATAACGTCACGTGCTGTCATCTCAAAATTCCAGTAAATTCGAGGTGGCGTGAATGCAGCAACAGTATGGAGATGCAAATGAGGATTGTGATTGGAGGAAATGGGTCACATGACCTCAATCTCAGTCAGAGCAGGTAGCTCAGTTCTTTTGCTTCATTGATGAACGTTATGTGATTGTTCCATCATTTTAAGTAAGCTTGTTTTCAGGCATCTTTACGAGAGATCACAGCAGCACAGCTCTGTGTGTGCGCAGATATTGAGGATTGAGGCAGAGAGTCAATATCCAGCTGTGATGTAGTGCATGTGTTTACCGGCTGCTTATGTTGAGAACCAGCTGTCCACTTGAAAAACCAGTATGAACGCTTCCCTTTCCTGTAACACTGATCTCATCCTTCTTAGATATATACTAACGTGTGTGTGTGTGTGTGTGTGTGTGTGTACTATCCAGCTCTCGTCACATTGATTTATTGTGCAGCTTTGTGCAGGTGGAGATGGATGTGCTCAATGATATGTAACCAAGACATGAACAATATTCATGCATGATGTAAACTCATTGACATCGCTTGGCTGTAGTTGCATGTTGTCTAGTCAGCTGTCCACTGCCAAATAGACTACACTTCCTGTAACCTTGCATCCTCAGTTCTGATTGGATAAGAGCATTGTTATTTTTTTAATTGTAACATTTCAAGCACTGATATGCCTTAAGCACAGGTATCTGAAGAATGTATTTAATGCCACAAGATTTGACCATAAAAAGGCATTGCATGCAAATTAGATGCATGTTACATTTCCCATTAAATTAACACAAATATTTTAGATTTGTCTTATAATAAACTTTGGTGACAGGATAGGTTGGTTGACTTTGACAAATGCAGTCAAGTAAATAATAAATAAATACGTCATGTATTTGCATGTTCAAGCGTGTTGTGTGTTGGTTCGTTCGGCTGTTGATCCAGCTGTCTCTCTGAGACAAAGCGCTCGTAAACCTGGCGTCCTGCATGGCCTCATGAATAATTCATGACATGCTAAATAACTCTTTAAATCTTGACTTCTCGCTGCGTCATCAGCACATTGGTGACCTGCCGCTGTGTGTCTGTCTCTGTGTGTTTGTGTAGGTGTGTGTTTTCCTCATCCACGCATCTCTGCACTGTTACGGCACTCATGTGGATAGAATTCAAATGAGTGCTCCTTCGCTCACAACATATTTCTTTAACTCCATCAGCGAATGAATCTTAAGCTCTCATCCATCATTCGGCTATGGTCATGCTGTCATCCTCTTTAAACCTTTCATTTGGCCGCTGGTCACTGACATTTATTACTTATCATTTATTTCTTATCCTTTATAACAAGCAATTTCACTTTGTTGCTCCATCAGTACATAATGAATCACGCAAACAAGCCAGAAGTGACCTCAGATGTCTTCCCTCCGGCACAGTGTTAGTTAAAATGGCTGTAATGAGGCTGTTTAGTATTAATAGGATCCTAATAATTAATTATACATTGTCAAGCTAAGTGATAGTCAAATTAGCATAAAAATACATAGCACACACAAATAAAAAATTTATATATTTTAAGATTTACTGCAATTGTGTGATATTCACAGTACTATGTTGGTGGTTTAGTTCCCAGAATGCACTCTGGTATGATTAAATTATTTATTATTTTTATTATATATATATATATAATGACCTCAAGGTTGTTGAGCTTGTTTCCACCATGAAATTAAAAATAAAAAAGGTAATTGTAACTTTTTATATCACAATTCTGACTTTTCTCAGAATGACCAGTTATAAAGTCAGAATTGCGAGTTATAAAGTCAGAATTGCGAGTTATAAAATCAGAACTGTGTGATATAAAGTCAGAATTGCGAGATATAAAGTCAGAATTGCGTGATATAAAGTCAGAATTGCGAGTTATAAAGTCAGAATTGTGAGTTATAAAGTCAGAATTGTGAGTTATAAAGTCAGAATTGCGTGATATAAAGTCAGAATTGCGAGTTATAAAGTCAGAATTGTGAGTTATAAAGTCAGAATTGCGAGATACAAAGTCAGAATTGCAAGTTATAAAGTCAGAATTGCGAGATATAAAGTCAGAATTGCGAGTTATAAAGTCAGAATTGCGAGTTATAAAGTAAGAATTGTGTGATATAAAGTCAGGATTGCGAGATATAAAGTCAGAATTGTGTGATATAAATTTAGGATTGCGAGATAAAGTCAGGATTGTGTGATATAAAGTCAGGATTGCGTGATATTGCAAGTTATAAAGTCAGAATTGCGAGTTATAAAGTCAGGACTGTGAGATTTAAAGTCAGGATTGTGAGATATAAAGTCAGAATTGTGTGATATAAAGTCAGGATTGCGAGATAAAGTCAGGATTGTGTGATATAAAGTCAGAATTGTGTGATATAAAGTCAGGATTGTGTGATATAAAGTCAAAATTGCGAGATATAAAGTCAGAATTGCGAGTTATAAAATCAGAATTGCGTGATATAAATTGTGTGATATAAAGTCAGGATTGTGAGATATAAAGTCAGAATTGCGAGATATAAATTGTGTGATATAAAGTCAGGATTGCGTGATATAAATTGTGTGATATAAAGTCAGAATTGCGAGATATAAATTGTGTGATATAAAGTCAGGATTGCGTGATATTGCATGATATAAAGTCAGGATTGCAAGTTATAAAGTCAGAATTGCGAGTTATAAAGTCAAAATTGTGTGATTAAAAAGTCAGAATTGCATGATATAAAGTCAGGACTGCGAGATTTAAAGTCAGGATTGCGAGATAAAGTCAGGATTGTGTGATATAAAGTCAGAATTGCGAGATAAAGTCAGGATTGCAAGATATAAAGTCAGGATTATGTGATATAAAGTCAGGATTGCGAGATAAATTCAGGATTGCGTGATATAAAGTCAGGATTGCGAGATATAAAGTCAGGTTTGCATGATATAAAGTCAGAATTGTGTGATATAATATATATATATAATACATATCGTTAATATAACATGTATATATATAAAATCTCGTCTGGGAAAAAATATAAGTATAACATATTTATCCTGTGGTCCCTTTAATAGTAAGTATGCCTTTATTCAGGCTTATGTACAGTAATTGAATTACATGTGGTCAGTGCGATACATTAATCATTTTTAATGAATGTAGCACACGTTATTTACGTCACGCATGTGAAATGGCATCAAACTTTGGCCTTTGGCTCTTTTTCTCTTTGTGCACTTCTGGTGCTCAGCTGTTTAATTACCCAGAATGCACTGTTCTGCATCAGGCTGCAGGGTGTAGGAGCCCATTTCAAAAGATTTGTTTCCTTCTCTTGCATAAATATGGACAAAAATTAATGCAATGTTCTGCACTGACCTGAAAATATTTGCCTGAGATTGTGCGCACAGACGAATCTGACATGCTACAGTAACTGCGCTGCAATGAAGATCTCTGAAATATTGATGTTTTTTCTATGATGCAGGATATTAATCTCACATCATTTGCATTATTAATTGAACTTAATCCTTCTCACTTTCATCTGTAGTTTTTAAATGATTCCCGTTAATCAGCGAAAGGCAGCAGATGTGTTGTAATCTAAACTCTTTCGTTCCCTTCTGTGTTCCTGATGTGCTGTAAATGCTTTGGACCGTTATTTCATGTCTCATTATTTTCTGAGAGTATATGAAGTGTCTGTAAAGCTTATTTTCTGCTTTCTAGACTATTGAGAGGCAGGAACATCAAAGAACTTTAGATAAACACAGGTTTATTAATAAATAAGCTTTTTTCATCTGGATCATGTTTGCATTTCTTTCTTTCACTGGCCATAATTCTAAACTTGAAAACATAAAATAATGTGAAAAACAGACAGTTGTGATCTGCCTCAGAAGAAGAGAGGAATCATGTGTTTGAAGCAGTTATTCTGCTGATTAAGGGATAATCCAAGACTTCGTCACCTTACAAATGGTTGTCAAAAGCAAAAAATGCTATGCAATCATATGTTGTGGGAAAGTGATATGCTGGAGCAAAACAGATACTGTTTTTGGAATCAGCATACCAAAATTAGTAATAAACAAGTATTGGATTTCATTCAGTAAATATGATGCAGGGCGGTGTAATGACAGAATTGTCACTTTTAGGTGAACTTACCGTGTAAGGATTGTAAATGCCAAGCAGAGCTTTGATGCTCCGCTGGGCTGTGTTCAGTGCTAGCACCGAGTGGAGTCCGGGTCCTGGATGTGTGATCAGGCACGCCTGAGGTGTCGTGATGTGCCAGACATCATTGATCTCCAGCGCTTTCCTTGCACAACCTGAGGGCCTGTCCGCCTTCAGCATTTGGAGCTGGACTGTTGATGGGTTTTCTGTGCTGCACAATAAGTGCACAGTACTGAACTGAGTTCTCTTACACGTCGTTTTGCACTTGAACGAACAAATACACACAAATAATATGTCAAAATATTCTCATAAACACAGCGGTTATGTCTTAAGTGAACGTAAACAATTGACAAAGTAAATGCATAACAGTATATTGGATCTGTGCAGCTCTTAAAGTGACAGCAGCCTAAAATTCCTGCTGCCGTCTCTGTAATTACGTTAATCAAACAATAAAAAACAAAGAGAAAATTCACTCGCTTTTCTTGACCGAATAACTTTTGTTACTATATTTGTAATGTATATTTTATTTATAAAGTGTAGTGTTATTTTACATTTGATTAAAGTTTCTGTACCTGAATACCTGAAAATCTTAAAACATTTAAAAATATTTCAATCGTATCTTTGTTTAGTTGTATTTATTTGTGCGATTGTTCAGTTGTTTATATGTTCTTTTTTAATTACTGTGCGTTTACTTGTCTTTAATAATGCTTGAAATTTATATTATTTAGGCTAGTTGTTTTTGCTATGGTATTTTTAAACCATAGGCAAAAGTTCATTGTGTAACTGTTGATTTTTGTTCATGGTATTCAGCTACAATGAAATGTTTTGCAATAAGACTTGTGAATGATCTCATTTTTTTTTAACTTATTGGAATTGGAATTAGGAATAAATAAAAATTGGAATCGATGAGTAGAATCGGAATTGGAATCGCTAAAATTCCAACGATACCCATCCCTACCTATGACGTAATTTTCCATCATGAAAATGTTTCCGTCGTTTTGATTTTTCCAGAAAAACGACTTTTTCAAACTCTTTCTAGACAGTTTCTCACCAAAATTGGCTCACGTCATCTTCAGACCATGCTGGCAAAAAGTTATGAAAAGATTTTTGATAAACCCAATCGTTCTTGAATAACACACGAACGAATTTGGATGAAGAGCACGGCAAAATGGAAGCGGAGCTGTATCTCTACAATGCTTTAGCATATTGAGACCAATCTTGGTACATGCCATCACAAGCATGGCCTGAGGCTACAAGCAGTGTTTCGGCACAGCGCCACCTACTGGTCAGGAGGAATGAAAAATGCTTATATATTACACCAACAATATTATAGTAATGCAATTATTATTATTTAAATCAGACTAAATTAAAGGCAGTACAACAAATTCTACTGTTTAGAAATACTTAAAAATGTAGCTTATTACAGGGAAAATGTGCTTAATTTCCATTAAAAATGCAAAAGGCCCTCAAATGATTTATTTATTTGTTGAGGTTTGCACAGGTACATTGTCTTCAGAGTATTTAAAAATCTGTTTTCCTTACACTGTCCTGTTCTATATTTTACATGGATCATGAAGTTACAAGGATATTTTTTGTACATTTTTTACTGTTGTAATCACAGACCAGGGCATCTCATTATTTGAGCTGGATGGTATTTGGCAGTGAAATGCCATGTGAATATTACATTGGTCTCTTAGGCTGATGAAACCTGATGTAACATGATTTGAAACATGTTGCACACCTGCTTCGGCCTGCAGCTTGACCACTACAGCAGGAAACTGCACTGAAAACCAAATAAAATAGAAAGACAAGGAGCAAAACATGCTGGCATCATAAAACTGATTCATATGTGTAGGCTAACATGCATGACACGTCTCCTCCTCATGGGACTAATTAACATCATGATTTAAAAGCATTTATAAAGTCTCTTTTTAGAAATATTAAAATGTTTTGCATTGTAATAAATAAAGTCTGTCATGTTCCTGAAAGACTTTGTGAGATTTTTGCAATGCAATGTATTTTATACACCGCTTCATTAATTCCTTTTAAATTGAGTTTTGTAATTATTTCGAAGTGGTGTGTTTATTAATCAGATAAAGCACTTCCACTTTCAATCTAGAACATCATGAG
The DNA here is from genome assembly GCA_037101425.1 of Elopichthys bambusa. NCBI lineage: Eukaryota > Metazoa > Chordata > Actinopteri > Cypriniformes > Xenocyprididae > Elopichthys > Elopichthys bambusa. Next base: position 2,877,040 of record CM074451.1, read on the forward strand.
ATATCTGACCTGTGATGCATGAAGCACAAAACAACTTTGTGACACAAACAGTCTTGTTGTTTTGCTCCAGAAAACATCCTCAGAGCAATTTACCGCGCACTATGTGCACCTGGCGTGTTGTGATTCTCTCTGTTATTGCTTTTTTCCTCCTGTTTTTCCTGGGAGGTGGAAGATGAGGAGGAAATGGGTTGAGCAGCAGTTGGAATTCACCCAGACAGGCTGCTTTGTTTGCTCTCGCCAAAAATGAGCAAACGAACACTTTTAAGTGCTTTTTTAAGGTTAACAAGATCCTCAGACCCGGGAAGGTTGACTGACAGCAGGACTGATTGCTTTTAAGAGTTTCACTGTTGACCCAAACAAGAGTTTTGTGGCTTACAAAACTATTAATGGTCTCATTTTGCCTTAAAAGTGTAATGTGTCATTTAAATGATAAAATATACAGTACCATCTTAAAATGCAATTAGGCAATTAGACATTATACAGTAGGTTGATTCCCACTATTGTTCTATATCTTTATTACCTTCCTAAAGTAGTACAATTTTAAAACCATTTAAAAGATTTTTGCTAAATGCTAAATTGACCAAAATCACTTTTTTACAGAGAAATAGAGTGATTATTTCTTTAATGTTCACAAATAAATGTGAAACGTATGAAAAAAAATGATGGGGGAAAATATGTGTGATTCTAATTGTCACGGTTCTGTTCAGTTAGTTTCTTTTTCATGGACTTTTAGTTTGTTACCTTCAGTCATAAGTGCTTCCTTTGTCTAGTTTTCCGCCACAATCTGTCACCGTGGACACTATCCCAATCATCACAGCTGTTTGTCATATGAGTTAATTATCTGTGTATTTAAGTTCCTGTTCATTGTTGTCAGGTCTCGTCTTTGTTCGGATGTGTGTGTGTTATGGTCTTCTCTCTCTGTGGATTTATTAAAGACTGCCTTGTATTCTTCATCTTTGTGTTTGCGTGAGTTATATATATATATATATATGTATATGTATGTATATGTATATATATATGTATATGTATATATATATGTATATGTGTGTATATGTGTGTATATGTATATGTATATATATATATATATATATATATATATATATATATATATATATATGTGTGTGTGTGTGTGTGTGTACATATATATATATATATAATCTCACGATTTATTTGTGAACATGAAACATTATGCATTTTTCTTCTGTATGAACATGTAAGGCTGTACATGTAGTTACTTCATGTTTGTGTAGTGATCATTTCCTCTGCATCAGATCTCACTTGGCTCTCAGAGGAAATACTGATATGAAATAAATGATATTTTCCACTAACTAATCTATCGGGGGATTGAGTTCATTGCTTTGTGCAAATAAAAGGAAAGGCTTTACATTCCTGTTCGGCTGATAGTTGAAGTGTGTTTCTGACTCTAATACATCGCTTTGGATTTAAATATTTAATTTCTACATTACAGAAGGCACCTATTTCAATTTGCATAATTCCTTATGTGGATTGTCATGCATAATTAATATGCGTCAGATTTCTGCCCGCGAGACACTGTCCAGTACACCAACAGAACCCAGGTGTACTGGACAAGTGTTCATGAAAATGGCCTGATGAAATCATGAAGGTTTGAGGATAGTGATCTTTATTTAGCATCATTACTACTAGAATCTGGTAAATTACATCCTTGCTGACAAAAATATGTTTTCTGAATGTTGTCTGAATGTTCAAAGCATCCTTTTTTTATTGTTCTAAAATGTTTCTTTCTTGGTTATGTGAACGTTAAGTAAACATTCCATTTCATCATTCTTCAAATATTATGGGAATGTTACTTTTGAATGTTCTCTGAACATTACGAAACAAGTAGGCATTTATAATCATGTTATATGAACGTCCAACTAAAACATTTCAGAAAAACTGATGTATAAATAACGTTTTTGTGTTATCATTTTGAGAACATTATTAAAGACCAGATAACTTTGAATAAACATTGTTCATAACTTTGAGAGAACCTTGCCAGAATGTTGGCCAAAGTTCTGAGAACATTTCCTGTTAGCTGGGATAGTTTCCATTATGTACTCTATTTTGATAAACCAATTTGTATCTCTGTATATAAAAGTGTCGCCAAGTCTGTGGTTTCCCGTGGAATTGAGCTACTTTTAAGTTGTTGCTGCAGGTAAAGTTTTTTTCTGCGGGTTGATTTCCACCCCTGAACGTACAATTTCGGCACTCCAACCTTCACATTCACATTCACATTCATCTCAGTGACTCTTTTATTTTACCAGAACTGATGGCTACTTTTGAATATGAAATATGAGTGTGAATTATGGGTGTGTGATATCATGATATTAGATTGTGAACGATTATAAATGAATGATTAAATGTCTCCACAATCTGCCTTTGAAAAAAGATATTGTAGCATCATGATACAGTATGGAAGCCCATTTCTGCCACATCAGAAATAAAAAAAATCATAATTATGACATAAAAAGTTGAAATTATGACATTCAAAGTTGAAATTGACATGCTAAGTCATAATTATAACATGCAGGTCCAGTTTCACAGACAGGGCTTAGTCTAAGCCAGGATTAGGCCTTAGTTCAATTAAGGCATTTAAGTAGCTTTTATAAACTTTCACTAGAAAAACACATTACTGGTGTGCATCTTGAGACAAAACAATGACACTGACATATTTTAAGCTCTGTCAGAGCAAGTTGCTTTCAGTTACAACAGCGCAAACATGCATTTTAGTCTAGGACTAGCTTAAGCCTTGCCTCTGAAACTGGGGGAAAAAGTCATAATAATGACAAAATAAAAGTCAAAATATGATATGCTAAGTAATAATTATGGCATTCAAAGTAAAAAATAAAGGCATAAAAAGTTAAAATCATGAAATACTAAGTCATAATTATGACATACTAAGTCAAAATTGACATACTAGTTTGAAATTATGACAAAAAAGTTAAATTGATTACATAAAAAGTCGAAATGATGACAAAAAAAGTTATAATTATGACAGAAAGTAATAAATTAAACTTTTAATTAGGACTTACAAAGTAATTATGACTTAGTATATCATAATTATGACTTTTGATGTCATAATTATGATTTTTATGTCGTAAAAAGCAACATGAAAAAGAATTTTGAAAAGATTATGGATTGTGATCCTGCCTGAAAAAAAAATCATATGATATTCTTGCCATTTCGCCCACCACGAGTTTGTCATATAAATATATGTGTCTGATAAACTATTTGATATTTAAATAACCTATAAAATCATTTTGTATATATATTTATATAACTATAATAATACTGTAACCTGCACACATTTCCAACAGGAAAGATTTATTTTTGTTTTATCTGCTTTAGGCTTTATCAGCTCAAGGTCACATGCTATAATAATCAGTAAAGTATGTAATAAGCATGGGATATTCCTGACATGCTGTTGATCTTGTACATCATACTCTGTGAAATAACAGTTTTGTCTCTGTAGTAGATACGGGTCAGGATAGGCAACTAGTGATCCACCAATAGCTGTTCAAATTTGTATGTCATATTTTTAGCAGTGGTAATCTAAAATGATTAAATTAAGAGATGCAACTTCTCAGAGAAGATTTTAGCATGTTGTGAGACTGTCAGGACTCTCTCCCAGAAGTAGCATCTCTAAATTCATCCACTTTGAAGCATTTAAAGCCATTAAAGCACTCGCTGCGTCAAAATATACCTACTCCCATACTATATAGTAGGCGAAAAACAGTATGTGAGCCGAGTAGTATGTCCAAATTCACAGTACTCATAAAAGAGTAGGCTAAAAGTACCAGGATGACCTAAATCTTCCGGCAAGAGTGCATATGATAGACACTTTACTATCCCATGAGGCCACGGGAGATGATTTGTGCATGGCAGTGAAGCAACGCAACTGAATCTGGTAGGTCACATGATAATGACAACATGGCGGATGTAGTACATACAGATTACATTCATACTCTATAGAATCAGTGTACTTTTTTAACAGTCGCAAAGTACGTTTCAAACCACATGTGCTTACTATATAGTATGCAATTTCAGCCAAGTATGTGATGTATGATAACTGGATGTAATTCTCTGAATTCAGCATTAGAGACATGCAAGTTCACAAACAGTGCAGGAGTTTATTACAGTTCCCAGTGCAGACAGACAATTTGATGAATTAGTGTAGAACAGAGTAATATATGGAGCGCAGGTGTAGAATATTTGCTTAAATAAATTATATTGTAACACTATAGATCATACTGCAATTCTAGTGATCAGCTTTGGGACTGAAATATGAAACAAGGTTCAATTTTTTTTAAATTTAAGATACAGTTCTCCTGCATGTATTTATAAGACTTAATGTTTTTTTTTTCATAGAGCCCAGATATGATTATCTAACTGGGGCGAGGAAGGAACGATCTCTCTCTCTGAGACAGAAATCAATGCTAGCGCTCCGCTGAGGAGGGATTGCTCAGTGCCGGTGGGTCGATTTGGATTCTGCGAAGCTTTTCAAGCAGAATTAATGCTACTAGACCTCACAGTGATAGATCAGTGCTGGTCTCTGCTCAGTGTCTTCAGGTCATCTCAACATGTATGTTTGCTGGAGCAAAGATGAAGCTCAGATATGAAGGGAACCATTCAAACAGTCCGCTAAATAAATATAAATCAATGAGCCACCAGAGGCTTATTCAGGGCTCAATGCTAAGGATTTTTTCAACAGTAGTTAAAATTTTGCCCTGCCAAAAAAAAAAAAAGTATAATAAATAGGCTTGTATAATATAAAATAGTTTTCATTGTTTTTGACCCATATAACCTTGAATTCAACACTGTAAAGTTATATTTCTAGCTATATAAGAAGTTATATATCACTATAAAGTTATATTTCCACTTGAGCCTGGTTTAGCACGGTTACAAACCACTCTCGGCCCGGAGATAAGTGACGTCGCCACTCACTTATAATTTCACTTATAATTCAATGTGTTACTTACCAGTTCTTTGTATTTATTTGTGAAATTTACTAGCAATTTCTGAGTGGACATTTTCTTTACACCAATTATTTTTTGTTTTGACACCAACATTTTAGATACCAGTGAAATTTCACAATTCCCGATTCCAATTTTGGTACCACAAAAAAATAGAAAAGACTAGCCATGTTAATATTAAAGGTGCAGTGTGTAAATTTTAGCAGTAAGGTTGCGAATTGCAACCAACGGCTCAGTCCACCGCTCACCCTGTAGTACATAGAGAAGCTATGGTGGCTGACACAGGACAAAGATGTCGTCGTCTGAGACAGAAGAGAGTAGTCAGTCAAGTAAACGCACTCTGTAGAGCAGTTTGTCTGTTTAGGTCTACTGTAGAAACATGGCGGCACAAAATGGCGAATTTGATGTAAGGGGACCCGCTGGGTATGTCGATAGAAATGGCTCATTCTAAGGTCATAAAAACATGACGGTTCATTATGTAAGGTCTTTATACACCACTGAAAACATAGTTATGTATATTATATTGCATTTTTGTCAGTAGATCCTCCTAAATATTACACACTAGACAAATAAACAGTAGTAAACAAATTATTATATAAACATAGATATAAGTTAAATATAGAATAATCTTTATTAAGTTACAGAAAAGATTCAGTCAAGAGCAGTGAGTGATTTTCTCTTTGCCTTTTGTTGTTTGACTAATTTTTAATGACAGACAGCAGCAGGTTTATTAGGCTGCTGTCACTTTAAGACGTTCGTTTTCTCTCAGCTGTGTATGTTTTCGGTGTATCTGTCTGCTCAGGGTCGTCGCTAGACATTCTTTGCGTTCACTTGCAAAACTTTTGCATTCCCCCGAGAAACTTTGCGTTTGCTGGCAAACAACTCAAAAGATTTGCAAGAGAACGCAAAGTTTTTTCTGGGACAGCAAAAGCATTGACATAATTTTGCCTCCCATCTCATATTTTTTTCTTGCTCTGTGTCCCTTTAGGGGCTCTGTACTTGTCAACGACAAAGTAGCTCTTTATTGTGTGTGTAGCTTGTGAACGACTCTATACTGCAGGTTTATCCATTTACACCCAAAACAGAATTAAAAAAGAAAAAAAAAAAAGTATCAAAATATGGGCAAACTTTTTTGATGGGCTTGTTCCCCAGTACAGATGAAAGGCTAAAAACGGCTCTGTGAAGCGCAGGAAGATGCGAAAGAGACCTCAATTCGCTATTCGGCCACTGTCTCACTTCTTTTGCTGCTTATTCTGGCCAAGAACCGCCCAATTTGACAGGTTTGATTGACATGTAAAGTGGCCAGCCGGAGTTCATTTTGTTTTTATGCACTGTTTAGGTGCAGGTAAATCTTAAATCTTGAGACTTCAATTCAATTGATGTACAATTAGTTAGGGTTAGTTTAGTTAGTGCATATATTGGATGTTTTAATACAACTAATTCTATAATATCAGAATGTGGCTCATGCAATCACATTTTAGAAGCATAACCATGCTTTTTATAATAATAAATAACATATTACTCTGCAATTGAATGCTTCCTGTTATTATTTGGTCCTTTCAGTCATCATTGAACACACTCCGTCACACTACTTTACTCTAATGTGCTCTTGCTGCTGGAAATTGTTCTCATTTCACAGTGAGATTAGATTTGTGCCGCAACAAACAGGGTCTGTGTTACCCAACCTAGACTGAGACTCCACCTCCTTCATTTATCATTTGCAGTGTTGCATTATATATTTATATAATATATTCTTGTCTGAAAGCAGACGAATTATGATCACAGAGGGTAAGCTGATTATTATTGTGCTGTTATTCATGTTTTCTCTGCTGTCACACTATTTGTGTCTAATCTAGAAGTGTTGTTCATGACTAGTTGGGTGATACAGATATATATATATATATATATATATATATATATGGTTCTTATTATTATCAGTGTTAAAAACAAAACTTTTCCACAAAAATATGAAGTTTTGAACACTGATAATAATCAAAAATGATTATTGAGCAGCAAATCATCATATTACAATGATTTCTGAAGGATCATGTGACACTGAAGACTGGAGTAAAGATGCTGAAAATTCAGCTTTGATCACAGGAATATATTACAGTTCAAAATATATTCACATAGAAAACAGTTACTTTAAATTGTAATAATATTTCACAATATTACTGTTTGTGTTGTATTTATGTTCAAATAAATGCAGCCTTGGTGAGCAGAAGATACTTCTTTCATAAACATAAATTATTCCAAATACCTTTAGTGGTGGAGTACATGTATTTTTTCTATAATGTTTTGATATATGAAAAATGCCATGTTGAGATTTTCATTTTTGAATGGTGACACAAAGGAATCACATGACTGATTCAATCTTTAATGACATGTTTGCTATTTTGCCATTACAAAATCTCAGATTTGGTTTTGTGCAAATGAAACTAAATGATATTTAAATGAATGCATCTTTTGATCAGGAGAGAAGAAAAGAGGAGGTTAACGTTTGTTCAATAAAGGCTGATATGTCTGTTGTGCATCTCTGACATTAATGTGTCCTGCTCTTACTAAAGGTTGAACACGCGGTCGCAAGTTTCGTAAGGAGAAGCAAACCAGCCTGCATTTTTGCTGAAACTTTCCTCTTTATGGCAGGGACAGATGGTGCGGGTTTGTTCTGATACTCAGCCTCCGTGTACTGAATGGATAACACTGATCAACCTCCAAATACAAGCAAAACAACAGCCAAAGTATCCCAAAACTTTCTGGTGAAACAGTATCATTTGGCACAGACAACCTTAGAAGCATGTGACCTGCATGCTGCTGCATTTGGCAGTACTTACGCATGTTAAGTGACTTAAATGTAAAATAATTTTGGGGCCTGCAGATGCAGATATAACTTAAATATAACATGTCTAACATTAGAGATCAGCGACACACAGCTTAGATTAGCCGGCCCGGTTGAGTCTGAAGGTGTGGAAGCAGAGGGCAGCTGGTCTCATGTCGTACAGGATGATGGTTTGTTGCCTGCTGGGAGATTGTGTCTGTCAGTACGGCTGTGATCAGTCAGAGATGCGAGGACAGATGTACCATGATCCTCACCCCTGCTGCTACTCATGGGACTGACAGGAACAGCTGTGTCAGCGCCCCCTATTGACTGTCTTCAAAAGTGATCCAGCTCTCCTCCAGAGCACAGATGTCATGTGCAGGTGTGTTCAAAGAGAACATATTCTACTGCACCTGTCCTTAATATTAAGCAAGGTTTCCTGTACCAAAAACAACACAACAATTTACATTACCATTTTTTGACACATATGTATGTGTTGAAAGAAGATTTTTATGCTCAGGCTGCATTTATTTACCTCAAATATACTGTAAAAACAGTAATATTGTGAAATCTTTTTAGAATAAGCTGTTTTTTATATGCTCAAGAAAATCAGCAGCAAATCATCATATCAGAATGATTTCTAAAGGATCATGTGACCCTGAAGACTGGAGTAATAATGCTGAAAATTCAGCTTTGATCACATTTTAACATTCACATAAAAATCTGTTATTTTAAATTGTAATAATATTTCAAAATTGTACTGTTTTTTTACTGTATTTGTAATAAAAATAAATGCAGCTTTGCTGTGCATAAGATACTTTAAAAAATCTCAATTATGTATACATATTTTATCTGACTTTTTTGCATGTTACATACTTACACCAGTAGATGGCGACAAGTCATTTTGAATGAATCATTTACTTGTTCAAAGTTTGTTCAAAACAACTAGTTCACGATTGTTCAGATAAATGATGCATTGAATCATTTACTCAACCAACTCTTTTTGAAACAAATCAGTCATTGAGCCTGCGTCTCAATGTGCATACTATTCATCCTAAATAGTAGTATGTGATATTAGTAATATTCAGTACTATTTAGGGTAGATAGTAAGCACATTGGGATGCGGGGTGAATCTTTTTCACGCAACCGATTAATTCAGGAAAGAAACATGGTTCTATGAACCATTCATGTAAACGATTTGTTGAAGAAACAATTTATGAGTCATTGATCCGTTCACTCAATCGATTTGTTCAAAACGATGATTCGTTCAATAATGTCACTAGTGTTGCGTCTCGCTGGCCTCCCGCCTTGCCTTTGGAAATATTTAAGTAGACGGAGCAAAAATAGATAAGGTATGGGCTGCCAATATTTGCTAACATTTCCATAAATGCCTTTTAATTTGTTTTTTACTGGGTAATATTAGCCTGGAATAACAAGATCTTTGCTTTGGAATTGAAAGTGAAAATCAGACATCTTTTATGAATACAAAGGAAAAGAGCTCTCAGATTTTCTGGATAATATTTTTATGCCAGAATGCCAGCAATGAAACTAACAAGAATGCAGTCCCATAGGACAGTAAAATCACAAATGAGATCCCTTTGAAGATGATGTGTGTAATTTTTTTGGATGTTAAAACCCTTTCTCGTATCCCAGCTTAATGTTCAGAGACAGCTACCAGTAAGCTATTCGTAGGTTGATTTCCCTAAGAAATATAAACACTGCGACTCAATCCAAACATTGTTTGCACATTCACCTTGATGCAGCAACATTTCCCCAACTTATGGCATGAGTTTGGGGTGGGACTATCTATTTTTCCAACCAATATTTTTGGTATTGAATGAAGTATTTCTCCCATACATTGCATGCATTATTCTTTGACATCATCTTCTTTCTAGGATCGCTTTCTTTTTGATGATAAAACGAAGTATCTTGAAGACACTTGAATTTTCTCTCTTGAACAAAAAAGTTTGTTATAATGTTCAAGCTCTTTTTTTCATACATTATTGTCAGTCTTAAAGACAAAACCAATGAAAGTAGCAGTAGTCTACATGTGCTATATTCCATATGTTTTGTGTGTAATTAATATAAATTTAGTGTTGAGGCAGCATCCCTATTGAAAAAAACCAGCATATGCTGGTTAGGTATGTTTTGAAACATGGCCACTGGTTTAAGATGGTTTAAGCTGGTCCTTAGTCGGTCCTTAGCTGGTCATGAGCTGGTTTAAGCTGGTCCTAAGCAATTAGCTCCAGCTCAGAACCAGCTTAAACCAGTTTATGACCAACTAAGGACCAACATAAACCAACTCAAACCAGCTGCCATGCTTAAAAACATACCTAACCAGCATATGCTGATTTTTCAACAGGGATGTAAGGCATTATAAACATACTCCTGATGCAGAATCAAGATGGCAAACGAAACAAGCGACATGTTGATGAATATAATTAATTCAGTACTGAAAAGTATGTGCTATTTCTGTGTGCTGTATATTTTATGCTCATTTAGCTTAGCAACGTTTTGCAACACAATTCTTTCTTCTTCCTCAGTTCAGGCTAAAACCAATGTCTTTTAAGTTTCATATTGTGTGCGTTTAGGCGTTTAGGCGTTTAGGGTTTTGGTGTCATTTAATCTAGTAGAAAGACTATGATGGCTCTGATAGATTACTTAAAAATGAAGTGCTTTCAATTATGAACTTTGAATGGAATGATCACTGACTCATTATTTAGAAATTACATCTTTATACACTCAGATACTGGACATTAGAATGTCCTTGATTGCACTTTAAATCTGTCAGAGAGAAGAATAATGTGTTGAATATAATCTGCACAGTCTTACAATTCAATTGCATAGAGGAACATGAGTGAATGAGTGACATGAGTGAAAAAAAAAAAAAAGTAGTAATGGTAAAAGGCCTAGTATGCAAACGTGGTGAGAAATTTCAAATTACAGCGCTGTATGAATTGCATTAGCTTGTTTGCTGTTTACTCAGCACTCTTAAATTTACATTATTAATTTAGCAGATACTTTAATATAAAGTTATTTACAAATGAGGAACCAAAAGCTATTTATCCTATAGGGAGAACATGAGAAGTACTATAATACTAAGTTCTAGTATTACATAAGATAAGATGTAGATCCTAATAATTTAGTTTATTTTATGTATTTATTCATTAAAGCAGGGAGATGAATATGCATTTGGTGTTTTTTGGTAACCTCTGTTTTAATGCAGACATCTCCAGGGTACGTTTTGAAGTGAAGGGTAAGTCAGAGCTCTAGGGGACAGATGGGATTTTACTGCTCTGTTTAACTACACAATAGTGGCAAAGAGTCACCTTTGCAATGCAAAGTATAAAGGCAAAGTCACAAACTCTGAGCTACATCACGACCGCTTTCATGAGCAGTACTTCAAAACCGTTTGTCATGTATTTAGAACGAGTTCATTATAAGTTCCCCTACGTTGTTTTGCCAAGCTTGCCAGCTATTGATGACAAATACAAAACGCTCAAAGATTTTGCCCTTAAGTGCACTGGAAGTTTCATCAAGCCATTTTTGAAAAATGTTAACAAAACAGCAGCTTTCCAACTCTTTTAAGATAGACGAAAGGCTGCCCAAACCCTAACATGATGCTCAAGCACAAGCAAATGGACCAGGACAGAAGAAACTTCTCTTGATCTATGAAATAATAAAGCACAAGAGAGATAATGTTAGGGCCATACATAAACACCGAACACACCAGCACCAACCCGAATGATTCGAAATGCTTTGATTTTATCCTTTTATCCTGTCACCGGGTCCGGGGCGCACCAGAGCCTTCAGGACCATCAAACAGCAGAAGAGTTTTCCACTGAAAAAAAATCATGAATTCAAGCAGAAGTAAGTTAAACAGCGTAATCACTTCCAGAGTGTATATTATGCATGAGATAATTATCAGAATCCACCCGACGGCCGAACAGGCATTCCGGTATTTAATGGGTTTGAACTTCAGGAAAGTTACAGGATGGACAACCCCTACATAACGCTCCACACAGATGCAGCTCTGAAACAGAGGACGACCAACCCAAAGTACCAGTCCAAGAAAGAGCAACCAAAACTTACAGTCACTACAGCTTAACACCGCACACAGACGACGACCTCAACAAGTGCCGCGTTGAAGACGAAGATTTCGGTGGATTGTCCTTGAATCATCTCCTTCGCACTTAGCCATAGGATTTAACAGTTTGCTGGAAGACCAAAAACCAGATTGATGGAGAGAGAGACGGCGATAACATGGGAGGGTAAAACGTAGCATGTACTGGAGTTCACTACGTACATTAACGGCAAACATATCGAAGCATTTGTCACCTCTAACATGGTCATGGAGTTTCTGAAACCCTTGGGAGAAGGTGGAGGGAAAATATCATTTTCTAATTTTAAAATAGATCAAGGCTATGTTTTCCTCACCAACTCCTCAGTTGTCCACCGAACACTCAAAATAACAGCTAGTTTGGCTCTGAACGGGTTGAAGATCCACTGAATATGATTAGTTTCATATGCTGGCAAAATACCTTATAGTTATGATTCATGACTTGGATCTTTTGAGCATTTTTGCATTGATGCAGCATTCAAATTCTGTTTGTCAAGCTTGGAAAATGTGTATTACACATGCAAATATAAAACTATTTATCACAATCCTATTTGTCAGGTTTAGAATTACTTTGTCCATGTTCACAGCAAAATTAGAAGTCTAGCCAGTATAATGTGTGAGTAATATTAGACATTGTTTGGACAATTTACAGCTAAAGATCTTTATTAGCAGTATTTTCATAATTGTATAATCAGACCGGTCTTTTTAAAGTCTCTCCGATACACAGCAGACAGGCAACAATGACGAGACCAAGTGCACATTTGATTGGATTTTAAAGTGTATTTTTTATATAAAGAGATTTAGAATAATTAGAAGCATATTGACCCTACTGTAGGTTGTTTTGTTGAATGAGTTCATATTAATGAAGGAAAGGGTAAAAGTTTGGTTTTGTCCTCTGCTGGACATGAAGTTTCATTAAAACGCTTTTTTTAATGTTTACAAAAGGGCAGTTTTCCAATTCTTTTGAGATGGAGGACAGAATATATAGTCCCTGACATGACCCCAAAACCCAAGGAAATGGACCAGGACAGAATAAACTTCTCTAAATCTAAAATATGATAAAGAACAAGAGAGACAAAGATGGGACCATATGCAAGTGATGAAGAGACCAGCAGGACCAGAATGATTCGAAAAGCCTTGATTTTGTCCAAGTTTACTCCATTTCTCTGCTTGCCGTTATCACCAGGTCCAGGACGCAGCAGAGCCTTCAGGACCATCAAGCAGCTGTACAGTTTTACAAAGAAAAAGAAGAGGTATTGTGGTAGAAGAAGGATGTAATGTTTAATCACACCCGTTGCACTGATCACACATGAGGTAATAATGATAATCCAGCCGACAGCGGATAAGGCGATCCTGTATTTCATGGGTTTGAGCTTCAGGAAGATCAGAGGATGGAGAACCCCTATGTAACGCTCCACACAGATAAAGCTCAAAAACAAAGGACGACCGACCAACAGCACCAATCCAAAAAAAACCACTGGAAACCTACAATCAATGCAGTCAAAGAAATATTCTGCTATGGCAAAAAAAAGAGCAAAACAGAAGATGATTTCAGCGAGTGCCCCGTTGAAGATGAAGATTTTAGTAGACCGTCCTTGAATCATCTCCTTCATGCTCAGCCACAGGATGTAACAGTTTGTTGGAAAAGCAAGAACCAGATTGATGCCAAATGCGGTGGTGATAAAGTAGGAGTGTAAAACATTGGAAATGGTGGAGTTGACTGGGAAAAACGATGCTGTACATGTTGAGATGTTTGTCATCTCCAACATATCCATTTTTTGATCTGATATGAAAGAAAAATAAGTACGTTGAAGGACAAAATAAGTTAAAAAAAAGTTACAAAGCAAGTTTTTAAAAGATAAAATGTTTGTATAGAATATGTCTACTCACAACAAGCTGATTTTCAATTTATTTTCAGTCGTTCCTCCAAGAGCATGTTAGCTAACACTACTGAACGTGTTGAATGTGAGCTGTAAAGATCACGTTTTGACTTAAAGAGGGGTCTTTAACATATTGAGCAGCTTTGCATTGATGCAACATTCAAATTCTCATTTTTAAAGCCAAAAATTCCATTCCAGGCATGCAAATAATGTATACTGTAGTGTTGTCACGATACCAAAATTCCAGTAGTTTGTACCAATACCATTAAAATTTTACGGTTCTCTGTACCAATTTCAGTACCACAGGAAAATCTGTTGGAAATATTTTACTATTTTATTTAACTAGCCTATTTTAAAGACATAAAATATGATGGTACTCATACATATAAATATTTGGAGCGTGTGTGTGTATGTTTGTGTGTGTATATACAGTATACCTCAGTGAAATAAATTTTGAAATATAAAAAAAAATAAACAAATGCTCAAAAGTCCATTTTGTAATAGACGTGCATGTTTATTTGAGCTATTCCATCAGTGAAACGACACACTACAACCTGCAAAACTATGAAATAAAAATCAGTAAATAATGGTAACATAAATAATAAGAAAGCTAAATATTATTTTAAAAACAATAGTTTTTTTATTTCCACACAGATGCGTCATATAGCACTTTGAGAGGGATGTGGGACACGAGCAGGAAAGAGACCATTTCTCTTTAATAATATCTTCATGTTATCTCCTGATGTTATAAGCAACTGACACTTGTTGTAAAAGGTCAGAAGAGCGAGTTTTATCTTCAGACATTCAGGCTATGTTTGATTTTTCGCTGCCAGAGAAAGTGAAAGTAAAAATCACCGGCGTGTGTGAAACTTGACGCGCCTTATAAAGTCTAATAACAAGCGCAAACTGAGTTAAATAGAAACTGACGTGCAAGCAAAAAGGTTTCTGTCCTACAGTGTTTTTTTTTTCTCTACTTTACCACAGTAAAGAATGCGAATATAATAGGCCTAATTGTTTCCATGGCTGCGATGTCACATTTAATTGCTAGCCTATTATTTATTCTGTAAACAAAGCTTTGTGCTTCACTCGTGTCATATTCACGTAAATACTGGCACAGCCCTATCAGTGGGTACCGAATATACCCGGATACTCGGTACTCCCGGTACTACAGAAATGCTGGTATCGTCACATTTTCAAAATTTCAGTACCAACTTGGTACCGAAGTACCGGTACTTTTGACAACACTAGTATACTGTATAAATAAAACACTGCAAACTGTGGACACACACACCTAGAGCAGTGCCTGGGGAGCAATTGGGGGTTAGGTGCCTTGCTCAAGGGCACCTCAGTCATTTCCTGACGGTAATGAGACTTGAACATGCAACCTTAGGGTTACCAGTCTGACTCACTAACAATTAGGCCACGACTGCCCCCCAAAAAAGTCCTTAGATTTGTATACGGCCCAATGGAGCATTCAGAAATCTTTGGAAGAAGCTTATGTTTAAACATATGTTTATTGTCTAATGTTTTAGCTACACAACAGTGACAAATAGTGACAATTTCTAGTCACTTTTGCAATATAAAGTAGAGCAGCAGATGTCTCCGGTACACAACTACACTAGACAGGCAACAATGACAACACCAAGCTTACATTTGATTGGATTTTTTCTATTAAAAGATTTTAAATAATTTGAAGCATATTAACCCTAGGTTGTTTTGTTGAATGAGTTCATAATGAAGGAAAGGGTAAAAACTTTAATGTTAACAAAAGGGCAGTTTTCCAGTTCTTTTGAGATGGAGGACAGGAAATATTATCCCTAACATGATCCCAAAGGCCAAGGAAATGGACCAGGACAGGATAAACTTCTCTAAATCTAAAATATGATAAAGAATGAGAGAGACAAAGATATGACCATATGTTACAGATGCGGACTTAATGAGGTGACATATTGAGCAGCTTTGCATTGATGCAACATTCAAATTTTCATTTTCAAGCCCAAATATTCCATATCAGGCATGCAGATGAAATTTATTTTGAAACTGTATAAATAACATCAGACTGTTCACATAAGACATAATGAACAAATCTACAAAATGACCCATGTGTATATCCTATGTATACTTTATATATTTATAATGCTGACTAGTTTTACGCCATTATTAGGAATAGTTCACCCAAAAATAAAAATTCTATAAAAATGTATAATTACTTACTTACTTTAGGGTGAATAAATTATCACAGAATTTTCATGTTTGGGGGAAACTGTCCCTTTAAGAACTTTTATATTATTATTTCAATCATGACAACTCTCAAAAGAGTTTTAGCATGTTGATGAATAAGGCAGTGTTGATGTATTTGGTCTTGGCAGACTAGATCTGCTACACTGCTGCTGCAGAGCAAGTATGAACTTGCTACTCCTAATAGATACTAGTGTTGTCATGATACTGGAATTTACAACTTCGATATGATACCTTGAAAAATACAAACCCGATTCCAAAAAAGTTGGGACACTGTACAAATTGTGAATATAAAAGGAATGCAATCATTTACAAATCTCATAAATTTATATTTTATTCACAACAGAATATAGATAACATATCAAATGTTGAAAGTGAGACATTTTGAAATGTCATGCCAAATATTGGCTCATTTTGGATTTCATGAGAGCTACACATTCCAGAAAAGTTGGCACAGATAGCAATAAGAGGCCGGAAAAGTTAAATGTACATATAAGGAACAGCTGGAGGACCAATTTGCAACTTATTAGGTCAATTGGCAACATGATTGAGTATAAAAAGAGCCTCTCAGAGTGGCAGTGTCTCTCAGAAGTCAAGATGGGCAGAGGATCACCAATTCCCCCAATGCTGCAGCGAAAAATAGTGGAGCAATATCAGAAAGGAGTTTCTCAGAGAAAAATTGCAAAGAGTTTGAAGTAATCATCATCTACAGTGCATAATATCATCCAAAGATTCAGAGAATCTGGAACAATCTCTGTGCGTAAGGGTCAAGGCCGGAAAACCATACTGGATGCCCGTGATCTTGGGGCTCTTAGACGGCACTGCATCACATACAGAATTGCTACTGTAATGGAAATCACAACATGGGCTCAGGAATACTTCCAGAAAACATTGTCGGTGAACACAATCCACCGTGCCATTCGCCGTTGCCGGCTAAAACTCTATAGGTCAAAAAAGAAGCCATATCTAAACATGATCCAGAAGCGCAGGCGTTTTCTCTGGGCCAAGGTTAATTTAAAATGGACTGTGGCAAAAGTGGAAAACTGTTCTGTGGTCAGACGAATCAAAATTTGAAGTTCTTTTTGGAAAACTGAGATGCCATGTCATCCGGACTAAAGAGGACAAGGACAACCCAAGTTGTTATCAGCGCTCAGTTCAGAAGCCTGCATCTCTGATGGTATGGGGTTGCATGAGTGCGTGTGGCATGGGCAGCTTACATATCTGGAAAGGCACCATCAATGCTGAAAGATATATCCAAGTTCTAGAACAACCCATCCAGACATCGTCTCTTTCAGGGAAGACCTTGCATTTACCAACATGACAGTGCCAGACCACATACTGCATCAATTACAACATCACGGCTGCATAGAAGAAGGATCCGGGTACTGAAATGGCCAGCCTGCAGTCCAGATCTTTCACCCATAGAAAACATTTGGCGCATCATAAAGAGGAAGATGCAACAAAGAAGACCTAAGACAGTAGAGCAACTAGAAGCCTGTATTAGACAAGAATGGGACAACATTCCTATTCATAAACTTGAGCAACTTCTCTCCTCAGTCCCCAGACGTTTGCAGACTGTTATAAAAAGAAGAGGGGATGCCACACACTGGTAAACATGGCCTTGTCCCAACTTTTTTGAGATGTGTTGATGCCATGAAATTTAAAATCAACTTATTTTCTCCCTTACAATTATAAATTTTCTCAGTTTAAACATTTGATGTCATCTATGTTGTATTCTGAATAAAATATTGAAATTTGAAACTTCCACATCATTGCATTCATTTTTTTATTCACAATTTGTAGAGTGTCCCAACTTTTTTGCAATCGGGTTTGTATTTCAACATTCTATACCATTTTCGATACCATGGAGAAAATGCCTCGGTTATGACCCTATGCGTGATTGAGTTGTGAAGCACTTATGAAATCAGTTCAATGGCATAGACAGGTGAAGTCATGACCAGGAAGCCCTGAGGGCACCGAACGGAAATGGGCACCATGTACTGAGGTGTTGACCACTTCCCCACAGAGTGCTCTCCTGCAGATAATGACTGTCCTCAGTTCCATTTTCAAGTCTCGTGCTTGAATGGACAAATTCACACAAAATGATGTCAACATGCCCGTCTTGGCGAGTATCCTAGCAAGCATAGTCGGTTATGTTTTAAGTGAACATATACACTCGAGAAAGAACGCATGTGTACTGATCCGTGTCTTAAAGAGACAGCAGCCCTTGCATTCCTGCTGTCTGAATGTGTTTTTAATGTTAATCAAACAACAAAAGACAAGGAAATAACTCATTGCTCATGACTGAATAGTAACTTAATAATTAATAATGATTGATCTTTATTTAATTTATACAGTGAAGATTACATGCAATGTCGTTTTACATTTTATTAGCTACTTTATTCAGTTTCTGTACCTGAAAACTGGATACATGAAAAACCTGAAAAGCTTTATTTATTTGTATTTTTGCTTTACTGTATTTATTTGTGCTGTTTGATTATTTGTTCTTATTTTCTTTATTTTTAGTAGTCATTTTTTACCTGAACATAGCACATACCGAACCGTACCGAAACCGTGAGCCTAAAACCGTAATACAAACCGAACCGTGAGTTCAAATCTGAACCGCTGCACCCCTAATATGTGTATATATGAGCGTATATTATGCTTTGAAGTGTATTATTTTAGACCACTCTATAATGTACTTGTCTGTTTGTGTTTTGAATGTGTAAGAATATGTATGCTGTGAAATATATGCACAAATGCACAAACAAAAATATAATTTCAACACATTTATTATAGTTTTATTTTAACATAAAACAATATGAATGATGATAAAAATGAATATGCATTTGGCTTTTTGGACATTTATATTTAAGGAGCTTAACAAAACGGCAGTTTTCCAACTCTTTTGAGATAGAGGAAGGGCTGAACAAACCCTGACATGAGCCCAAGGCACATAGAAACGGACCAGGACCATAGAAACCTCTCCCAGTCTATAAAATAATAAAGCACAAGAGATATAGTTGAAGGACCATATGTCAACACTGAAGACACCAGGACCATCACAATGATCCAAAATGCTTTGAATTTATCCCGGTTCACTCCATTTCTCTTCTTGATGTCGTCACCCGGTCCAGGACGCAGAAGAGCCTTCAGGACCATCAGGCAAGTGAATAGTTTTATGCTGAAAAAAATAAAGAATCCTGGCAAAAGTAGATTATAAAGTCCAATGACATTCACCGAAACTAATATGCATGAACAGATGATCAGAATCCATCCAGTGATGGATATGGCGATCCTATATTTCATGGGTTTGAACTTCAGAAAGGTCACAGGATGGAGAACCCCTATGTAACGCTCCACACAGATGCAGCTCTGAAACAGAGGACGACCGACCAACAGCACCAGTCCTAGAAAGAGCAACCCAAGTTCACATTTAATGCATTTATAGAAATGATATGGTATGACAAAAACATAGGAGGCGCAGAAGAATATTTCAGCAAGTGCTGTGCTGAAAACAAAGGTTTCGGTGGACTGTCCTTGAATCATCTCCTTCGTGGTCAGCCACAGTATAAAGCAGTTTGGTGGAAGACCAAGAACCAGATTGATGCTGAGAGAGACGGTGATAAAATAAGAGGACAGATTGCTGCATGTCCTGAAGTACTCCGAGAGCATCACCGACACACACGTTGAAGCGTTTGTCAACTCCCCCATGTTTTACTTAGATCTTTTGAACTCTTTTAATTTAGTAGGTTTAGTTTTAGATTTGTAGATGCTTGACTCCAGCCGTGTCGGTTGAAGGTCTGCAATGATTGTGGTTTGTTTCAAATGCTGCCGAGCTGCTTTACAGGTTTGATTTAACGGAGATTTTTGTTTCGTTGAGCAGTTTTGCATTGATGCAATATTCAAATTCTGTGTTTCCAAGAAATGCCTTATCAGACATGCGAAATAAACAGCTTTTTTATTTTTTTTACAACCGCACTATTTTCATGGTAAGAACCAACATTCTTACAGAGAGTTTTTGGAGGATTCAGTCTGAAGTACAGCTATATAGGGGTCTTAAAGGGATAGTTCACCTAAAAATGAAAATTATCCCATGATTTACTCATGCCATCCATATCTTCTTTCAGCCAAATACAGTCAGAGTTATATTAAAAAAATATCCTTGCTCTTCCAAGCTTTATAACAAGAGTGAAGAGTAACCAATATTTTGAAGCCCAAAATAGTGCATCCACCCATCATAAAAGTAATCCATACAACTCCAGGGGGTTAATAAAGGCCTTCTGAAGCGAAGCGATGGGTTTTTGTAAGAAAAATAACCATGTTTAAAACTATAAACTAAAATAACTAGCTTCCGGCAGACGGCCTATGCAAGTCGACTTGCGCCAAAAGAGTAACCCCTGACACAATGTTTGACGTAGGATGTAGTAGTAGACATTTCTCTTTAAAAATTCTTGTTTTAGACTTCTAATTCGTGACTGGTGTTTTGTTTTTCTCTATCCTCTGCGCTTCTGCGTTCGTCATTGTGTCATGCGTCAGGTCAGATGTTATTCTTCCATCTGCTTATTTTAGTTTATAAAGTTTTAAATATGGATATTTTAAAGAGTTAATAAGTTTTGTGCAAAAATGTAATCATGCCATTAATTTTGACTAATTGTGCCAAATTTTGATGCATTTTTGTACTCCGCTGATTAGACATATTCAATACTGTTGAAACAATTTAATCATAACCATCATGAATTTTATTTCCAGATTTGATTCTACTTACATGAATTCAAATTTATATTATATAAATGTCCTGTTTGTCAAATTCAGCAATTGAATGTGAAACCTGAATGGCGCACAAGCCTTTTTGTTTTTCAGCAGTATTGCAGTTGTTGTTTGATTTGACACCTGTGAACACCTGTGTGTTTGAACAGATCTGTGTGTGGGTCATGTGACATCCATCCATCCATCCATCAGTTTGTCATGTGCGCTCGCATGTTGTTTCTGTAACATCAAATGTTTTGAGAAATGAGCATCTGACTGTGTGTGAGCAGGAGAGAGAGCAGATGAGATTTTTCCACCATGGAAATATGATAGGACTCATAAATCACAAATTATTGACATCACTGAAAATAGATTCCATTATACTGTAAATAACTAAACTCTAGATGTTTCCTAAAAAATAAATCTTGAGTTTTACTGATGTTTAAAACTATTGAATGCACATTAAATATTAATCACATTTTGATATATATATATATATATATATATATATATTTTTTTTTTTTTTCTTGCATTAAACATTATGTATGTACTTGACTACAAAGGTTTATTTGAAATTAATTGGCTCAAAGTAATTTTTCATGTTAAAGAGCTAAAGCATAAAGAAGTGGGATAAGATAACCAAATGAGTGTTCATTGAAATGCAAATTAACTTCACTGATTGTAGTTTGAAGTTGTTAGTTCTGCACTAGCTGGCAAGTTTCTCTGCAAAAAGTTTCTCTGCAAGTATTTTCATTCAATCATTGATTAAGGCAGGAAAAGGAAATCACAGTGACTAGTGTGAAAGATGTCGTCCTTTACTCTCTGCAGGAAATAGTCAATGCAGTTGAACACCTAGTTCTAGTTAATGCAGATCTCTTATACTTCACTTCCAGCATGACATAAGTGGTCAGATATTCCCAACAGAATTGCATGACTCATTGTATTGATTTTGTCTCTGAAAGTAGCCTTTAGATTTCTTTCTATTTTTACAATTTTCTCACATTAAGGACAGTTCAGACAGGACCACTTTGGCAAGTTACTTTGAGTTTATTGAACACAGGTTATCGTTGGCGGTATGGTTCCTTATGGGGGTTCTTGCTTCAAAATTAATTGAACATACAAGAGCTTTAACAATAACCCCCCGGAACCGTCAGCTTGGAAATACATAGACAATTAAGACACTTCGTAATGTCTTTAAAAGTGAACAGTGGTAATCGTCTAGATGTGGCAGTGGGACGTCTGACTGTAGCTTGGTTATGAGGATGAGTGTCTCTCAGCAGTGAGGTCCATGCCAGCCGGGACTTGAAAGCCTTAGTGATCTGAAACAAAAGAAGACAGCAACCAGAGGGTGCACAGTAATATGCTCGTGCTTATAATGGGAAGGGAGGGAGGGTTGCGAAGCAGTTTGAGCATACTTACCGAGCAGTAATGCCACATATATATGTCCCGTGTCTAATAGGAGAATGGTAGTGATTTGAAGCGATTTGACAGCTGACCGCATCAGCTGGTCGCAGCACTATGCCTACGTGGCCTGAACTAACGCTGCACTCGATTTTCACGCATTGTGCATATTTGCGTAAGTGACGTGCATTTATATTAACAGCGTGTGGCATTTACACTACACATGTAAGCAGCACAGTGCTGCATATCAGAAGCTCTTATGAGATAAAATACTGTAAAATACTCACACAGCTCACAGTGACACAAGCACTTTCTATTATTATTACAAATTTACAGAATTACATTTGTAATAATTCTCAATGGCACACTATTTTAACCCACGGATTCGTTTTTCTTTGTTACATAGCAGAAATGTTGTTAGTGTGACAGTACAACGTATAACCTAATTTCGTTTACTGATTTGGTCACAACATGCATTCATTTTGTGTCACGTTATTCATTCAGACCACAAAATTAGTCTTGGCACCCCATAATCATGAGCCTCTTACAGAAAGTTTTATCCAAACAACAAAAGTTTGCACATGTGCTGAATTCCTCTGCATTTGCATGATGTTATTGCTAAAAGTGAGTAATTGTCGCACATCTCCTGCCATGTTTTGTAGGATAGTCATGTTTTTTGTGATCAAAACTGATTGTGCACACATGCAGTAGAGTTTGAAGTTCATTTGGCACTTGAGAACCACAGAATAAAATGTGTTCATTTGTTCTGCTGTGTGATTCGTCTCAGATGAGGCTTTCTGGCTGAAGTCCTGAAACAATTTACTCCAGTCAAACAAGATCTTTTACTGATGTTTGACCGTAACCGAGACAGTTTTTCTGTATATATTACCATTTGAGAGATGATTTACATTATTAGCTGTGGTTGCTGAGTCAAAATGCCCCATTATGCTTTTTAAAACCTTTAATGCAGTGTGTAATATAGCTGTTTGTGAATGTAAAAGGTCTGAAAAGTTTCAAAGATAGCTTTGTCAAAAGTACTGACTTCGGTAATGAAATTTAAAAAATGTGACGATACCAGAATTTTGCTGATGATAATTACAGCATTAACTACTTGGTACAAGCTGATTGGCCCATGTCACTACTGCAGCCAATGAGCTTGTTGCTCACACATTTAAATGGCTGGTTACATTCACTATAGCAGTTGTAGCGCGCTTCAGAGTTCCTCTAAAACCCTCCAATATTATATATTTGCTTTTGACGTGACTCTCACGTCTAGTGTAGACGGATGTCAGCCATTAAGCGACTGAACGCCAGTGGGCGTGGCCTATGGTGTGATGATGTATAACTATTTGTCAATATCTTGCTCTGGAGGCAGTCATATGCAAATTAATTTGCCCGTGTGACATCACAGATCCCGCAATACCCAAATGAGCCTTTATTAAATAAATGCTTTGTTTAAAATGGGGGCATTTTATGCTTTAAAACTTGCAGGTTTGTGTTTCTGTCTTCCTCTAGAACGCTCAACTGCAACGTGTGCAGATGCGAAGCACGTGCAGAATGAATCGTGAAATTGAATGTCTGTGCTCGATCGACTCGAGGGGAACATGAGAACTGGAGAAAGTGTTTGGGAATTACACTGAGTCACAGATGAACGTGGGCTGGAGCTGTAGTGAGCATGTGTGTTTGAATTGCCCCAGAGAAACGCGCCTCGCTCCCCTGTAATTACACTCGTGATGGTGTAGCGCTGCTGAGATGCTGCGTGTGTGGGTCGAACTTTAATAGTGAAGGTGTTGTTGGCAGAACCCAGCTGAGATGTGCAATACACACTGAATATTTCATAGCATATTTTCCTCCTGCTTTCGGCTCGGAAGATGAAACCTCAGAAGCACACGTCAGCAGAAATGCTGTAAATAGTGTTTCCTTTTAGAAGGACGACGAATGCAGGGATTGTTTTGTCATATTTTTCATTTAACTAGGATAATTCCTAGAGCTGATGTCTCCTGCTTTTCAGATGATCTGGTAATTTCACATGTGATTCATCTAGAAGTTGATCTCAACTGTTTCAGACTGTAAATGTAATTTTATAGCAGTATATTCTTACTATATGTCAACTCACTTGTGTCTGTTTTTTTTTTTTTTTTCTCTCTCTTTATGGAGAAGATTCTGAGACAAAGTGGAATGAAACATCGCCCTTATCCAATACAATATACAGCAGCAATACAATTTTCCTCTGTGAACATCAATATGAATGTTCAGAAAGCTTTC
The DNA here is from genome assembly GCA_037101425.1 of Elopichthys bambusa. Taxonomy (NCBI): domain Eukaryota; kingdom Metazoa; phylum Chordata; class Actinopteri; order Cypriniformes; family Xenocyprididae; genus Elopichthys; species Elopichthys bambusa. The sequence goes on from CM074451.1 coordinate 2,901,502, forward strand.
TTTTTTGAATGTCTGCAAATTGTTACATATAATGTATGCACAGTATATGGTCAACTAATTGCAATATTGCACATTCAGTATAATTTTTTAAAGGTGCATTGTGGTATTCAAGACTCACTATTGTACGGAGCCCCGCACATGACATGCAGGAAAAAAATAGTAGGCTAAATCATGCACACTATTCACTAATTTGTTCCCTCGATTTGCTAAATCATGTGCACAGTTTATAAATCAAGGGAACGAATTAGTAAATCTTGCGCACAATTTAGCAATCGAGGGAACAAAATAGTACATCTTCTGCACTATTTAGCAAATCGAGGGAATGAATTAGTAAATCTTGTGCACTATTTAGCAAATCAAGATTTACTAATTCATTCCCTCAATTTGATAAATCGTGCGTAAGTATGTATTTTGCTTGAAAATGAAGCCTATTTGTAAGCGCATTAAAGTCATCATGAAATCAAAATGGACAGTTTGTGTTGCAGTAATCTTTAATCAAAATAACTTCCTCTCCCTCTTGCAGCGACGTCTCTTCTCTGATGACGAGGGCGGGGCAACCTGTCACTCACAAGAGATCCACCAATAGCAAACCACAACCATCCAATCAAATTAAAAATCCTAAAAGCCTACATTTTTTCTTGCTTGAGAAGCCGTTTCACTCAGATATATGTCACAAGAGCGAAGAAAAGACCATCACAACTTCTGTATTATGTTGACTTTAAGATTTTTTTTGTTTGTTTGTTTTATGACATTTTGTTTTATGAAAAAACTCTTGTGCGCACGATTTACTGATAATTAGATCCCTCGATTTGCTAAATCATGCTCACGGTTTACTAATTCGGTCCCCCGATTTATAAATAGTGCGCAAGATTTACTAATTTGTTCCCTCGATTTGCTTAATCGTAAAGTCAGCATAATATAGAAGTTGTGATGGTCTTTTCTTCGCTCTTGTGACGTATATCCGAGTGAAACGGCTTCTCAAGCAAGAACAAATGTACGCTTGATTTTGTCCATGGGGATTTGATTGGATGGTTGTGGATTGCTATTGGTGGATCTCTTGTGAGTGACAGGTTGCCCCGCCCTCGTCATCAGAGAAGAGAAGAGATGTCGCTGCAAGAGGGAGAGGAAGTTATTTTGATTAAAGATTACGAGGCACATGAATTGAAAAACATAATGATGTGCACGGATAAATCATTTATAATAAATACTGCAACACGAACTGTCCATTTTGATTTCATGGTGACTTTAATGCTCTTACAAATAGGCTTCATTTTCAAGCAAAATACACTTTTGTTTGATTTTTGGGCGAAATATAACATCTAACTAATCCAAAATTAGCCAATTTAAGTTCTTCGACTGTAAATTGCAAGATTATGTGCTGTATTCTTTCGTGCTCTGTTGGCTAACAGGATATTTTCCACCCATGTTTACTAATGGAACATTTGAGCACTAGAGTCTGCACATATGTGTGTGTGCAAAACCAGGATATGTGCGATTGTGGGGAGATGTTGGTAAAAGCTAGAAACTTTTGGAAGGAAAATGTATGTCCTCATTTTCACTATCAGATCAAAACGTCCTCGGAGAGCAGTCAGCCAAGTGAATGATTTCCATCAAATACCGGCCTTTTCTTTATCTCCAGCCTCCTAATGTAAGACATTCACTTACACGCACAGGAGACGGTGGCTTGATTAACGTTTCTTATCATCCCTTTTGAGTTTAGGGAGATAATTTATTCTAAACAGCACCGACTGCTGCAAGATCCGCTGTAAATAATGGATATACTGCGATATTTTCAATTCATTTTAAACGATTTCATGCCTGTTTGAGTTAAATTGCTCTGCAGTGCTGTTTAATCCACTCTATCTCATAATAAACCGTTTGCATAGTTTTTAAAGTCAACAAGAAATGAAAATTTACACTATTTACTGTAAAACTGAATAATTGGTGAATAATTCACCAATGCATGTCAACAAAGAATGAGAAAGAACATTTCTTTTTTTCTCATTTATTATAGGTTGGTTGGTTGACTGAGTTTTATTTAAACTTTACTTTATGGTTACTGATAGAAGTTTGAGTTTTTCCCAAATCGTTCAGCCCTAAAAGTAAGGTTTGCCAAAGTCTTCAGAGTAAACAGTCAGTTTTCATCATTTTAAAAAATTTATTTTATTTTCTACTCCCCAACAAAATCATTCTAGAATTATTCACTCTTTCCAAATATAACTATTCAAGTCATCTGGTATAAATTCCTGTATTTTTTCATATCGCAACATGTTGCAGAAAAACTAAATATTGCAATCTCATTTTTTCAGAAAATCGTGCCGCCCTATCATAGAGTCTTTTATTAGTGGGACTTGATTTTTTGAAATTGCATTCTGAAGATAGAAGATAGAATAATCAAAATCTCTAGTGTTTTTGTCAAATATGTTGTTATTAAGCAACAGGAAATGTAAAAGTTTAAAATTTCCACCTCAGATACATTTACTAAAACAAAGGCCCACTTTGCTGACTCTTTTGAGATAGAGGAGAGGCTGCACGTACCCTAACATGATCCCTGAACTAAAGCAAACAGACCAGGGGATGTCAAACGTGCATTTATCAAAAATATAATACAGCACGAGACAGATAACCAGAGGAGCGTATGTCAACAGCGAAGACACCAGCACGATCTGAATGATCCAGAAAGCCTTGACTTTATCCCTGTTCACTCCGTCTTTCTTCTTGACGTCTTCACCTTGACATGGATTCTTATAAAAACGAGTCAGTAAATATTTTATAGTAGACTATGATAAAGGCTAGGTCAATTAGCATTGCTTTATAAATGTACCTTATTCTTATGAAAATTCCTGAGAAGGCTTGAAGAACACAGATGAACCATATATTGTTGCAGTCGAGTGTGTGTTCATTGTCTTCATGTTTCATCAGTTCAAATGTTTCAGTCTGCATTTTCTTCATCTATGCTTGTGTCCATAAGGGTTTCCTGGAACAACATAAGTTTATGACTTTATACATCACACATAGTGATTTTCTGGGTGAGGGCGCCCTCTGGCTTCAAGTATTAGAGTGTTTAGCACTCCATAATGCTCACATCACCTCATTTTGATGTAAACATATGAGTTTTTCTCCAAATGAACACACTTTAAGACTAAAAGCCCTTAGGCACATTGTTTAGTAAAGGTCTATTTTTTCTTAGTGTATGCATAAAATTGAGCAGATGAAGAGTTTAACTTTGTACATATAGGCCTAAATAAATTAATGTTTATTAGTAATACTATATATATCAGGGGTGTTTCCTCCGAGGAGTCAAGGGAGGTGGTGCCTCCTCAAAAAAAAAAAAAAAAACTGGATGAGAAAATAATCGATATTACAAAAATAAAACAATGCAAATATTACAAAATTTGACATTAAAAAATATAAAAGTCACTAATTTTTCTAAAGAAACACAGCGACACCCACAGGTGAAGTTACATCGGAGAGTCCGCGTCTCTCATGCCTCCCTTGAGCTCATAGAGTTAGAGCAGAACCCCTAAAGTGTGCGGTGGGTTTAGTCGGGGGTAATTGAGAATGGATGAGGGAAAGTCACGCGAGAGAAGGCAGTGCCTCCATCGCGCTATGATTGGATATAATTGGTTTGTGCGGTAAATCCTGCTTCTTGTTTTCATGCGCGTTCTTGTCAAATTGGCCTGAATGAAGACAACGATGGCGTTATTGGGAAGAATAATTAAAAAGTAAGGAAACAACTCACCCACTTAGATATCACCGCATTATCATGTCAAAATGCGTAAAACTTGATGAAATTGATACTTGGTTTTAATAAATAGAACATTACATAGTGTCAAAATACAAATTAGAATTGTATTTGGTCTCTTTATATGTAATATTTATTTAACCTGGAAAATTGTGTAACAGAGACATAAATTTACATATGATATATATAAAAAACTGAAGACTTTACCTCCTCATTTTAAAACACCACTGCACACCACTGATATATATATATATATATATATATATATATATATATATATATATATATATATATATATATATACATACACACATATTCAGCGACATTCTTTGTTCTGTGATACCAAAAATCACAAACATTTTTGAGCCACCTTAACTGCTCAGATACCCTCAGAACATGATGCTAAAGACCTTTAAGAAGTTTTATCTCGATAAGACAAAGTGTTCCCGAATTGCAACCTGACTTCTAGGAGGACAAGTTGTGAAATATGACTTGACAGTTTGATGAACTCGGCATGACCAATGAAATCTAATGAGAAAATAATAATGTTCGTAGGCCAAAGTTCAATCATGTATTTGCGCATTTCAGCATGTGGAGATGTTGAGTTTGAGTGGCAGATCGGAACTTTTTGGAGCCGTAGACTCTATTTTGAAAACTTTTTTTTTTTTTTTTTTAAATATCAAGTACACTTTTATGAATGAGACTTGATTTCGAAATTGCACTCAACATAAAGTATTACAAAAGTCTCTAATGGTTGTTTTATGTTCTTGCTATTGACCTTATGACAGCTAAATGACTGACTACGATAAACTACATTTGAAGTAATGAGTGAGCGAGCCGACTCATGTCGTCATTTTGTTTGACAGTGACAAAGTATCCACCCTTGAAAATTGGTGGATATGGTTAACTAACCTCTGCTATAAATTTAATCGAACAATAAGTGCAAAAAATTCACATTTTCACCTCAGATACACATTTTTAAATGTTAAAACAAAGAAACACTTTTCTAATTTTTTGGAGATAGAGGAGAGGCTGCACAAACCCTGTCATGATCCCTGAACACAAGCAAACAGACCAGGAAAGGAGAAATGTGTTATAATGTAGAATATAATAGAGCATGAGACAAATAGCAGCTGGACCGTACGTCACCACCGAAGACACCAGCACAATCTGAATGATCCGGAAAGCCTTGACTTTATCCCGGTTCACTCCATCTTTCTTCTTGACGTCTTTCTTCCAGGACGCTTTAGAGCCTTCAGGACCATTAAGCAAGTGAATACTTTTGTGATGAGAAAAAAAGGGTATTGTGGCAAAAGTAAGACGTTGAAGTCAATGACACCTATTGAAACTAAAAGGCATGAACAGATGATCAGAATCCATCCAACGACAGATATGATGATTCTGTATTTTATGATTTTAAACTTCAGGAAGGTCACAGGATGGAGAACGGCTACATAAAGTTCCACAGAGGTGAAGGTTTGAAACAGAGGACGACCGTCCAACAGCACCAATCCAAGAATGAGTGTTACATACTTGCAATTAGGACAATTGAAGAAATACTGTTTGATTACTAAGAGGAAGGAGAAGTTGAAGATGAGTGATGAGTGATGTGTTGAAAACGAAGACTTCGAGAGACTGTCCTCGGATCATTTCTTTCATGCTCAGCCACAGGATGTAACAATGCGCCGGGAAACCAAGAACCAGGTTGAAGCCGAAAGAGAAGGGATGAAATGGTAAGGTAAATTGTGGCATTCACTGGTGTTCTTTGCGAAAATGGATGTTCGGCATGTTAAAATGTTTGTCGCCAACGACATGTTAAAATGTTTGTCGCCAACGACATAATCACACCTGGATGTTTGGAAGTTCATTGAAAATCAATGAGGTGGAAGGAAAAACACATTAAAGGCACATTTAAACATCTTTAAAATTGATACGCTAGGCCTATTTCTCTCAAATATTGTTCAAGAATCTGTCTAAATCTGTGTTAGTGAGCACTTCTCCTTTGCTGAGATAATTCATCCACCTCACAGGTGTGGCATATCAAGATGCTGATTAGACAGCATGATTATTGCACAGGTGTGCCACAGGTGGCCACAATAAAAGGTCACTCTAAAATGTGCAGTTTTACTGTATTGGGGGGGTCCGGGGGGGTCCGAAAACCAGTCAGTATCTGGTGTGACCACCATTTGCCTCACGCAGTGCAATACATCTCCTTCGCATAGATTGTACGATTGTGGCCTGTGGAATGTTGGTCTGCTCCTCTTCAATAGCTGTGCGAAGTTGCCGGATATTGGCAGAAACTGGAACACGCTGTCGTATACACCGATCTAGAGCGTCCCAAACATGCTCAATGGGTGACATGTCCGGTGAGTATGCTGACCATGCAAGAACTGGGATATTTTCAGCTTCCAGGAATTGTGTACAGATCCTTGCAACATGGGGCCATGCATCATCATGCTGCAACATGAGGTGATGGTCGTGAATGAATGGCACAACAATGGGCCTCAGGATCTCGTCACGGTATCTCTGTGCATTCAAAATGCCATCAATAAAATGCACCTGTGTTTGTTGTCCATAACATAATGCCTGCCCATACCATAACCCCACCGCCACCATGGGCCACTCGATCCACAACTAGACAACAGCAAACCGCTCACCCACATGACGCCATACACACTGTCTGTCATCTGCCCTGTACAGTGAAAAGAGAACACCTCTCCAAAGTGCCAGATGCCATTGAATGTGAGCATTTGCCCACTCTAAGTCGGTTACGATGACGAACTGCAGTCAGGTCGAGACCCTGATGAGGACGACGAGCATGCAGATGAGCTTCCCTGAGACGGTTTCTGACAGTTTGTGTAGAAATTCTTTGGTTATGGAATCCGATTGTTGCAGCAGTTGTCCGGGTGGCTGGTCTCAGATGATCTTGGAGGTGAAGATGCTGAATGTGGACGTCCTGGGCTGGTGTGGATACACGTGGTTTGCGGTTGTGAGGCCGGTTGGATGTACTGCCAAATTCTCTGAAACGCCTTTGGAGACGGCTTATGGTAGAGAAATGAACATTCAGTTCACGGGCAACAGCTCTGGTGGACATTCCTGCAGTAAGCATGCCAATTGCACGCTCCCTCAAAACCTGCGACATCTGTGGCATTGTGCTGTGTGATAAAACTGCACATTTTAGATTGACCTTTTATTGTGGCCAGCCTAAGGCACACCTGTGCAATAATCAAGCTGTCTAATCAGCATCTTGATATGCCACACCTGTGAGGTGGATGGATTATCTTGGCAAAGGAGAAGTGCTCACTAACACAGATTTAGACAGATTTGTGAACAGTATTTGAGAGAAATAGGCCTTTTGTGTACGTAGAAAAAGTCTTAGATCTTTGAGTTCATCTCATGCTGAACCGATGAACATCTCTTTAATGAACCGAAGAGAGCGCATGTCACACCTCTCTTCATCAGTTTGCATTGGCTGCCAATAGCTGCTCGCATCCAATTCAAGGCTCTGATGTTTGCCTACAGAACAACCACTGGCTCTGCACCACCATAACTAAACTCACTACTTCAGACTTATGCGCCCTCCAGAAGCTTGCGTTCTGAAAGTGAACGGCATCTTGTGGTGCCATCCCAAAGGGGCACAAAATCACTCTCATGGACCTTCTCCTGGTCCGTTCCTGGTTGGTGGAATGACCTGCCATGCTCTATCCGAACAGCTGAGTCTTTAGCCATTTTCAAAAAACTGCTAAAGACATATCTTTTTCGTCAAAACTTGACCCAGTAATATAGCACTTTTTATTTATATTTTACTCTTTCTTTTTCAATTTTCTATTCTTTCTCCATCTATTTGTGTATATATTTAAAAAAAAAAAAAAAAAAAAAAAAACTTGCTACGAGCACTTTACTGAAACTGTGACTTGACACGGCACTTACGTACTGTTTTGGATTGTACTCATGTTGATTCGACTGCTTCTACTACTCTCATTTGTAAGTCGCTTTGGAGAAAAGCGTCAGCTAAATGACTAAATGTAAATATAAATGTCATGAAAAATGGGGGCAAAAACAAAAGTGTTGCTTTTATAATTTTGTTCAGTGTATAATATTTTTGATTTCATATACTGTGTATGTATGTATATATATATATATATATATATATATATATATATATATATATATACAGTATATAAAATGTGAATATATTTACATATCTTTATTGGCATTGATGGTACCATGAAGAACCTTTAACATCCATGGAATCTTTACATTCCACAAAAGGTTCCATTCCACATAAATGTTCTTTATGTTTTTAGAATGTTCTTCACACTATGAAAAAAAAAAATGGTTCTTTGAGGAATTAAAAATCTTTCTTCTATAGCATTGCTGTGAAAACACCCATTTGGAACCTTTATTTTTAAGAATACAGGTTACAGCATCAAAGATGCAATCTAGTTAAACTCTCTCTTTTCCTTCCAAATCATAATTATCTTCCACAAAGATGCTGAACGCATCGAGACTTCAAATTACAGGAAATGACATGACAGTTTGGACGCCTCTGGTCCTCTGCTCCACTCGTGGGCTGAAACACTTGAGGACTATGACAGGTCTCTGAGAGCTCTTATATTATCAGTGAAAAATACAATTATTTAATATGACATATTTCTGAGATTATCAAGTAGAAAAAGATAGACGAGGATCATACAATCAAGACTCTTGCGTTTTAAAGGTGTTTGGGAACATTATTTGCTCTGGAGATCTGCAGGACGTCAGGTCCTCCTCCTCACAAAAAAAAAAAAAAAACTTCCTCAAAGCTTCTTACTTGTAAAGTTGAACATACTTATAAAGGATGACTAGGGTGGCCACCATATTTTATTACTGTATGTGCAATTTTAGATAATTTTAACGATATATATCACAAATTAATCTTCCTGAAAATCAACGGGTGCTTTCATTATTGTAGAAAACATGGCTGTTTTTTTTTTTTTCTATTTACTTTTGAATCTCAGAAAAAAAGTGTCTTGTTTTGAAATATATACTTTATATATATACTATATACTACATATCCCCCTTAAACATCAGACTAGTTAGAGTCCTGAAAGGAATCCATGTTACACTGGACATCCATGGCATTGAAATGTGTTCGGCAAACAGAGAAAATGAGGAACGCGTGTTTTCTTGTGCAGCTCTCACACCCTCAAACTAGCCATTTCTCACACTTTCACACGTCCAGCGCCAAACCACACACACACACACACAGATACTGAGTCATCAGCCTCACAGGGACGTGTGACATCTCTATTTTTCTGTCATTCTCACAACTTCTCCTCTCTGTCCCCTGCTGTGGACGTGTTGGGCGCGTGAATGGGGTTTTTTTGCGGTCTGCTCTCGCAGGGGTTTGGTCGTTATGTCAGCGATGGTCCGTCGAGCTCTGACAGAGAAGCGAGAGAGGGAACGTCTAACCCTGTGACAGCGAACAGAGACTAGCTGATGCGACCCGGTCTGATGACTAGCTGATGACGGCCCAGTGTTTATTTCACAGCACGTTTGTGCTCTGGGAATGACTTCTCTGTTTAGTATTCTGACACACATTAAAATGAATCTTGAAGTGATTTTATTCTAGACCAACACTCTCCATAATTGTGATTTGAATACACTATGATTTGAACTGTTTGAGTTCTTGACAATTTTAAAGGTGCAGTAAGCGATTTCAGAGAAGCTTTGAAAATCAACCCAAACAAACACACCCCTCACTTCATTGCTCTGCCCCCAAATGCACGACCACACAATGCAAGTGTGCATTGTCTCTATCATAGCAGAAGCGAAGAAAAATAATGACGAACGAATGACAAGAAAGAACAAAAAATTAACATAAAATATACAAAAGCAAAAGTTGGTTGTTATTCTCCAGCAGCTCGAGACAAACAATGACACTCAAAACTGTCCTGTTACTAGAGCTAACATTACAACAATAGCATATCTTTGTCCTATGAAACAGCAAAACCAATGTTACTCACGTATGGAGTAACCTCAACGTCCATTTTCAGGCCTTCCAGCTTAGGTCTCTCCAGTGCTGGAAAGCTTTTCTAATATTAACGTGGATCCTAAAGCTCTTGCCTGATCATAACCCTTCTTTTTCCAGTGATATTCCTCTGAGCTTTTCTCTTTTGTAATGTCTCTCAGCCATCTCTCTTTCTACAGTCTTTCTTCAAATCAACCTCTTGCTCACTCTCTCTCCTCCCCCATCATGAGTGGACACGCCCCCTACTGCGGATTGGCTCACTCTCCCTTCTGCCCCATCATGAGTGGACACGCCCCCTACTGCTGATTGGCTCACTCTCTCTTTTCCCCTATCATGAGTGGACACGCCCCCTACTGCGGATTGGCTCACTCTCTCTCCTTCCCCATCAGACGTGAACACGCCCCCTACTGCGGATTGGCTACAAGTGTGTTGTGGTACTTGGCCCGATCCACTTTAAACAGTGTTTCTCAGAAATCGCTTACTGCACCTTTTAAAGAACTCCTTATGCCAGAAAGGTTCTACATAAGGAGACATGTCTTAAATGATTGCATAATACTGTCATGTTTAATGAGCTATATATTTATAATTTTAAAAAGTATGTTTTACAAGCTGTTTAATCCATAAAATTTGATAAATTAAAACAAAATTAATTGATTAAAACTAAATAAACTGATCCCATAATGGGAACCTCTAAGGTTCTATAAGAACCCTTTAAGATTCCATATAGAATGTTTTCTTGCAAAAGAAAAAAAAAACCCTGTTTTTCTCTTTATTTGATTGTGGTTTTGTACTTCTGTGTCAGTAGAAGCTTTATATAATCTGTAACCTGCTGTAGTGTCTTCAGAATCATGTAGTTCTGCATTTATTCAGTCTACATGCATCTGGCAGATGCTCTCGTTTATCAGACGATGAAGTGAACGTCCTCTTCCTGTCCTTCACTCTCGCTTTACCTCCACAGGAAGCAGTTCAGAGCCAGTATGCAGAGCAGCGTTTGGTGTCTGCTATCTCGTCCTTGTACCTGGGAGGTCGTGCTCAGTTCATGACACTGATTATTCGTGTTAAGTGCTTGAAAGTGGGTCTGGAAGTCTATGGCAGCCCATAGAACCGCTTGCGGAAAAGTTATGAAATTTGGCACACAGATAGAGGACAGTCTGAACTGTCACCATAGCAAATTTGGAGTCTCTAACTCAATCCCTCTAGCGCCACCAGCGAATTCTTTTTTCCTCTGATTCCTTGGCTCAAGGCATTTCGATTACACCCTATGACTTCATTTTCCATCATGAAAATTTTTCCGCCATTTTGAATTTTCCAAAAAATGGACAAATTCAAACTCCTCCTAGGCTGTTGCTCCGTTTTTTACAAAAATTGAACCAGAACATCTTCAGACCATACTGACAAAAAGTTTTAGAAGTCGATTTGTCAAACTGTTCTCAAATAACGCGCAAACTTATTTTATGTTAAAAAAAAGGCTATTTTTGCTTATAACTTCCCAATGATATCCAATTTTCCCATATCGGCCATTTTGGACGTTGCCCATTTTGAATTTTGTAGTAAAATGCTGTATTTTACTAATGCATAAACGTATCATTACGAAACTCTGTATCGGTCATCGATGCCCTGAAGGAGTCTGAGAAGTTTCAGACCAGCGCCACCTAGTGGAGAAAAAAATTATGCTAATATGCAAACATATGCTAGGTTTCACCTTATGGTTAGTGCAACGTTGTGATTTAGCGTTTAAACAACAAATCTTCGAAACCGTTAGTCTGATGGAGATGAACCCACCGTAAGGAAATCGGAAACCTAGGTCGTTGACTATATGCCAATGGAGGGACTCAGTTTAGTGCTATGTATTTATTATATTTTAGTTCCCAAATTCATTAGTGAATTTTTAAAATAAAAGAATTTACCCATTATTCATAATTTTTGTCTTTATAATCTTTCATTAAAATCAAATAATCCGCCTCTTAAATTACTTTTCTTTTTGACTGATGTCACATAGGCCATGTGTGCTATTGGTGAGTGTCAGCCAGTATCCAGTTGTTAAGTCATTGTTTTCAGATACTGTTGTAAATTACACAGCCTTTCAAAATCTTTGCAGTGTGTATATATATATATATATATATATATATATATATATATAAAATGTTAGCAATAGCATACATATGCCCTGGAGGGTGAGCTTGACCTTCAGACCGGTCCAAAACAATGCGCAGTAGTGATGCTTGTCTTTGCAAACACCAATAACAATGTAAACTATAGTTTGAGCAGCTGCAGGCATCTTTTCAAGGTCTTAATGTGTGTAAGATCTGCTGTCAGGCATATTTTAATACAGGCAGAATAATGAATTAACTGCAGTGCCGTTCAGTCCTTCAGTGATAAATGCAATCAGTGAGGAACAGAAGCTGCTCCTGTTAAGTGGCGGTTACAATGACGGAAGTCTTTTGTGCGCCATTCAGATACAGAACAGATGTGTTTGATGCCTCAACAGAGCGGAGGAAGCTCATTTATTTCCTAATGAATTTCAACACGACTCCAGCGCTTCATGAGCACTGCTATCTTGAAAGTTAAAAAAGGGTGTTTTTGGTGTCCTGGTGCGACGCTAGGAAGGAATAGATTTAATTAGGCCTGCAGGATTTGGGGGAAAAAACTTATGGATTCGCATATGTTTACTTCAAATGTGCTTAGAGAGAAGTTTTATTTATCCTACATTTCCCAAAATAGGGTGTTGTGAGCATTAGTAAGTACATACATGTCCACTCGCCCTTTAAGTCAGGTGTGTCCACCAAGTGCAAATCGTCCTGCTGGTTCTGGAGAGCTTGACAGCTGAGGTAGTGTTGGGGCATCCCAGGGTGATTCAACACTCCCCATCAAACACCAGAGCACTCAAGGAGGCCATCCACTTTTTCAATCTTATGAAATATGTCCACGACAGCAATTTGCAACACACCAGGGTTACGTTTACCACCAGATGAAGTTTGTCCATAAGGGAATATTGTTGTGTTTAGCTTTTGACTGACATTTCCAGATGGTTTGTAACCGCCTAGTACTGCAGGGATTAAAAGGCCAAACTTAACATCCAAATCAGCCAAATAAGAGTTTTGTAAAATGCAGTCTACTGTTTCTAAACTGCGGGACATGTTTGATATTAAACAGTACTATTAAAAGCGCATTAAGCCACAAAAGAGACACTGTTCCCCAGGCGCCGAATGTTGATAAGCAAATGGGCTTCAGATACGCGCCTAAACGCATACACACAAAAATGTCAAAATGCCTTTTTGGAGAGTATTCACGTAAACACAGTGGGTTAAGTCTTATTGGGTTTTTGGATCCGTGCATTATCTCTTAAAGTGACAGCAGCCTAATAAACCTGCTGCAGTCGGTCATTACAACTCTCAGGAGATCGGTATGGTAATAGAGACTGGCATGGTAATGGATCATGGTAATGGTCTTGGCGGAATAGATCTGCTACGCTTCTGCTGCTGCAGAGCAATTACTGAGAATTGTTACATACATTCACAGACATTGCTGTAAGCATGTAAGACATGCTGCTGCACATGAAACATACATGAATTAACCCCCATAGCAGATCTATACAGGTGGAGCTGGAGAAGGTGGAGGGTTTCTGAAAGAGCGTTTAGAAGTGTGTTTATGGGAATTTTTGACCGTTCTTCTAGAAGTGCATTTGTGTGGTCAGGCAGTGATGTTGGCGAGAAGGCCTGGCTCGCAGTCTCCGCTCTAATTCTTCCCAAAGGTGTTCTGTCGGGTTGAGGTCAGGACTCTGTGCAGGCCAGTCAAGTTCCTCCACACCAAACTCACTCATCCATGTCTTTATGGACCTTACTTTGTGCACTGGTGTGCAGTCATGTTGAAACAGGAACTTTGTGTTCCCACAAAGTTTGGAGCATGAAATTGTCCAAAATGTCTTGGTATGCTGAAGCATTAAGAGTTCCTTTCACTGGAACTAAGGGGCCAAGCCCAACCCCTGAAAAACAACCCCACACCATAATCCCCCCTCCACCAAACTTTACACTTGGCACAATGCAGTCCGGCAAGTACTGTTCTCCTGGCAACCGACTCGTCCATCGGATTGCCAGACAGAGAATCGTGATTCGTCACTCCAGAGAACACGTCTCCACTGCTCTGGAGTCCAGTGGCGGTGTGCTTTTCACCACTGCATCCGACACTTTGCATTGCACTTGGTGATGTAAGGCTTGGATGCAGCTGCTTGGCCATGGAAACCTATTCCACAAAGCTCTCTACACACTGTTCTTGAGCTAATCTGAAGGCCACACAAAGTTTGGAGGTCTGTAGCTATTGACTCTGCAGAAAGTTGGCGACTTCTGTGCACTGTGCGCACGAATGGACTTATTACACAGGTGGCAACCTATCACAGTACCATGCTTGAATTCACTGAGCTCCTGAGAGCGACCCATTCTTTCAGAAATGTTTGTAGAAGCAGTCTGCATGCCTAGGTGCTTGAATTTATACACCTGTGGCCATGGAAGTGATTGGAACACCTGAATTCAATGATTTAGAGGGTGTCCCAATACTTTTGGCAAAATAGTGTATATTTAATGTGTACAGTAAGACTATGCAGTGTTTTTTTTTTTACATTTGATTTTTGTTGTTGTTGTTGTTGTAGGCTGTTACTAATCTGAATATCACTGTTAGTACATATTCCTGAAAAACTTAAAACACTGCTTATTTGCTTTTTGTATTTTCGTTCTGTTGTTTTTATTTGTCCGTTTTGTTTGTAATTACTTTCTTTATTCTTATTGTATTGCTGACTGTTTACTTGTTTTATGTAATTATACTGAGGACCTTTTTCTTACATTAGTTAACCTAGTATTCGTTTTTGCTGAAGTATCCATAATAGTGAAATCTCACTGATATTTATAATTACTCATATCATGAAATGAAACTTTGATCATTTCCCACACCAATAATCGTGTTAAATAATTGTGATTTCAATACTGACCAAAAATGATCGTGATTGTGATTTTTGCAATAATCGAGCAGCCCTACTCTGCACTAAACATTAGCAGTTAGCACCACTACCTCCACCTTTGACAGTTTCATATTCACCCCACCTTCCACATATCACTTTTGAAGCCTTACCCCTCCCCCCTCCCCTCTCCCCTCTCATTCCACTGAGCCTGTTAAGCAGTGCTGTCACGAACGAACCAGGCTCTCCCTCCACAAACACACAGCCCTCACTCTCTCCAGAGTACTGATCACTCACACACAGCTCACCACCACGCCAATCAGCTCCCCTTCATAAGTCACTCTCACTCCACAGTCGGTGTCTGGTGTCCCATTGGAATTCAGACTGCTTACCTGCTCCGTAGCCATTGCTACAAGCTACAGCTGTTCTCCAGCGATCTCCAAATAATCTCACCTGTGCTCCATCTGTGCTACTTTCCTGAACTCCAGCGATCTCTAAACTCTCAAGTAACCTGCCTCATCACTCATCTGCCATCAGAGGTGGCCTTCGGAGACCCATTTCAAATAAACAGTTGGAGTTGGATGGAATGCAAAAACTCTGAAGCTCAATATCTCAGAACTGTTTAGAATTCAGATAGAACCTTATAATTCCAAGGTGGCAAAATATAGAAAATGAAATGATGGGGAGAAAAAAATGTAATAAAACTGAAACTGCCATTAGGTGGCAGCAAATCATTGTTTTAACAAGTAAGTTAGTCATTCAATCATTCAGTCAAATGATTCCTTCAAAACGTGGACTCATTCAGTTGCCCGGAGACGCGCAATGGCTCTACTGTGGATTTGTTGCAAAATAGAGCAAAAATGGACAAGGTTGAAAGTCACCTAACATTAACTTCTTGTTTATTAAACTGTTGTATAAAATCAATAGGCTATCACATTTGCAATCGTGCCGATATTCGGGAAAACAGCAATTGATATCCTGTTATAAATATTAAAAACAAGAACTAAATAACACAGGGCCATTTTTGTCCCATATATCTTGATTTTTGGGTGGCATTTTTGCCCTAAGCCCCTGTTAATTTCCATGATGGTGGGGGGAGGCCCCTTCTAATGTGAGGGCCATTCCATGTGAAACAGGTGAAACATAGCGAAGACCTGCCGTACTCACATGCACACCAGTGACTTACCTGCTATCCCACAATATTTTAACTAATTTTCTCTTGATTCTTTATTAGTACATCTACCTTCACTTTACATCAGTGGTTCCCAACCTGTGGGCCGTGGCCCACTAGGGGTCCTCAGTGATCCTCCAGGGGGGCTGCGAGATAAATTAAAATGAATTTAAATATATTAATATAATTCATTAATTTAATTATTAATACGTTACATAAAAAATTAAAAAAAAATTGGTATTCGTTGGTATTCTATGATTGTTTCGGATCAGCCCAGGCAGTTTCTCTCATCGTGCTGCTGTGAAATACAGACTGAACGGTGGCTCAAAACGCAAGCTAACTCTCTCAGTTGGAAAAAGAAAAGTGTTGCTAAAAAGGTTTTGATGGATGACGATTGTAACGAAGGTAAAGATGATCACAGTGACATACAGCAGTCGTTCATAAGGCATGCGCGAGTCCGTTATTATGCGCTCTTGACTCACTGATCGCTATAACATCGTATTTCTGCATGAACACAGTTCTATATATTTGCGTAGTTGTCAAAATTAATATACTGTGAGTGTTTTATAACGGATGCTCGCCGAACATGCGTGTTTTGGAGAAGTTTGAGAGGATGAGTGGTGTTATAGGTTTACATCACATTCACATGCCCATTCAGTTATGTTTTCCATCTGTGTTTGCCAATAAAGACTGCATTGGGTTCACTCTCATCCCTGAGTCTGGCTTTAGCATTACAAATCATTACAAGTACTGGGATGACATTAAGGTGTCATTAGTTTCTAGTTTCTATTAGTGCATTTCAGCACATGATGGTGCTGTAGTTTGAGTGGCAGATCTGAACTTTTTGTAGCTGTAGTACACTTTTGAGTGGGACTTGATTTTGAAGTTGCACTACATAAACATTTAGAATAGTCAAATGTATCACATGTCTCCAGTGTTTGTTTTGTCAGATATGCTATTATTATTGACATTATGACAGCTAAATGACTGACAGCCCAAATAGTCAATCAATTTGCTGCGCTGAGAAGCCTCGTTGCTATCCGCCATTTTGTCCGTCAAGAACACATACAAACCTCCTTTTTTGGCAAACTCCTTTAACTAAAGTGAAAAAGGTGTTGTTTTTGGCACATATTTGGCACACCGTTACTGACAATCCTCATTTTGGCTGCGTGAGATTCTCCAGCTTTGTTGTTGTTGAGCAAACGAAGCGTGAGCTGTTAAAGCTCCGCCCTCTTCTGGAAAGGGGGCTAGAAGCAACGGCTCAATTTGACAAGCTATAATAAATGATCTGTGGGGTATTTTGAGCTGAAACTTTACAGACTTGTATTACAGCTTGCAAAAGATGCATTATAGGTCCCCTTTAATTGAGCTTTGTTTCGTTCCATTCCTTAAATCAGCCAGTAATCTTGAAAAATGCAAGCCAACTTATAGTTTTTGACCTTTGTTCATTTTCTATGATTCTGTGATGTTTTCTCCATTAAATATAAAGTCTGTATGAATAAAGTGTGTGCATTTAGAGAATTTAGGTCCAATTTTATATGGCAGTATGCTTCTATGTCAGAAAATTTAAGGAGGATATTTGGTTTATTTCCTCTGTATATCTCTATCTGGAGTTAGAGTAAATATCTGTTGGGCTTTATCCAAGATACTTGTGCATTTGTTGACTTGATCTTATGTGTGGATTATTTGGTAATATTTGAAAAACGGAAGCATGCCAAATAGACTTCAATCTCTGGTTTCAACATCTCTGTGCTCTGATAAATAATAGATAATGTTAGCGAAATGCCAGTAGTGACAGCCAAAGTGAACTATTTAAAGAAAAATACACAAAAAACATTATTTACCCCTGTTTCCACCTGCAAAGTGTTGCACATTTTTTATGTCAACTGTCGGACACACCAGGATTACTTTACTATTTACTTTACCCATCATGGACTTTACAGATGAAGTTAGCCCATAGGTGAATACTGTCCCATTTGGCAAATTCATTTAACTAAAGTGAAAAAGGTATTGTTTTTGGCACATATATTTTGATTTGCACAAAAGATTAACATGACGGCACATGCTAGTGGATGAGTTGAATCAACTCCACAGCAACTACATAAATTTATCCACTAACCATTCAGAAACGTCCAGTTTCATTCTAAAAGTTGTAACTTCTTCCTGAGTCTCTCCATCAGTGTCGACTCCGGTTTGAACAATGTAAGACTGAACACCGTTACTGACAATCCTCATTTTGGCTGCGTGAGATTCTCCAGCTTTGTTGACAGCCAAAGTGAAGTATTTTAAGAAAAATACACAAAAAACATTATTTACCCCTGTTTCCACCTGCAAAGTGTTGCTCATTTTTAATGTCAACTGTCGGACTCACCAGGATTACTTTACTTTACTATTTACTTTACCCATCATGGACTTTCCAGATGAAGTTAGCCCATAAGTGAATACTGTCCCATTAGCCTGGAGAAGTCTTTCAACAGAGTGCCCCACAACATCATCTGGCACACCCTACAGGCTCACGGTGTACCTGAAGCCTACGTGACTTGGATCAAGCCTCTCTACAGCAGTGCCATCCACTGCCCTGTCAGAACATCACCACCCTTCCCAATTACCATCGATGTCCACCAAGGCTCGGCCCTTCTCACCACTCCTGTTTTTCCTGTGTATGGACATAATCACCGCCGACTTGTAAGCGCCTCACCCATGGTCACTGATTTACGCTGCCGACGTCTTCCTCACGAGTTGTGACAACAATACATTATTATTAATAAATTATTTAACTTAATATTTAATGAACGTGCACCGGCTAATTACGAGCTTCAGGCGAAACGTCAAAAATGTAGATTTTGGTCGAATTTAAGGTTTACTCAAAAATGGGTTCATTAAGCCCTCATCTAGTGATCCAAATGCTTCAAAGAGCAATTAAACATCTAAACGTATCTTTATTTGTATGTTTTCTGAAAAGGAGTACCTTTCCTTTGTCCATGAAAAATGCAGTTTTTCTCTGCTCGCTTCTGGACGACTGGTGCTTCCTCTAAGCTCAAGTTTGGTATCATTGTGTAGTGCAGCATTTTAAATTTGTGAATATACATAGCGAATTCTCGATGGCATGAGTCTGAACCAATGAAATGTGACTTTCAAACTCACGCTGATGTAAACAAATCGATCTTACTCACGCTGACTGATTTGAAGTGTGCACACAAAGACACCTCAGCGCGCGATCCCGATATACACATATAAACAGAATTTCAGTACTTCAAAATATTGAAAAAAAAAAAAAAGTTGAATATATATTTTTCCTATAGATATTTGGTTTTGACGAGGTGTGTGCCAAATTAGGTGTTATTACCAGTGATTTTAAGGTATGGTTGCTAGGTGAATTTAAAATTAATTTATTTTATTTGATCAAAGCTCAGTAGTCTCCCAAGTCAGTAACTTCACCAACACATAATGAAGATTATAACAAAATATATAGCAAAAGAGAAGTTTAGCTTTTTCTATATAAGCACTCGGTGTCTAATCAGGACCCATAAGCCCTGGCTCGGTATCACGGAAAGGAATTATCTCAGTTCATCGTTCATTGCACTTCTATATCCCAGCCTTTTGAAACTCTCATTATCCGCTTATGGCAATAATAAGCACTGATCTGGAAACAGTTGGCTCTGCAGACTCTGCTCTTCCTCATTAGAATAAGCCGAGAAGTCTTAGCCGACCTGGATCAGTCATTATCTTACGGCCCCGTTCGTAACGTCTATCATTTTCCTGGTTCCTATTTAGTTTGTTAAACGCAGCCCATAGATCCATCAAAGGGCCGTTAATGACTTTCTAAACCTGACAGGTCCATGTAAGGCTTTAATCATCTCCAGAGGGGATAACTACTTTAAATGACCGGCCGCAGATGGTCCATCTTAGTTTCGCACATCATTTGCTTCCTGCCATGGTCAGCGGCGCAACATTTTAATGAGCTTCCGCACGTGCAGGGATTCTTCAGTCAGATTCATCCATCATCCATTGTGCAGGGGGGCTGACCAGAGATGGAGTGGGTGTGGCCTATTGGGCTGGAGGGGGAGGAGTTACATTACTGGACTCCAGGTGTGCTTGAGGCTAGTTAGTATTAGTTAACCACTGCTGGTGCTCTAGATGCCTGGCTATATTTTGTGTGCATGTAAAATGCATATTTCTCCTTTAAAAGTAGCCATTATGGTAAGTAGACTTGTTATATTTTGCAAGCAACATATAAAATTATATATTATATTGGTAACACTTTACAATAAGGTTAACATGAACTAACACTGAAAAATACTATTAAAGCATTTATTAATCTTAGTTAAAAATGATTATGCACTCTAAAAATGCTGGGTTGGGTTGAAAATGGTCAAACTCAGCGATTGGGTTGTTTTAACACAGTGGTTGGGTTGAATGTTTGACCAACCTGATGGGTAGTTTTATTTAATTTTAATAACTATTGTTACAAAATAGGTTTCTCTGATCGAATCTGATCAGAGAATTCGCATGAAGTGTGTAAACAGGCCCATAGTGTTCTGTTGTATTCTGCCATCCTTAACAAATGTAGTAGGTCATCTGGATAATGTGCATACTGTACACAGTACATACTATATATTGCAGAAATATTCCTAGTAGTATTGTAGTATGCTGACAGTCTGTCTCAGTACTGTCGATGTTCATGACATCGTTGTGTTTCCAGCTGTGTTCGGGATAGAGAGGAGCGCTGGACTAGTGATCACAGAGGCTGCCGTCTCAGTGTGAGCTGAGGAAGGTAGGACGTCCTGCTGGCACGTGTCCTTGCTTTAAAGGGGACCTATTATGCAGAATTCAGATGTGTGCCCACCAGCCTATAATGGTAGAAATCCACCCACTCCTTTTTTTTATAATCCCCATAAATCATAAAAGTCTCTCCAAATAAGCACTTCCAGATTTCCCCCTACTCTTATGTAAGAGAAGCCCCGCCCCTGACAATGTATTCTTATTAAAGGTACTAAAGTTATTCAGTCAAGAGCAGTGAGTGATTTTCAGTTTTTCTTTTGTTGTTTGGTTCATATTAACAGCAGTAGGTACTATATATTGCGCTGCTGTCACTTTAAAACACAGATCTAATATACACATGCAGTTGTGCAAATTAGAACCCCCCTAAACCTGACACAGAACAAAACAAACTGTGATTGGTTGCGTTACATGTCAGTCAAACGTCTTATTGGGCGGTCCTTGGCCAATGAAAGCTGCGATAGAGTCCAGACCTTCTGCCGTCAGTCTGAAGGTCAGGCTACGCGAGACTGGTATCAGGGAGGCACAAGCTGTACAGGCTCCGCCCTCTTCTGGAAAGTGGGGTGGGGAGCAGCAGCTCATTTGCATTTAAAGATACATGCATGAAAACAGCATGTTTTCCCTCCACTCAAAAATGGGCATTTACAACGTATAATAAATGATCTGTGGGGTATTTTGAGCTGAATCAAATATCAAGTATCATATTTTGATACATCAGGCTTTTATGGCTCATATAATGTGATATAGTGAGAATATGGAGCTGATACATTAGAGGATGATTCGGAGGCCAAAACTGAGCAAAAATATGAAATATGGTGCAGATGCTGAAATTTATATGGCCAAAAAGTAAGATGAAATTTAGATTGCTTCTAATTAGGGCTGGGCGGTATATCGAGTTTGTACGATATACCGATATATTTTTAATATACGATACGGAATGAGACGATACCGTTTATATCGATATACAGTAGTTTTATACGAGCGCATCTGAAAAACAGCGGTGGACGTCGCAAAGTGCTGCTGCGGGGTAATGCATAATACAATTTGGCTTAAACTAAGACATGCTTAATATTAAGGGCTTTAAAAATAACTCGTAAGATTATCGTAAGATATTACGATACATCTGTAAATGTTAGAAAGTCATACAAATATTTCCATTTTGCTGTCAGGAGTGGACGAGCCTTACAGTGTTAGAATGTAAAGTAATTTTCTCTTTTTTGCACATACTGTAGGCCTATTAGTGTGCCAGACTACATGGTTACATTCACTATATTTGTATTAATAGCTTTCAATATAGGAAAACATTAGGCAGGGTGTTAAATTAAGATTTTAAAAAAGTAAATACAGATTTTAGTTTTTTTAAATCCAAATAGAAAAATGTAGAAAATACCGAGATATATACCGTATATCGCCATTTAGCCAAAAAAATACAGAGATATGACTTTTTGGCCATATCACGCAGCCCTACTTCTAATGTGATTTTTATAACAGCATAACAGGCTACTTACATAAAAATATAAATATCAGTTGTCACTATATCTTCCAATAATGTCTTATTAAGATGATATTTAAATGCTTAGTTTTATGATCAAAGCTCTGTAGTTTTAAAACATACAATGCAATACAATGATGACTGACAGATGAACAAACAGACCTTCCTTAAAAGCCCGATTATCATATTTTAACATGATTTTCTATTAAATGATTAATGGATAATCAAGTAAACCTAAATTTAAACCCCAGATGACATGATGGTTAGTATATGGTGACTGAATTTTTATTCTAACGTCAAATGTCGCTGGAGTGACATTTCTTTATGCGAGTTTCACATTATACTCACAAAACACGTCTCACCACCACATGTGATTTCTTTTTTATTTTCAGCGGCAGATTGGCATCAGAAGCCCTGTTGGTGGCTCTCGAATTGTGCAAAAATGACTGTCGAGTCACTCATTTTCTCCTAAACGTGTGTGAGGTGTTTGTAAAACGTCTCTGCAGCTCTGGCTGATCCGCGCTGATGTCACGGGCCGAGCGCGGGCCCGATCGGGAGGAGGTGCAGCTGCGGGCTGAATGCTAACGAGGTTTTCAGGCTCTTTGACGGCGCCGTGACTCATCGCGCCGGCCCCATTGAGACCGACTGCGGCGTGCAGTAATGACAGATGAAAACAGCTATGTTTAGCATGCCGATAGAAGCTGGCGGTTTTGTGAATGGGGCTCCGTAGGTTCAGAGTCAATGTCTTGTGCAATTCGGCTCCTGATGAGTGTGACTCACATATTCTTCTAGCGATGAATGTCAATGGGAAGAGTGACTCGCAGACGACGGGGACGCTAGTTTCATGAGCGCGTGATGTGAGCACTGAGACAGTTTGATTTGTAAGAGTTTGCATGCATAAAACCTTGACAAATGTTTTTGTACATTATGTGTCATTGACTGTGTTCTGTGTTGATATAATGAAGATGTGAACTCAGAGCTTTGACACAGGCAGACTTTTGACATGCATCCTGAAGTCTAGTCCATATATAGTGCTGTGTTTGATTTATAAAAATAAATAAAACTCTCTGCCAAATGCATAAATGTTTAAAGAGTATGCTGGATATGTGCCCAGTTGTAATGCTTATATCCATTATTTGATCGTCATATGATGAATCACTGACATACACTACCATTCAAAAGTTTGGGATCGGTAAGATTTATTAATGTTTCTAAAAAATCTGCTTACCAAGGCATGCTTTTATTTGATAAAAATACAGTAATATTATGAAATATTACTACAATTTAAAGTGCCCCTTATGCTATTTTAAGGGTTCCTAATTTAGTTTTGGAGTCTCCTACAATAGGTTTGCATGCATCCAAGGTAAAAAACAAACAAAAAACTCTTAAATTTTCTCATAATATCCATTGCAGCATCTACTATTTTCTCACAGTGTCTGAAACGATTTGATAAAGGATTCGGTCTCTCTAAACCCCGCCTTTCCGAGAGCTTCCTCTGCTCTGATTGGTCAGATGGCCCAGTATGTTGTGATTGGTCTACTGTGCTCTTATTGGTCAGATGGCCAAGTCTGTTGTGATTTGTCCACCGCGTACAGCCATATCTGTATTTTAGATCCAGATCTTCCTCAGCAGTTCATACACAGTGATCCGAACTGTAACCACGATGGTTGTTTTATCCTATCAATTTCAGCACGAGTCCTCATCATTTTAAGGTGCAGCAAAGTGGATTTGCTTTAGTAGCAGAAAACAGCATCTTCTCGACAACACAAGCCAAACTCTTCCAGTCTTAGCTACAACTACAGTGTTTGAGGGTCACAGTAGACGCTGAAGCAGCCAGTGAGGACCATAGACTGGTATTATGCAAATCAGTTTTGTAACAGGAAATGAGACTGGAATTACTGAAGACTCGTTTCAGCAGTTCAGAATCGTTAGAATAGTTTTAGTTTTATTTACCATTAACAACGCTGGTTGTATCATCCTGGTACCTTGTAAACATGACTTAGAAAACCACTTATTCTCATTCACATGTGCATGTGCATGTGTGTTTGCTCTCTCTGTCCTCTAGGGGTCGCCCTCCAGGGCCACAGTCTCTCTTCATCTGGGAGCATGTTCTAGGACGGACCCTGCACAGCAACCATGAAAAGCTTAGGGGCCAACCGTAGCCGACATCTGTCAGACAGCTGTGACCCCACCGCGGGCCCTCAGGAGCCCTTGTGTCCCTTGGCCCCGGACCCCCACGCCGCCTACCTCCTGAGCCCCACCGTCAACCATTACGGCACTCTGGATCCTCACTTCCATCATTTTCCAGTTTCCACCCCGACGACTCTGCAGTCGGACTGCCTGCTGCCTCTAAACAACCAGCTGACCAACAGCAGCACCTTCCCACGGCTGCACTACACCAGCCAGCCGGAGCAGAGCGAGTACACGCAGGTACTGCCACAGCCATTGAGTTACGAAACGTTCTCCACAAGGACCCTGCTTTAAAGGATTAGTTCGCTTCAGAATTAAAATTTCCTGATAATTTACCCACCCCCATGTCATCCAAGATGTTTGTGTCTTTCTTTCTTCAGTGGAAAAGAAATTAAGGTTTTTGAGGAAAACATTCCAGGATTTTTCTCCATATAGTGAACTTCACTGGGGTTCAGCGGGTTCAAATGTCAGTTTCAGTGCAGCTTCAAAGAGCTCTACACGATCCCAGACGAGGAATAAGGGTCTTATCTAGTGAAACGATCGGCCATTTAAAAATTTTTTTTTAATTTATATACTTTTTAACCACAAATGATCGTCTTGCACTGCTCTGAAATGCGCCACGCATTACATAATCACGTTGGAAAGGTCACGTGTGACGTAGGCGGAAGTACCGCGGTAGGGTGAAAAACCCCATCTCATTTTCAAAATCGCCCAACATCATTGTTTTACCTTTTTTGTTGTAAACGCCGTTTGACTTAGTCTTTACACGTTCACTTTGTAAACACTTGATCGGTACTTCCACCTACTTGTGACCTTTCCAACACGATTACGTAATGTGTGGCGCATCGCAGAGCTAGTGCAAGACAAGCATTTGTGGTTAAAAAAAAGTATATAATTTTTTATTTATCTAGCTTCCACCAGACTACCTTCCTTATTCAACTTACGCGTCAATCACACTTTCTTCCTAAGTTGAATATGAAAGGCGGAAGCTAGATAATTTACTTGTTAAATATGAATATTTTTCTTACACAAACCCATCACTTCGCTTCAGAAGGCCTTTATTAACCTCCCCGGAGTGGAGTACGTTTATGATGGATGGAGGCACTTTCTTGAGCTTCATACTTGTTGGTCCCATTCACTGCCATTATAAAGCTTGGATGCGTCAGGATATTTATTAATATTTCTCAGATTGTGTTCATCAGAAAGAAGTAAGTCATATACACCTAGGATGGCTTGAGGGTGAGTAAAGCTTGGGGTAATTTGAATTTTAAAGTGAACTAATCCTTTAATGACAGAAATTTCATTTTTCACTTTAAGGTTAAACTCTTCAGGGCTGGGTTCTGCACTCCTGGTCTAGTATATCTGCATAATTTTCACATGATTTCATGATGATGTGGTTTGTCTCAGCAGGGTTGTGTGGCTCAGACAGGCAGTCGCGCTGGCACCCTCACGTCCTCCATGTCCATGGGTTTGGGCCTGGGACTGGGCGCCCCCGCCATGATCAGCAGTGGCACAGCCACCATCTCATCCGCGGCCGCTGCCAAGATGAACCGGCTCCCGGCCAACCTGCTGGACCAGCTGGAGCGCCACCTACCGCTGCAGCGCGATGGCTTCAGCACGCTGCAGTTCCACCGGCGCAGCCGCGGCTCCAAGCAGCGCAGCGAGAGTCCCAGCCGCATCCGAAACCTGGTTCAGTCCGTCCAGAAACTCTTCGCCAAGTCACAATCTCTGGAGGTTTCAGCGGTCAAAGGGAGCATAACCGCCGGCGACACGGCCAAAACGACCCGGCGGAGCAAAAGCAAAGACCGCGCCAAGACTGAAGGCACCAAACGGCGTCCGCGGCCTAATCTTTCAGGCTTCTGGAGCTCGGACGACGGCTTAGAGGATGATCCACCAACTCAACCTGCCGCCGGCCCGCTGGCGGTGGCGTATCGAAACCCTCTCAGCATGATGTCACTCGGCAGAGCCGTGTCGGACAGTCAAGCGGCACCTAGACCGCATCCGCAGGGCTACAACACCATCGCGGCGCACTCGCTCAAATCCTCCAAGAGCAGCGGCGACCTCAAGCCACAGGTCAGCCTGCCGCCCTCCGGTGGCCAGACGGGGGACAGCGTGCTGGTCAAGAGAGGCTCCTGGTCAACACTGACCCTTAGTCAGGCCAGACAGGTGCTACAGAAGGGCTCCGCCACCGTCAACCGGACCCTGCTCAAGTCCAAGTCCTGCCACGGACAGGAGATGACCTGCAACTTTCTACAGGTGACACACAGACCCCAAAATGAGAATTCTGTCATTGTTTACTCGTTCCAAACCTGTAAGACTTTCATCATCAAGCAAGTACAGTTGAGCTTCTGTTTATCATATTTGAGTCCTCTTTGTACAGTCACTGATCAATGTTTATATGTGAGTAGAAGCGTATATAGTGATTGTGTCTGTTTAGAAAACCACCTGAATTCATATGGATTATTTTACAATCTCTTTATGAATGTTTTGAAGTGTTTTAGGCGAGTTATGGTGAACAGACTTTTAATGCAGGGACAGAAATCTCCCAGATTTTATTTAAATATCTTCATTTGTGTTCTGAAGATGAACGAAAGTCTTACGGGTTTGGGATCAAAATTTTCATTTTTTAATGAATTAACCCTTTAAAGTGTGAGAGAAAGTTAGTAGTGAAGTAGAGAGATGGATTTCTTGATATTTGAGGCAAATATTACTAGGTTATCGCATACAAGATTTCATAATAGACTGTTTGAATTATAAGTGCAATAATAATAAATACAAATATTTGTATAATATTAATACATATTTGTTTGAAAATATATATTAATTAATTGAACTAATATTTGAATTTATATAAAAATTATATTTGAACAATAATTGAACATATAAATGGCATTTCAAATGTTATGTTGAAAAAAACATAATTTTTTCTTATTTTATGTATAAAAATAAAACATATTTGTAAAAATATATTTTAGCAAAATTTGAAATATATTTGTATGATAATAAATACACAAAAAATGATTGATTATAATGCCAAATAAGCACTTTATGTCACTTTTTTAAATTATTACTTAATTTTTTATTTTAAATGGGTCAGTGATATAATTGTTATTGTGTGTTATCTATTTCTGAATTTAAATTATATATTAAATTATGATAAATATTTGTTAAAAATATAATATTAATTTGAATATTTTTTTCAGATATTAACAGTATATATTTTACAAATATTTGCATAATAATAAATACATACTTATTAATAAATGCAACAATAACGAAAGTAATAAGTCCAAATATTTGTATAATATTAATACATATTTGTATATACTAATATTTTAATTTATATATAAAAAATAATATTTGAACAATAATTGAACATATAAATGGCATTTCAAATGTTGTTGAAAAAAACCTACATTCATTTTGACTTATTTTATATATAAAATCAATAATACATATTTGTACAAAATATATTATTAAATATTTTATCAAAATGTGAAAATAAAAATATATGAATATTTTATCAAAATGTGAAATATTTACAAATATTTGTATGATAATAAATATACAAATAAGTGCAATAATAATAATAAACACAAACATTTCTATACTGATTAATAAAAAAATACAAATATTTGTTACAAATTTGAAAATAAAATTTGAAGTAATATATGTAAATAATATTTGAACAATAATTTGTTGTCCTTTTGAATGGCATTTCAACAGCTGTATGTTAAAAACGAGATTTTAAAATGCATGAGAACTTGTCACATGCATTTCACACTTCATTTAAAGTTTTATTTGTGAATCTTTGATCTAGATGCATTGTGGGTAGTGTGAGTGTATTGTAAGTGTAAGTCTTTCAGCAGGTGCCTACAGGTGAGTGGAGCGGGACGCTGGGTAAGGCAGGGGGCGCGGGCGAGATCCCCTGCAGGCGGATGCGCAGCGGCAGTTATGTTAAAGCCATGGGAGACGTGGAGGACAGCGACGACTCGGACGGACCCCCTTCACCCAAACCCTCGCCCAAGACCACCGCCCGGCGACAGAGCTACCTGAAGGCCACCCAGCAGTCTCTCAGCGAGCAGCAGCCGCCTTTACCGCCGCGCAAGTGAGTGCAACACATGAACCGCAACATGGACAGACTCAACTGCAGCTGTTTTACAATTAAAGACATCTCTAGATAAACTGACACGAAGATCACATGCATGAATGATGACTTTAAATGTGATTCTCTCTGTGATAATTGCTGAACCCATCACATGAGGTGCATTACTGAACATGATGCCATCAGGAGTATATTCACTGTGACCAGCAGATGGCAGCATGTTGACGGGTTTGAGTAGTTGCTTTAAAACTACATATCAGAAGTCCAAATTATCTTTATGCTCATTAAACATGACTCACTTTCTCCATAGCCAAAGAAGAACTACAAAGGAGAACACTTTAATATCTCAACTGTTTCTCACAGATGGTGAGATTAAATGGAAGGACTTTTACTGAAGTCTCCTGCTTCTCTTGTGGTCCTTCTTGAAGTAATAAACATCTTTTTTATGCCGTTTTATATCAAACTGAATAAAGTAAATATGCTTTTACACAAACTTCCATTAGAAATGGCACTCACTGGATTAAACATGCCTGTTGTATAATACTACTACTACTGTGTACATAATGCATACTATTTTTAAAAAAATAGTAGGAAGTATACACTACATACTACACATTATGCTTGTATTCAGTTTCAAATGTAACCATAATGCAGTGGTTCTCAACCAGGGCCTCAGCAAACTTACATATGATTTAAAATATGATAAAACAACACTTACAGTAACTAAACTAATAGAAACCAATATATATATGTGTGTGTGTGTGTGTGTGTGTGTGTGTGTGTTTTAGTTATACCAAGCTCTAATATGTATTCAGGTAGAAATTGTGAATAAAATATATTTAAAAAAATATTTATCCTTAATCCTTATCCTGTAAATCACAGAAGACTGGAAAAGTCATGCAAATGTATTGGTAAAAAAGAGTGTGAATCTATGGCCATTTTATAATAAATATACATTTTTCTTGTTAAGCTCTATAATATTTAATAAGGCAGAAATTGTGAATAAAATATTTTTTTCAAATATTTATTATGAATCCTTATCCAGTAAATTATGGATTATTGGAAAAGTCATGCAAATTCATTCGACGAAAAGAGTGGGAACCCGGAAAAATTCCTGAAATATGGATGTCTTTTTAAACATATGATTAAAATTGATTAATTTGATTTACTTTTTTTACCTTTAAGGAGACATATAAAACTTACATGAGTTTAATTTTTTACAAATATGTGTATAGTAATAAATTCATAAATAATCATAATTAATACAAATATTTGTTTAATAATAAATATAAACATTTGTTATAGTTATAGATATAAACAAATAATCATTATTATATAGAAATATATATTAGAATGTGAATATATATATATACACACACGCACACATATATATATAATATTTGAACAATATTTTGTTGTCATTTTGATTGGCATTTCAAAAGTTCCTTAATCATATGAAATAAATCACAGATGACTGGGAAAGTCATGCAAATTCATTGGTTAAAAAAAGTGGGAACCCTGAAGAACATGTGACTTAAATATTCTGGAATAGATTAAAATTGATTAAAATTGATCATTTTGGTCTACTGTGTTACTATTAAGGAGAATGACGAGTGAATTGAAGTGCCATGTTAACATCCTCGTTGCTCCAAGAGCTGCATTTTTGTCGACCAGAATGTATGAATAGGAAAAAAGATTAGCTTTAGACTTTGGACTGGATCATTTATCGTTAAATAATACTTGGAAAAATCCCTGTGAATTGCTCAGCAAAAGATGGCGTTTCTGTTGCGTACGAGCGTTTGTCATGCAGTATTCATTCGAGTCAGTGTTGATGAACCTTAGAAACAAACAGCAGACTTTGATGTTCAACGGTCCGTGTAACGGCCCACCCTTCCTATACACTCACTAGCAGACAGAGTGCCTGTCCGTTCATGCGGGAGCAGTTTGGAGTGATTTGGTCTCCTCTGCAGAGCGCCGCCTCAGTGCCGCACCTGCACAGGTTAGTGTTTTAGCCCCGCCTCCACCTGATCACGTGACACATTCTCACTCTATGTTATTAAAATTCCCCACAAAACACCCCGATGCACGACGTCCACCTCCACTAGAATCCTCACCAAACTTTATTTATTTTTTTAGCTTGGTCAGCTTGGTCAGAAGTGTTCCTAACATCCTGCACCTGGCTCTCTCTCACCTCGTCTATGAAGCTACTAAAAATAAAGTGAAATGTTATTGGCTGCTTGGCAAAAGAGAGAAGGATGTGAGGATTTCCTGTTGAATGCATTATGATCCTGCACTCATTCTCTTCTCTCAGCTGTATGCCGTCTCTATGCGAGGTCTCCACCAATCGCAGTCTGGATAACCTGGACTGTTTGATGGCTCCCGGTGACGCGGGTCTGCAGCACTGGGACGCTGACGGGGGATTCGGTCCACGCTGCGCCACGCTGGGACGAGGATCTACCATGAGACAGGTCATTTAATTCATTTCAAATCATTAAAGCATCACTGTTATTATCGCTAACACATTGTAATTTTTATATATCCCAATATATAATATCCCAAAAGAAACAGAAAGTGATCAGAAGCAATTTTCATGTGGTAACAAATCTCACAGACTTGCATTGAAGGAGGGACTCAATCCATACCTAGAGACCTGCAACACCATAGCAACCCCCAGAACACCCTTACGACACCACAGCAACCCCAAGAACACCGTAGAAACCATATATCAACACCATGCCAACCCCCAGAACACCCTAATAACCACATATGCAACCCCCTGAACAACCTAGCAACCACATAGCAACATCCCTGAACATCCTTAGCACACAGAAACACCATAGCAACCACATAGCAACATCATAGGAAACCCTAAAACACTCTAGCAACACCATAGCACCCTCCAGTACACTGTAGTAACCACATAGCAACCCCCAGAATACCCTAGCAACCGCATACAGTAGCAATACCATATCAGTCCCTAGAACACCGTAATAACCATATAGAAACCTCCAGAACATCATAGCAACCACTTAGCAATACCTAAAACACCCTAGTAACCACATAGAACCCCCCCCCCCCAAAAGAAAACATCTAAGAACCGCATATTAACACCCTAGCAACTTCTAGAACAACCTATCAACCACATGGAAACACCTCAGCAATCCCTAGAGCATCCTAGTAACCACATAATAAATCCCCCCACAAAAAACAGCCTACAAACCACATCTCAACACCTTAGCAACCCCTGGTACACCCTAGCAACCATATATCACTCTATCAACCACATAGCAACACCCTAGAACACCGTAATAACCATATAGAAACCTCCAGAACATCATAGCAACCACTTAGCAATACCTAAAACACCCTAGTAACCACATAGAACCCCCCCCCCCAAAAAAAAATCTAAGAACCGCATATTAACACCCTAGCAACTTCTAGAACAACCTATCAACCACATAGCAACACCTCAGCAATCCCTAGAGCATCCTAGTAACCACATAATAAATCCCCCCACAAAAACCAGCCTACAAACCACATATCAACACCCTAGCAACTCCTAGAACAGCCTAGCAACCACATAGCAATGCCTCAGCAATCCCTAGAGCATCCTAGTACTCCATACTTCAAAAAAACACCATAAGAACCGCATATCAAGACCCTAACAACCCCTGGTACACCCTAGCAACCATATATCACTCTATCAACCACATAGCAACACCTTAGCAATCCCTAGAGCATCCTAGTACTCCATACTTCAAAAAAACACCATAAGAACCGCATATCAAGACCCTAGCAACTACTAAACCACCCTATCAACCATATAGCAACACCCCCCCCCCCCCCCCCCAAAAAAAAACAAAAACACCCTAAAAACCACATAACATTACCATAGCAATCCCTAGAACACACTAGTAACAACATAGCAACTCCAGAACATTCTAGAAACACAATAGAAACCCCAGAACACCCTAGCAACTACATGGCAACACCATATCAACCCCTAGAACACTCTAACCACATACAGTACAGTAGCAACACCATAGCAACACCTAGCACATGCTAGCAACTCTCAAAACAGCCTAGCAGCCACATGCCAACACCCTGACAACCACCCACAGCAACCAATCATCTTAGCAGAGAGTTTTTCTCTGGCTACGCCACTAACATTTTCTTCAGAAGATGTAAAAGTCTATAGTCTTGTAAATCGCTCTGTTGTGTGTTCCGCATCACAGAGCAAACGCTGAAATGTGTCCGAGAGGTTTTGCTGTTTACTTGACCTGCAGGAACAGAGTGTTCCAGATTAAAAATGCTGTACGACATCCTTAAGCTAGTTTAAGGAGACGTGGAGGGTGGGAAATCAGTTTGAGAGCATGTTATCGGGCGGAGATACTTGGGCGTTCGCCTACATTCTCTCTTAATATACTGATGAGGACATCAAGACTTGTGAAGCCAGTCGAGGGTCTGAAATGTTGCTGATTTTTTAAGAGGAAAGAGAATAGATTTTTTTGAAGATCTGTTTTGCTTAGTGGGATTATTGTGAAGACTGATAGACACTTTATGGAGAAGTTGTTTCTGAGATTGGAAGAACGCTGTCGGAGAGAAATTGCTTGAATCAAAGAGAAAGAAGTCCTTTTTCCTAGGAATTATCTCGTGATTTTTAATCCAATGAGCTCTTTCAAAAGTCACTTTAATTACCGCAGTTTGGTATGTTTTTTTCTATTTGTTTGCCTTTTATTGTCAGGTTTATCCATGACAAACACACACAAACCTCCGGTTCTGTTGTGTCCCTGTGAGAAGTGTCACCTGCTGGATGAACAAACACAAACTTTCTCTTTACTCTCCATCTAAACGGCTCATTCAGGCTTGAAAACTACCGCTGCTTTTTCTTTCCCAGCAGGCATCAAGAGAGTTTGAACCGTGATTGTGTTTTGTTTGCAGGATAGTTTGGAAAGACTTAAGGTCAGTTGAATCACAGAAGAGTTCATTGAATTTCTAAAGTGTTTTCTTTGCTTTCTTCCTGATGGATTTGGGGGGGGAAAAGAGAGAGGACAAAAATATTTCAGGTTTAAGACTTGCTACATTGGCACTGCCAAACAAATTTAATTTTAAAATATTTTTTTAAGCAGACAATACAAATAATATTTTTCTTTTTTCTACCGTTTTCCAAGTTTTTTGAATAAGAATTTTTGGTGAAAAATTACAAGCATTTTATAACATTTTATAAAAACCAAGTCCTCATCCACAGCCAAGGACCAGTGCAGCTGTGAAGGAATAAATGTAAGGATTTTTCTCATGATATGTTGCATAGACTAAATGGAAACCACTCGAGATTCACTAAAGCATGGAAATCTGCTGTTGGATTTAGAGCCGTTTCCTCTTCGTGTCCGCACAACAATGCACCAGTCCACCCTAAAGCGGCGGCCCCATCTCTCCCCATGCGAGGCACGCTTGTGGGTGGGCAGCGGCCGTCTGCCCCGCAGGCTTCGCACGGGTCGTTTCAACCTCCACGTGTCCTTTCAGGTGGAGCAGGGCTACATGAGCAACGCGGCTTACGGGCAGGTGGAATCTCAAGCGGTGGAGGCCTTAGATCTGCCCACACCCACCTGCTTCCGGTCTCGAAGCCACAGTTACCTGCGGGCCATCCAGGCCGGCTGCTCTCAAGATGATGATACGGGCTCCGTGGACTCCGATGAGACTCCACCGATAACCTCATCCATCAGCAGCTATAACAGCATTACCAGTGAGTATTGCACGCATGCAAACACACCTTCAGAGAGGATCACATTCATGACCCTGCTATATAACATAAACCACCCCAAAATCAAAAGAAATGATATTTTGCCTATAGAAAATCAAGCCTGTTTTTATGAGCTTTTGATATATAAGAGTTCGTCGTACCATAAGGATATCCTGTAAGTTTCAGAACTGAAAACTTTCTTGTTAGTCCAATAAAAGATTTTATTGACACCAGCTCATTGAACAACTGATTCTGGAATGTGCCTATCTATGATAGGTGAAACGCCGCCTCCGCAGAAGAAATCAACGCCTACTTCATCATTGCAACGTTAGCCCCGCCCCACTGGTGTGTTAGTGAGATGAGGAGGAGAGAAGAGCGATACAGGACTAAAAATAACACTACCTTTCAAAAGATCCTAAACTAGGAATATGGTTATTTATTTTCAACAATGTGAATGTCTCAGTTGAGCTTTATTTATTTGTATTCGGTACATTTCACTGTGGATTCTTTGGTAAATCAATCACATTTCGGCGCAGGCTTTGCAAACAGACTTTTACGATATGGACTCGACAGTAATGCAACAACATGTCAGTAACTGTGTTAATTCTAATGCCTGATCTGATATTAATGATTCATGTACAGTCAGATGTTCTTTGTCTATGTGTCAGTAAATCAAACCAGTGACTAGACGGCCAACTTCACGTTGTTTCTCATGGTAGAATGAAAATAATCTGTTATTTAAATGGTGATTAAATTATTTAAAGAAAGCGATCAAAAAACGCTCCCTTTACAATCGCTAGAGCTGTCAATCAAACAGCACGAGTTTATCAGTGACTGGACTCGTGCCAAAACTCCCGTTATATTCAACGAATCTCTTAGTTACATCGTGTTTGCACTGGTAGTTATGATGAAAGCATTCGTTAGTGTGCAGAAATTGAGTTTTAATGCCGAGATCACTGCTTTCATGCGCTCAACAACATCGACTACAATGTTCATCACTGCAACCTTTCAAATATAATGCCACTGATATAAATGTAATGCTATAATCAACACTTTTCATGATTAGTTAACCTTGAGAGCTGTAATAGTAAAAAAGTTTTCGAGAGAGTAATACTTAGCTATTTCACATGCAAAGATGTCAGCCAATCTCACAGCAGACACGCCCCTTAAAACAGAGCGTTCAAATAAGAGGGCTAAAATCAGGGTAGGAAAAATGCTTTTTATTTCTAAATTATGATAATTTTTCATGTAAAAATCATGCTAACATTGTAAGTGCACCCCAGGTAACATTATAAAACAACGCAGTTCATGACGCCTTTAAGACATTTTGCATTGTGACATTATGCATCCAGACATTTTCTTATTATAATAATAATATTCATTATTTTCAGTGGGGATGTCAAAATAAAAATACATACAGTATTACAGAAAATGTACACCAGCATAAATTAAAAGTCGGACAAAAACATCATTATTAGACCTAAAACCAAATTAAAGGTGCAGTAAGCAATTTCTGAGAAATGCTGTTGATATTTGAAATCACCAAAACAACCCCCCCTACCCAAAAGGATCACACCCCATCTTGATAGCTCCGCCCCCACATTCATGAACACACTCTGCAGCACAGGCACCTCCCCCCCTCATGAATGGACACGCCCCCTATTGCTGATTGGCTGCAAGTGTGTTCTGGTGCTTGGTCCGATCCACTTTCAACAGCGTTTCTCCGAATTCGCTTACTGCACCTTAATGTTTAATGTTTCTTTAAATAAAACTGATTTCAACATTGTTAAAAATCATTGATAATAATCAGAAATGTTTCTTATGCAGCAAATCATCATATCAGAATGATTTATGAAGGATCATGTGACACTGAAGACTGGAGTAATGATGCTGAAAATTCAGCTTTGATCACAGGAATAAATTACATTTTACTATATATTCACATAGAAAACAGTTATTTTAAATTGTAATAACATTTCACAATATTACTGTATTTTTGATCAAATAAATGCAGCCTTGGTGAGCAGAAGAGACTCTTTCAAAAACATTAAACAAACGGAAGTGCATGTTGTACTTCTCTGGTTTATGACTGATTTGGTCTAAAAAACATTTTATGACATGAAAACTAATGAAAGCCAGTGAATGATTGATGCATTTAATTTTTAAAAATCACTGAACACCTTAAAGTAATGATGCCAACCACTGCACAAAAACAACATGTGACCTGGTTGTCGAGAATCACAGAGATAGCGCTGAATTTGCATGTGCATAAACAGAAACCATAAGCACTGATAAAGGTGGACAAAGTTTAAGACAGGCAATATAATAACTTCATGATAAGCACAGGCCTCATGGACTTTTCGATTATCATGATGTCATTTTATTGCCTCCAAAAGTGATGTCAGTGCAATCAAACCGGCCCTGTTATTGTTTCCCAGTAATAAAGACCTTAGTGTGAAGTCAGATCGCTTTTCCTTTGAGAGGTCGGCATGTGGGCAAGTCCAGACAGATGATCTGGAATCATGGTGTGAGAGTCAAACAGCCGTAGACCATGAAGACAGTCTCATGATAGACCCTTAAAGGGATAGTTCACATAAAAACTAAAAATACTGTCGTCATTTACTCACCCATCTCATCTCAAAAGGAGTATATATGTAAGTGCATGAGTCATATTAACTACTTTGGTCCATTTTGGAGATAAACTTGGCTTTTGGACGGATTTGGTCCTTTTTCACTCAGTTCATGTAGACTACTGGACGTTTATAACGTCTCAAATGGCCAGTGCCAAGTGTGTAACAGCAATTTGTCTCTCTCTCACACACACACATACACAAGTCTTCTGACCTACATTTGTACTGGTGGTGTCCTGCGGAGATGAATCCTTGAGCTTAACGGCTAATGTTTCTCGTCCCATCATGACTGACTCTGGCAAAACTTCCACTGTCAAAATTAAACCTCATCTTAGCCGGTTTTCAGAGGAATTAACAGACATCAATCAGATTAGTTGGGCGCAACGCTTGATAAACCAGCAGTCAGTGGGCCGTCTGGTTTTTCACATTTCATTAAAGATGATCTACTTTATTTGTATTGCTTTTCACTGTATTTTGATATGTCTTATAATTTAACATAAGTCCAGATTTATTCAATTGAACAACATTTCCATAATTTCATCATGATGGTTAAATGTATTGCAATTTATCTTGAGTCTTGAAAAGGTACACCACTTGTGTAGTGTTAGTACAGAGCTACACTCAGAACAGCAAATAATGAAATCTAGTCTATTTTTGGAGAGGAATCTGGCTAATGCAATTTAGTTTAGGTAGCAAGCTGTCAAGAAAAACAAACCTTGGCCGCAATTCTGCTGCATTAAAAAGCCTGTGCTATCATTGCCCAGTCCATGACATGGTTGGAATAGCATACTATAATATGTATACTGTGCACAGTATAGTTGTAAATTTGATTTTTCTATATGCAACACTACTATATTTGACAAAATGAGCAGCTTACTGCATGGGATACTGTATAAGGCACTCAACTTGACGTATAACACTTTATATATACAATGACGGTGCACTCATATTATGAATGGGAGAAAGTGCAATGCGCAATATGGCGGAATAAGTCCTGATAAAGTCATCTTGTCACTGCAGCGATGTATTTTTAATGCTATTTGAGCAGAAGAAACAACATTTATGGGACAGTTCATGTCAGATTTTGTTTCTGATTTGAAATATGTTATATAAATGTGAGCAGTTTTTGAGATTTCAGGATTTTCCCATTCAAGTAGACAGAAGTTGGTCTTGGATGCCCGAAATAGCTGCCCAGAGGTGTTGCAAATATGGCCACCGAGTGAACAGACTTTCCTTGAAAGGGACTTTGCCGATGTGATGGATGAATCTGAAGTAATATCAGTTGTGAT
This sequence comes from Elopichthys bambusa, assembly GCA_037101425.1. NCBI lineage: Eukaryota > Metazoa > Chordata > Actinopteri > Cypriniformes > Xenocyprididae > Elopichthys > Elopichthys bambusa. The sequence goes on from CM074451.1 coordinate 2,939,601, forward strand.
TTTAAACATCTCTGTCATTTGACCAGATTGACAAATGTTAAACATTTTACACAAAATTGGATAGCTTTCTGAATTATAAACACGGAACATATGGAGGTTGTATGACCGCAATATAGCATACTACTGTTTATGGTGGAATAATGCATACGGTTTGACTTACCTTTTAAAGGGAACCTATTATGACCCTTTTCATAAGATGTAATATAAGTCTCTGGTGTCCCCAGAATGTGTCTGAGAAGTTTCAGCTCAAAATACCCCACAGATCATTTATTATAGCTTGTCAAATTTGCCCCTATTTGGGTGTGAGTTTTTGTGTGTCCCTTTAAATGCAAATGAGCTGCTGCTCCCGGCCCCCTTTCCAGAAGAGGGCGGAGCTTTAACAGCTCACGCTTCGGTTGCTCAACAACAACAACAAAGCTGGAGAATCTCACACAGCCAAAATGACTATAGTGGATAAATGTATGTAGTTGCTGTGGAGTTGATTCACTCCATGTTAATCTTTTGTGCAAATTCAGCATTGAATTGACCCTCGTTTGTGAAGCAGTCCGGCAAATGACGGCATGACAACAACACTCTACTACAACAACTCTTCCTCTTCTCTAAAGCAGCCCAACATGGCCTCACCCTCTTTGTTGCGTGTTCTCGGGGGGCAGGTTTATGTAAATTTTGGGGTTTGTGATGTCACCAACCCAGGAAGAAGCATATTATAGTCCTTAAAAAGCGATTACTGTAAAAGAAAATATCTCCCTTTGCTTTGAACTTTGAGTCGTAACTTTGCAGATGTTGTTTATGCTCAAACAGCAACATTATACACTAACTAAAGTTAAAAAAAAGTGAAATCATAATCGAGGACCCCTTTAAAAATAGTGGGCAGAATATAGTCCCTTTCAAAAAACTCCCACGGCATATTATTCATCGACCAAATTAACTCGCATTAAAAGCACTGAATTAAAATGGTGATTTTATTGTCCTCAAAACTCATAAGACACATAATCTCCACTCGGACACTTGCTATCTAAATAAGATATTATTTAGGCCTATATGTGTACATTGATGGCGACGATATTAACTTTATTATTTAAATGTCTTGCTTTCGCATCAAAAGCAGCTTGTAATGGCATAAAGATGCTGAATCAATTTACTTCAGATGTAAAAACTAGACTGATAAAAAGTAATAGTGAGTTTTATGGGTTCAATAAGGACAGACAGAGAAACTACACACACTAAATCTTGTTTTCTGTTTTCCAAACAGTAACAAACCTAAATACATAACTGTATTCTGGTAATAAGCCCAATAATCCCAGCCCACGACTGCCTAAATCTATAAGCGACTTTTTGAGGGGGAAAAAAACAAGCCCAAAATTGCTTATAATAAGCAGACTTGGCAACTCTGCGCGCGCAAGCGGGGATTCTGTGTGACGCACAAACAGCGATTCTGATTCGCCCGCGTCAAGAGCGTACGCCCCGCCCACCGACCAATGAGAGCGCAGAGAGTGAACGCCTCGAGCGCGTCTTTCTCCAATCCCGCGTCCTGAAAGCGGATTACCGGATCGGTTCTTTTTCCTCGGCTCCTCGAGACGTGGATGGTGGGATCCGTTGAACGGAAGGATATTATAGCGAGTGGGTTCGGCAGTGTGGACGAAACAACACAAAACAGAAAACCTTTCAGTGGATCAATTAATTGTGTTCTTTCTGTTCAACGTGTCGAGATGGAAATACGCCATCGACGGTGATCGCTTTACACAGAAAGGAAGAGGAAAAGGTGTGTGGATTTTTGTACTGTGAGTGGGCACGCGCGCGGGAACGAGCGAACGCGCGCACAGCGCCTCGAGACGGATCGCGTGTGCTGGTTTTGGCATGTGCTCGGGGTCAGAGGAAGTCACGAATAACACATCTGATAATAGCGAGATTTAGCGTCGGAAATGCATTTCCGTTGATCATTTTAATATTTGTTTCAGCGATGTTTCGATTGCATTAGCAGGTTAGCTCATGTTAGCATGGTATGGTGGCTACCGGAGGAGTGTTTATATTGATGCATCCGTCTAGACAGGCAAAGCATGACAGCATTTCCTACCTGAACATGACAGCGTACACTTCACGGATGCTGCTTTTCATGCAAATGCTGCTTTAGGGCATTTAACGCATCTGGGTATACGCTGCACGTGTGAGATCTGAATCTGGTCACAAACAATGGCCAGTGTCTATGCACCGTGTTTTGAATAAGGTCAAATGCTTTTGTCAGGAAGAGAGAACACAAACTTTGAAAAGTGTTTGCATAGATTTTAAATCTCCTCCGATTAATGCTGAAAATGTAGAGAGTGCCTAACCTAACCCAAACACTGGTTAGAAGAACGAAATTGCATGGAGAATATTGTGAATAACTGCATTTTTGCATTTGCAGGAATGAATTTATAATATATGTTTGAAACATTAACTCCTTTAGTCCTACCTTTAGCCAAATGTTTCTCTTCTTGGTAAACATTTGCTGTGCTTTGGAGAGAAGATGTAATCCTTATTAGGATTTGTTTTTTTTATTAAGTGCACAAGCCTGAATGTGATGAAAGAGATGGGATGGGTTTTGTAGTCTGTTACACCTCTTTGCATTTATGGGTTGTGTGGACCAAGATTTATTATTTAGTTGTGACATCACTTAAAGGATTAGTTCACTTCAGAATTAAAATTCCCTGATAATTTACTCACTCCCATATAATCCAAGATGTTTGTGTTTCTTTCTTCAGTTGAAAAGAAATGAAGGTTTTTGAGGAAAACATTTTCAGGATTTTTTTCTCCATATATAGTGGACTTCACTGGGGTTCAACGGGTTGAAGGTCCAAATCAGTGCAGCTTCAAAGAGCTCTACATGATCCCAGATGAGGAATAAGAGTCATATCTAGAGAAACCATCATCATTTTCTAAAAAAATAAATAAAATCGATATACTTTTTAACCACAAATGCTCGTCTTGCACTGCTCTGTGATGCGTCATGCGTTACGTAATCATGTTGGAAAGGTCACGTAGGCGGAAAACTCCATTTTATTTTCTCCTCCAACTTCAAAATCGTTCGACATTGTTGTTTTTTCTTTTCTTTTTTTTTTTATAAAGGCAGTTTGACTTAGTCTTTGCACGTTCACTTTGTAAACACTGGATCGGTACTTTCGCCTATGTCAAGCGTGACCTTTCCAGCGTGATTACGTAACGCGTGGCGCAGAGCAGTGCAAGACGAGCATTTGTGGTTAAAAAGTATATCACTTTTTATTTTTTAGAAAATTTGTCCAACCCGTTGAACCCCAGTGACGTCCACTATGTGGAGAAAAATCCTGGAATGTTTTCCTTAAAATTTTCATTTCTTTTCGACTGAAGAAAGACATAAGTTACATGTCATCCAAAATATTTATCAGGAAATTTTAATTCTGAAGTGAACTAATCCTTTAAGCCACTCAAAGTCATTGTACTCAGACTGGCTCTTTAAACCACTGTCACTCAAATAATTTTCTAAATTTAAGGTAAAACTAGTTTTATTTTCTTAATGGAATCTGATACTTTTTCCTCCTCTAACCCTGTAAAGTCTGAAATGATAGCCAGAGAAATGAATCGAAAAATAATTGATAGATTAATTTTAATCATTTTTAGTTCCAGTCCTCGTAGACTTTATAGGTTTCAATTGTTTGTTGCGAACTTAGTGTTGATGATTTCCAACATGCTTTAAATCATTTCCTCCCCCTTATGTTGTTTCAAACCTCTATGCGGTTATTTTTTTCATTGCAGCACAATATTTATCAACAGTTTGCAGTGACCACGTCAGTCAAGCGGCAAAAGCATCATGAAACTAGTCCATATCGACTCATGAAATGGTTTTTTGATAGACGTGGTTATGATGACGCGTCATATGAAAAATAGTTATACAAGACTTTCTCCTTTTGTGCCCCACAGAAGAAATACATTGGAATGGCATAAAAGTGAGTAAATAAAATCAGGATTTCATTTTTGGGGTGATCTATAACTTTAACTGTGACTCTTTAACAATAGATTTAACGCTAGAAGGAAGGAGCCACAGTGCAAGTCCTTCTCAGTTTGGTGGTATTTTGGTGCCTGTCCTCATGCATTCACAGAAAGGCCATGCGAGGTTTGGCTGGTGCCCTTGGGCAAAGCGACTGGCTCTAATGCGTTAATCTGGATCTGAGCCTCCCCTGTAGAGCCAGAACTGTGTCATAAACTCATATCACCCTCAGTGCTGCAAAGTACCAAACATTAAGAGAGAACTACTGTATTTTATTCACGCCGCTCAACTGTTGAAGTTCCCGAGGGAGGTTGTGTGATGTAATTAATGCTTTGAGATTTGTTCTCAGTATAAAAGTGTTTAATTAAATTGCCACTACATCTCAGAGAAGCAAAGCTGAAGTCAGTCGTTCAATAGCTGTCAGTGGAAATAATTAGCCATTGCACTTTCGTTACTATAAGGGTTTGTGCTTTCCTTGATGGCATCTTGAGTAACTTATTTCCATGCTGATAGAGGTGAGCATTACTGCTGCCAGTGCTTATGCTTTTTTGACTCTTTTGAGTACCACACTGTAGCTTGTAGGACTGGGCATTGACTGGCTTTTCTGAGATAAATGTGACATTATACATGACATCGTTTACAAGCTGTTTAATTGACGTCTTTCCGTGGCTGAAACACTGATTACTAGGGCTGGGACAATGTATCGATGCATCGCGATTCGTGGATTGATTCTGATATTTTCCAAATGCATCTCGAATCAATTCTGAGCTTAGTTTTTAACCGCAGATGGCGCTCGACTAGTTTTTTACCGCACGCTTAAACGCTCATGAAGATCATCACTGGCTGAGTCTGAGAATGTACTTGCACTTCAGAATGCTTTTATGACACAAGATTAATGTAAAGAGACCACTGCAAACACCCTTGTAATTCACTTCAACCTTTTCAAACTTTATGAATGATTATTTTATAGCAGGTTTATGTGGTGTGAGTAAGGAATTGGAAGAAAGCAGAGTACGGCTGTTTCTAAAGCATGTTGTGCCATCTGCTGTTAAAATCTAAGCTCAGAATCAATTCGGGAGAGAATAGCGACGCATTCAGAAAATCTCAGAATCGATCCAGAATCATTTCTCAATTTGCGATGTGTCAATATATATAGTCCTAGCCCTATTGATTACATGATACATTTCGGTAAGTTGGGTACTGTATCTTTCAACGTACCTTCTGATGTTCATGTTTATTTCATGCTGTAACTAGTAGTAAAGAGGAAGAGATGATCGGTTAGCCTAACAATCCGCTTGAACTTTGGCGCAACAGCTGTCACTTCACATTAAAGAGCACCAAAAATGTATTTATTGTTTAAATTCCTTCATAAAATTGCATGTTTTTGCTACAAATCATGTTCGGTTAAGTTTTGTTCAGGCATCAACTCAAAACAAGACTAATGCTGTGTCTGAAATTGTGAAAGTATGCGAAAAGAGTAGTATGTCCGAATTCATAGTATTCGAAAAACAGTAGGCGAAAAGTACCCGGTTGACTTCCGGCGAGATTCTGAAGTTCTCATACGATGGTCACTTTACTATCCCATGAGGCCACGGGAGAGGATTTGTGAATGGAGTTAAGGGATGTAACTGACGCTGGTAGGTCATGTTACAGTAACAACATGGCAGATGTAGTACGTCCGGATTTCTTTCATACCTACACACATTCGTACTATATAGAACGTACTTTTTCAACGGTCGTGAAGTAAATTTAAATTCAAATGTAGTACCTACTCAGACAGTACGCGATTTCAGACGTAGCTTAATGATGTACTAAAAACGGAAAAGCTTTTCCTTTGTGTTTTTTGCATACAGATGACAACCTTGTCAAAATGATCCCCGTTCACACGGATCCGCAAAAATGACTAAAATCGCTGTATTCTGCTGCCACGCCAGTAGATGGCGGTCACATTGTAAAGAAACATGCCTATAGACTGAACGCGTAATACACATGCGGATGACATCACCGTTTTCACAAATTCACGTTTTTATAGTTTACACCGAGACGACAATGCTATTGTTTTCAAAAACTTGCACTTTGAATCCTGTTTTCAAAAGTTTGCTTTTTCAGGGCGTGTAAATGAATAGCCAAAACGCATCAAATTACTGTTTTTAGTTGAAAATAGTGTTGTGTAAACGGGCCCTTAAAGATTAGTTCTTTGGATATGTATATATATATATAATGAGATCAATATCTGCTCATCAAAATTAGAATCAGTTAAAATCGCCTAGCCCTAGTAGCTTATCTGTTTATTGTCCTGTGTCATACTGTCATTCATCTATGTTAGCAATCAAATCGTCATAGACTGCTGTGTAGCATCTGTCCTGGCACCAGACGGCGAGCACAGCGGACAATGCCAGAGAGAGGAAACAGATTTATCCAATATTGTGTGTGAGCTCCACAGTCCCCGCATTGGACTTGTCCTGGCACCGAGTCCTCTATACAGCACAGACAGGATAGAGGAGAATTGTTCACCAACAGTTCTTCCTCTTCAGCGAGGGCAGATATTGCCCTGATTGTTCAGTATCACAAGTCATTGTGCTTGTTGCAAAACTGTTGACTAAGTGTCATATTTTAGCCCAACTCTGTTCTTCAGTATCGACAGAACACAAATACTACATATGTCATGACAGCTCTCGGAGTGTTTGGCATGGTAATGGATATGACGGTGTGATATGTTTGGTCTTGTTGGAATAGATTTGCTACACTGCTGCTGCTTCTGCAGAAAAAGTACAGGACTTGTGCTGTACAATATATCATACATGAATTACCCAAGCAGATCTATACAGGTGGAGCTAGGGAAGGTGGAGGGTTTCTGAAAGTGCGCTGCAAATGCTGACCAAGTATTTGAAGGTTGAGCAACGAGCTCATTGGTTCCTGCTGTATCAGTAGCCAATCAGCTGTGCCCTATAGAGAATTATGTGATTGCAAGCAGATCGAGTTAATGTCCTATCAGCCTGCGCCATCTAGAGTTTCATGACAGAACTTTGTATTTATCAATAGTGTCATCGTGAGTGTTGAACTGAAATTTACGAAAAATAGCAATGCTGCTAATTTAACTTTTTTTTTTTTTTTTTTTTTTTTTTTTGTAGGAAAGTTGAATTCATCGCAGTTTGGATTAGGCTATTGGTTTTCCAGTCTTAGCTTTTCCCAAAAGTAATTTTGCTACTGTTTAAAACTGTTTTCCTGTTTAGTGTTAAGATCTCTATATGGGTCGGTAAGAATTTTTAATGTTTTTAAAAGAGTCTCTTCTGCTTATTACAATTACAAATTTATTATTACAATTTATAATATCTGTTTTCTATTGTAATATATTTTAAAATGTAATTTATTTCTGTGATCAGAGCTGAATTTTCAGCATCATTACTCCAGTCTTCAGTGTCACAAGATCCTTCAGAAATCATTCTAATATGATTTGCTGCTCAAGAAACCTTTATTTATTTATTTTTTTATACATTTATATTTCATGCTAATTTGTGTTATGCTGTCACACTAATTGAGATTCTTCCTCATTGTTTTTTGCCAGAAAAAGTTATAATTTATGTAATTTTAAACAATGATAATTTAGCAGATATTGTCGTCTTAATGTTTTTCTTGTTTGTTTCATAATGTAAAGCTTTTTGTGCACTGATATCATACTTACCATTAGTTTGTTACCAATAATCTGTTGATTTGTGTCCATGAATTTTAATTTCCTTTTTTTTTTTAAGCATTTAATACACTAGATTATCAAACATTGGACGTCACATTTCATTTAATAAAACATTTTGAGGTTGAATTTCCTGCAAAAATAACTGTATTGTGATATAAAATGACTCACACCGCAAGATTTTAGTTAAGCCGCCCACTAGCTTGTACAGTTTCAAAGTAGCTTCTCCTACACTGTTCAGCAGGCTAATAATACGTCGTTGAGTGTTATCATCAGGCTTCGTGACACGCCGTACAAAACATGTAGTCTCGTCAGCAGATGTAGCCCATGTTTTGTGGGCGCAGCCCGACACATTCCTGACGCGGTTTGCCATCGGCCGGCATGAGAGGAATGCTGTCGAGATTTGAGTATGTAAATGCCTGTCTTTGTCTCATCTCTTTCTGTTGCTCCTGAGAGCAGAGGCTGCTGGGAGAAAACGTGTGACACTCTGAAGAGACATTGTATTAGGGTTGTTTCTGGGTTGGTGAGAATTAGTGTTGTCACAGTACCAACATTTCAGTAGTCATTTCCAATACCAGTAAAACTTCACAGTTCTCTGTACCAATTTCTGTAGCATAAAACATTTTTTTTCTATAACTATTTGAAAATAAAATGATATTAAATCAGTTAAATGTTAATTATTAATGCTATTTAAAAGTTAATAATACATTAAAACTTGAAAAATAGGGTTTCTGTGGTTCTTAAAACGTCTTAATTTGCCCTTCCACAAATTAAGGCCTTAAAAACGTCTTAAATCAGAGTCTTAAATTCATACAGTCATGGCATTAAATGTTGCTTGCACTATGAAAAATGAATATCTTCTTCAGTATTTTTGTCTTGTTTTCCAGTACAAATATCTAAACATCTTTTAAATCAAGATGCATTTCTTGGAAAAGCAAAAAGGATATGACGTTTTGTTTTCTGAGAAATGCAAAATGAACTGAGTTTACACTTAAAACAAAAACAAATATGCCGATGGGTTTTGAATTAAGCTTTGAATTAAGTTAAATTCAGTTTTTAGAGCCCATTGGCAGATATTTGTTCATTTTAATCATAACCTCCTCACATAAAACAAGACTTGTATCATTTTGCTTCTCAAGTAAATGTATCTTTATTTAAGAATCGTTCAATATTTGCACTGGAAAACAAGACAAAAATGGAGAAAACCAAAAGCATTACTTTTTTTGCAGTAGGGTGAGAGGGTACAGTAAAAGTTATGTCCATATTCTAGTGGTTAGAAAGCTTTTTTTGTAAAATGAATTAAAGAGTAATGTAGATCAGTTGGAAGTTGTATTTTGAAACTTTGAAGTGTTACATGTAGAGAACATCGACATTGTGTTTTTCCTTCACTTTTTTTCCTTAAATTTTCTTTACTTGGCCTTAAAAAGATCTTTAAAAAGTCGTAAAGTGGTCCTTGGTTATGATTTCACTTTTTTAACTTTAGTTAGTGTGTAATGTTGCTATTTGAGCATAAACAACATCTGCAAAGTTACGACACTCAAAGTTCAATGCAAAGGGAGATATTTTCTACGCTGTTTAAAGAATTAGCTGTTTACGGACTACAACAAACGGCTGGTAGGGACTACAACAAGCTTCTTCCTGGGTTAGTGACATCACTAACCCCAAAATTTACATAAACCCCGCCCCTGAGAACACATAACAAAGGGGTGTGGCCATGTTGGGCTGCTTTACAGAAGAGGAAGAGTTGTTGTAGTAGAGTGTTGTTGTCATGCCGCCATTTTACGTCGGACTGCTTCACAAACGAGGGTCAATTCAATGCTGGATTTGCACAAAAGATTAACATGACGGCACATGCTAGTGGATGAGTAGAATCAACTCCACAGCAACTACATAAATGTATCCACTAACCATTCAGAAACGTCCAGTTTCATTCTAAAAGTTGTAACTTCTTCCTGAGTCTCTACATCAGTGTCGACAATGTAAGGCTGAACACCGTTACTGACAATCCTCATTTTGGCTGCGTGAGATTCTCCAGCTTTGTTGTTGTTGAGCAACTGAAGCGTGAGCTGTTAAAGCCCCACCCTCTTCTGGAAAGGGGGCCGGGAGCAGCAGCTCATTTGCATTTAAAGGGACACACAAAAACGGCGTATTTTTGCTCACACCCAAATAGGGGCAAATTTGACAAGCTATAATAAATGATCTGTGGGGTATTTTGAGCTGAAACTTCACAGACAGATTCTGGGGACACCAGGGACTTATATATCTTGTGAAAAGGGGCATTATAGGTCCAATTTAAATTTGTTTCTACCTTTATAAAATCTGTAGAAACCTTTTAAATGTACAAAAGCATAATAAGTGCTTTTTAAGTATCGAATTGGTACTGAAATAAACACTAGTGAGAACATTCTGACAGTCCATCTTCCTGTCTTTTTTAGTCTCCACGTGTACGGCCATCTGTAAGAAGGCTCCTCCTCCTATTCCTCCACGCACCACCTCCAAACCCTACATCTCAGTTACGGTCCAGAGCAGCACCGAATCCGCCCAGGACACGTACCTGGACAGCCAGGACCAGCGCAGCGAGGTCAACAGCCAATCAGGACGCAGCAACTCCTCCGATAGCCTCGCCAGCTCTCGGACAGGAAGTCTAGTCAAAGGCGCCAAACGGCCGCCTATCCTGCCGCCCATCCCTGCTCCGCGGGAACCCGTACATCTACCCAGCGCGAGAGTGACCACACCTCCTCCCGCTATAGTCCCACCCTCTCCCGCCCCGGACGTCAGAAACGAGCCTGCGAGTCTCACGGTGGCACCTGGCGAAACGCAAGCCCCGCCCAAGAGAAAACTCTCATCGATTGGTATTCAGGTGCATGCATGAATATTTATGATGTTGCTGTAATGTTTGCTATTGGATTGCATTTTTGGTATCAGGTCATGTGACTTTACTTGCATTGGAGGTTGCTCGCTGCTCATTTGCATAAGCTTAACCTCCTCTCTGTTTTGCATCTGCAGTAGTTGCTTATTTGAGCTCAAAGCAACTTCTGGTTGATTTGTTCCTGCAAATCACTGTCATTGTGAGCACATTATTAGATATAAAAAAAGCTGTTTTTGCTACTGTACATTTAAGACTTTTTTAATTTATATATATTTTACAATTTATCACATTATTATTATTGTAACAATAAAAGAAATGCCCCTCTATACTATGGAAGGCCATTTAATCTAATTGTTAAATATTTAAAGAAAATCATTAAATAGTGAATAAACACATCAAATTGTTTAATTATTAAATCACCAAACAAATTGATGTAGTTGTAGTTAATTTTACTTTATGCATTAAGAAGACAATTTAATTCAAAGTGACTAAAGAGGAACAAAAGCAATTCATCAATTTAAGGATTAGTTTTCATTTTTATCATATTCCGTTATATAATATTGTATAATTCTAAACATTTCAAAAGGTATTATAATATATGATATTTTAATATCACTGTCTAGCGGGATTTCTAGGCACTGTTTTTATTTATTGCCTTTTTTTCGTATCACATATCTCAGTAATCATCATAAATTAGGCATCAATCAAAAAGCTTAACTCAGCATTCATCCCGTGAAAACCATTTTGAAATTAGATCTTGCGTTACCATGAAAACGGTACTTTAAATCCTTTTAGCTCCCCCTAGTGGCCGTTGTCATCTTTCATATTACAAAATTTATTTTAACTACTTTATAGTCAACTTAGCTAATCTTGACAAAACACATTGTCAGAAAGGTCTGAATGTCAAGCAAGTGATATTTGGACAGAAATTTATTTATTTGCTACATGAGAATAAGTAAAAAAATTAAAAAAATTCAATGGAATGTTGGCGACACCCAGTGGCTATTTTTGGTACAGCGCCAAAACAAAATTTCATGGGATCTTTAATTTTAGTGATATCAACTTCAAATTTGGAACACAACTTGGTTCGACATATGGCTTTGATATTTATATCGATTTTAGAGTAAAAATTATTTTGTAAAATATATATTTTACATAAAATAAATACTTTTTAGTGCAGTACACAGTAAATTTAAACTTCGATAACTTTTTCATACTTTTATTTTCAGCAACAATCTGCTAAATGTCTTCTTTAAAACAAGACCAAACGTAGGTCTATTTTCCAAAGCGTTCTTGAATTATAACCATTTAAATTTGGATGGTGCATTTTCACGTCTGCGCAAACAGAGGAGTGACAGTTAAGGGGTTAAGAAAATTTGTTTTTGTTTTTTTTTATAAAAATGTTTTAGAAAATTGTAGATATTGTCTGTTTTTGTTATAAGGCGTGTAAAATCTTGTGTGTCGTTCATACTGTCATTCATCAGGACAGGCTAATTTGTTGAATACAGAGTAGGCACTGATATGTAAATGTGGGCGGTCATATGTTAATGAGCTCATGAATGTGACATACCATGAGTAATTCTGAATGAAATGTTTTGCGTTTTAGTTTCATTCAATGCTTTGGGGAAACTAGGGAGGCAGGTGCGATTTATAAATGTTAAGTAAGTCACATAGTACTTGAAACTTCATTTCAGAAGAGCAGGAAACGTGGAAATGTGTTGCACAAATTGTATGAGAACATTTGAGTTGTATCATGTTTTTGTCGCAGGTGGACTGTGTGCAGCCGGTTCTGAAAGAGGAACAAACTCCCACCACCAGGTTCCAGTCCATCGGGGTTCAGGTTGAAGACGGCAGGCCGTGAGTTTCCTCTCTGCCTTTTGCATCCTTGAGCAAAGAAATGTTCCTCCTCCGTTTAGCACTTTGGAATTTGATACGCATGTTGACGGCAGCACTTCTCACAAAAACCTGGTCTGATCGGCGTCTGTGAGTCAGCAGCGCAGCTTTCTCAGCCATGTATGGTGCTGGAAACACTCACAAGTAATGATTCAGTGTAGACGGCAGGAGATAATGAGATTCTGTCCGCATCTCCCGCGCGCGCTTTGTTTCTTGGCGCTCTCAGTTGCAGTCTATTTTCATATCTTTGCATCTCTCTCATTTACATGTCTCTCTTTAAGTATGCTGTCTCCCACACACCAGCTGTCTGTCTTTCTCCCGGCCTGCGGTGTCTTTTCTGCTCCTCATGTTCGGTTCTCTTCTTTCTTTCTTTTTTCCTCTTAAGATGGACAAATAAAATGGAGCATATGTAGCAACTTGCTAATTTTTTCTACTTTATTGATATTTAATTGATATTCATAAATTAACTTAAATTTCAGTTTTTTTGTTGTTGTTAGAAACAGTTATATATTTTCTTCCTTTTCTCTCATCTGCTATTCTTTTTTTTAAATAAAGAATAGCACATTTTTTAATCTTTTTTTTTTACATTTCTTTACATGAAGGAATTTTATTGGTGATATTTTATAATATAATATATTTAATATGTTTATAAAGATGTATTTTTAGTTTTATTAAATAATATTTATAATTGTTTAATAGTAAATTGCAATATTTAGGATTTTATGGCTTTTTATTAAATATTGTTTATTTTATTAAAAAATGTATTATATAATATTGTAGAATTCTAAATATTTAAATTTTATTTTTAATTGCAACAGTTATGGAAATGCATAATTGTGATGTTTATTGTAAAATTACAGTATTATAAAATTATAAATGTATAAAGTAAATGATAAAATCAATTTATTGGTGGTGATAAAAAATGTCAATTAAATGGTATTGTATAATTCTAAATATATTAATTTATTTTAAATTACAATATTTAAGGAAATGCATAATTATGATGTCATGTTTATTATAAAATAATTATAAATGTATAAAATAAATGATAAAAATCAATTTATTGTTGGTGATAAAGAAATAAAAATATATATTAATGTTTAATTCTAAATTTTTTAACTATTTTAAATTATAATATTTAAGAAAAAATGCATAATTGTGATGCCATGTATATTGTAAAATTGCATTATTATAAAATTATAAATGTATAAAATGATAAAATCAATTTATTGGTGGTGTTAAAAAAAATAAATTGTATAGTAATTCTAAATATTTTAATTTTATTTTAAATTACAATATGTAAGGAAATGCATAATTGTGATGTCGTGTTTATTGTAAAATGACAATATTATAAAGTAATTATAAAACAAATATTTCTGAAAAAATGATAAGTAGTTAAGATGGCACACCTTATAATAATAGTAATGATATGAAACTTGAGCCACCCCCCGTATATAGTGTGTGTGTGTGTGTGTGTTTATATAAATAAATATATATATTTTTTTCCCAAGTAGTTTAATACAGTCTTCCAGCTTATTGATTTTTACATAATGGATTCATAAACTAATGGAAGTGTTTAGTAGAGTCCGTGTTGACCTGGAGCTGAACTCTGCTGTCAGTGTTGGTCAATGTCTTTAACGGCCCGTCTCTTCTCTCTGTGTGTTAGACTCAGTCGCTTCACTAGCATGGCGTCTAGACAGGAGACGACGGAGGCCGAATCTCAGGAGCAGATCGACGGTAAACCTTCAGCGAATAAGACACCCAACCAGTCTCTGGACGGCAACGTGCACAAGCCCTCACGAGCGGACGTGATGCGCTCCGGTTCTGCCTCGCTCCAGGAAAAGCTGGATCCTGCGCTGGACCCATCCTCCCTCCCTCCGCCGGATCCGTCTCTGCAGGCCGGGACGGGCAGCGTAAATGGAGCCGTGGAGCAGCCCGGGGGCTCGGCGTGCCTCAGGGACGGGCGCTGGTTCCAGAAGCTTCTCCAGGCAGAGACGGACCGCATGGAGGCCTGGTGTCAGCAGATGGACCAAGAGACCAAAGACAAAGAGCTGTCAGAGGAGGGTGAGTTACTCACTTAACTGACAATTAATTTAATTATCCAATCAATTCCTGAGGGATTAAATTAATTTAATTTCAGTTTAATTTCAAATATGTAATTTCAGTTTAATTGTTCAGTAAAAACTTAACTAATTGATAATGATTAACGTTATTGATTTGAAGTTCTGCCCTACTTTTTAATTACAATTATTTCTAAAAAATAATGGAAAAAAATAAAAATAAAATTATTATTGCGATTAATTCAGAATCTAAATTTACCTTGAAAAAATTGTGCAGAAAATACAGTTTTGTGAGAATTTGTTTAATTTTCTGGATATTGCAAATGAGAACAAAATGAACATGTTAAACAAGATAAATAGTGTATGCTTAATTTCACGATAAGTATGCGATTAAAAAATTATTTATATAGAATAAAATAGGAATATTTTTGGTATGTATGTATGTTAGACTTGCTGTGCAACACCAGTTACGTCACTTGCTCACCACGGCACCATCCGCCACCGTTGTTTTGATTTTTTTTTTTTGTAATAATCATTTAGTTCAGTTAGAAAACTGACACTACAGTTTAAAAGCTGAACGCGTTTGCTTAATTCAGCGTGCGCCGAACGAGAGTCATAGCACAGATCAGCAGCAGGAGTCAGATTTCATTTATCACAAAAGTGAGGAACTGACTGACAAGACGATGGTGGAAGATTTTTGGATTTTTGTGCTAATAGGGAACCTGCAAAGGATTAGTTGTTTTTCATTAAGAACAATAATGAACCCACCATTCAAGCAATTGCTACCCCAGAATTAGCACCAATTTGAAAGCAAAAGTAAAATGCGCACGGCCGCACTGGCATTCATAACGGTGCGTCTACTGGCGCAGAGCGTTTTCAGTTCCTTCCTATAGAAGTTCAACTAATTAATTAAATCATTAATTGAGAACACTCGCTCTGTTCCGCACCGTTATGAATGCCCGTAAGGCTGTGAGAATTTTACTTTTGATTTATATAAAAAATATTACTATTACGGTTACTGTCATTGCGTTTAGGAAGGTCACCCTGATGTAACACATCTGTGAATAATTACCTTGAATTACCTTTTTCTTTTTCACCATATAAAATTTTCATTTTAACTGAAAACCTGATTTCAGATTTAATTAATTAATCTTAATTGAGACTCTTTGTAGTACTTTCAGTGGTATTACTACTGAAATAAATGTCCAGGAAGCTGCTGTTAATTGCTGGCCCTCCAATCTCAGGAGCTTCCATTTACAGACGCGAATCAAATGCCCGGCGGATCCATGAATAAAGGATGATATCACACTCTCTCTAAACGTGTGGCCTCATTAATGAGCTTTAATCAGAAACGTCTCTCTGTTGCCTGCTAATTTTGGCTCCTCGAGCCTGTGATTAAAGTCATTAGGTTTGAACCTGGCATGAATGGAGGGAGAGAGAGAGAGAGGGTGGAAAATCAATGGCAGCTTCTGTGACATGATAATGCAGAAATGTTGATGTGTTTCTCTCTCCTCCACAACAGGCAGTAGCAAACGTAACGAATCAATGTTGCTGCTGTCTGTGTGGCGTGATTGACGGCACGCTGTCAGAGGTGAACGTATAGATAGCAGCCTGACGAAGAGCACGTCTCTGTCTCTGTGTTCCTGTAGTGTTGGGAAAGGTCCGCAGTGCGGTCGGCAGCGCTCAGCTCTTGATGTCTCAGAAGTTCCAGCAGTTCCGGGGCCTTTGTGAGCAGAACCTGGTGAGTATCCTAATAGAGCCCACTTCACTTATAGGGTCAGTCCTGATTTAATGTCCAGGGCATATTTTTAAAAAGATTATTAAAATAAAAATTATGCAAAAAATATTTGACTTTTTTTAGATCACAATTATGCCTCTCAATTACTGTAATTCCCCCACGTTTTTGATTTTTTTTTTTTTCTAAATTAAGTGATTCTATAATGTATAATGTATCTTTTTATCATTTAATTTATCATTTTCACCTGTATTTATTATATTTATTAATTTAATATTTAATTATGTAATTACATTAAATATATTTATAAATGTATACATTTCTATAAATATTTTAATATATAATTAAAAATTAAATTATATAAATTGTGTGTATATATATATATGTGTATATATATATATATATATATATATATATATATATATATATATATATATATATATATATATATATATATATGTATATGTGTATATGTGTCATATCGGTTTTAATTATATAATTATAATTATTTCATATTTGTTTATGTAAAGAAAAAAAAATATATATAAAAATGTATCTTATCATTTAATTGCGTTAAATATATTTGTAAATATATAAATTTCAAAAAATATTTTAATATAGAATTAAATTATGAAAATTGTGTATATATAATTCTTTTATATCTGTATATATGTGTGTATATATATATATATATATATATATATATATATATATATATATATATATATATATATATATATATATATATATATTTCTATTTACTATCTTCTGTTAATTTCTACTATCTTTTAATTTCTATTAAAAATGTCTAAAATTAGAGAAAGGAAAATACTGAAGAGGGAGATGAATATGAGAATGTGAAATGAACAAACTTATTAGATAAAAATATATGTGGACAAAGTTTTCCTTTTTGGTACATTTGCATTTAAATAAAGGGTAATAAATCGCAATGTGTCACACTTTGTTAATGCAATACTTAGCATATCGTCACAATCTCTTATTGTGGCTTTTTTTTCTGCTGAAATCACTGAGGCTACAGGATGTGGAGAAATAACATCCAATAATATCTTAGTGTGCCTTGAATGACTATTACGTCCAATCTGTTGGATAAAATCTAGTCCCGCCATTCTTATTTCCTACTAAATATGTTCTTTCACTTGGAAATAATGCAGGAGTGGTGATCATCAACCCAGAACTGCTCATGTGACTCACAAACATGAGGTTGGAGTTGAAGCGCCCTCTGCTGGCACTCTGTCCACATGACTGAACGCTGATGTTCTCAGCACCTCATTTCAGTTCATTCATCTAACATCGATTTGAAGATTTCATAAGGTCATATCGGTGTTGTAGTGTATGTACCGTATGTTACACAGTAGGACTCAAATCATCATTGTGCTGGTTGGGAAATAAAATCATATATAATATGTATTGGTCATTTTGACACACAAACTGATTCAATGGACCTGAAGTGGATAGATGTTCTCTTCCAGTTTCTCTTGGTTTTAAGTATTTAAAAGTTCACTTGAGCTACAGTCTGATGTCTGTTCCCGTCAGGATGAAAACGCTCAGCCGCAGACCACCGCACAGGATCTGGCCGGATTCTGGGATCTGCTGCAGCTGTCCATTGAGGACATCAGCATGAAGTTCGACGAGCTCCACCTCCTCAGGTCCAACGACTGGAAGATGTCTGAGACCCAGGACAAAAAGGTCCAACTCATGTACCTTTCCAGCATCGTAACGCTTCCTTTTGCTTGTATAACCAATGTGAAGGTAGAATGAAGTTCTGGTTTCTGGTTATACGTCAGTTTTTAGATCTAGAACTGTTCCCTTATTGGAGCTGCCATCCTCGTAATAAGGTCATGTGATGAAAATGTAGTGCGGCAGATGCTACTTGTATAAATTAGTAGGCATAAATAGTAATATACTGTGCAAATGTAGTGATACACTAGCATAATGCATCTAAATGTTAAGAATTCATATTAATTACATATTAATTTAATATTTATTTGATAATTGATTTTATTTTATACATATATTTAATGCACATTATTTTATGCACGAGTTTTGTTGTTCTATTTTTCTAAATGTATTTTATAAATTATTTAAAATTGAATGTTTATTTTATATTTATTTTATTAAGTAAATGTCATTTCTATTTTAATGTTATAAGCCAGCATAGTGTATTTTAATAGTTAAAATTAATGTTAATGATTAAATGTAATATTGATTTCATTATTTTTATTAGTAACATAACTTAATTTATTAAATATTTGCTTTATCAAATTTATAAATAAATTATTTAACATTTAGTATGTATGTATTTATTTTTATGCATTTTTAATGTATATTTAATATTAGTTAGCATGTAGTGTTTTAATAATTAAAATTAATATTACAGATTCAATAATTTTTAATTATTATTTTTATATTAATTTAGTTTAATAGTTTAAAAAGTAAGGATTAAATATGAATGATGTTATTGCAAATATATATATATATATATATATATAAAAATACTACTAATTATAAATAAATATTATACATATATATATACACACCCATAATATTTATTTATTAGTAGTAGTATTTTTTTGAGGCTGCAGGATGATATTTATTATTAATGATTAATTAGGAATTTTATTTTATTTATTATTTAATAATTATTAATTGTTAAAAATTAATATTAGTCATTGAATTTAATATTTCTTTTAAACATAATTTAGAAATATTTAATTGTATACATTTATTAGATCACAGAGTGTTTATATTATATATAATATGTAATTTTTAATATAAATAAATAAATGTAAACAAAATTTTATATATATATATAAAATATGAACTATATATATATATATATATAATTTTGTTTACATTTATTTATATTAAAAATTATATATATAATATTTAGCATTATAAACACATTTTAATTGTTAAATGATTGTCCTCAGGAGGAGAAGAAGTCCGCTCCAGCCCACACACCAAAGAAGACTGTAAAGGTAAAAGGAGGGAAGGAGAAGAGCGGCGACTCTGTGGCCGACAAGCAGCGTCAGGAGGCCAGAAAGCGACTGATGGCGGCCAAGCGAGCCGTGTCCGAGCGGCAGAACTCCGCCACCGAGAGCGCCGAAAGCATCGAGATCTACGTCCCCGAGGCTCAGACGCGACTCTAATAAACCACAAAGTAACAAACTCCTCCCAATCCAAGAGACGCTTTCTTGCGCTCACGGACACGCTCACTCGTTCAGAGCGCACCACGGTCGGATCTAAAGGTGAATGGCCGAAAACAACGAGCAAAAAAAATACAATAAAAAGGCGAAAAATTGAATTTGAACGCTGCCGCAGAAGAACCTCCTGTTGACGTTTGTTTATATGGTTTCCCCTTGTTATAATTATAAATGTTATAAAAGTTAACTATCTCATGGAATATATCAAGACTTTGTCTGTAAATTGTGCTAATATCTCTGATGATGAAAAGACGTTCTTTACCGCGTCAGATCTCAGACCCTTTACTCTTGTCACATGACCCGCTTCACACGTCACATGACCCACGGACAGCATGCACTCAGGATCCTGCACGTGTGCACTTGTCTTTCATCAACGCAGTCTTCCTGTTCTCACAAACACCTTTCTTTTCTTCGTCGGGAGCACGGACACGTGACTTTATCACGCGAAGCGCTTGAATGGCGTTATGTATGTGAATGTTTCACTGCATCTGGAGTTTTGATGGTACAAGAGATACTTGAAATCTGAAGCGAATCACCGTAGGAAGTCGTAGAGTAGCACAGAAAGCAGATTTTAGCACTCCAGTAGTTTTGTTTGTTTCACGTCACTTTTCACTCCAGTAAAATTTAATGCAGAAACACATTTCAGCTTGATTTATTTTCCACGTCAAACAATCCATTTACATTTTAGGGTTGAAATATGACCACTCGACTTTGTTTTTATGATGAATGTTTTAAAACGTCAACAATGACTGTCCAGATTTTTACTTGGACCAACTTCCTGTTTGTTTTGTAATAATATTATTATTATTATTAATATTATTTTAATTTTGAATTTTTCTGTTGTCCATTCATTCCATGTTTTCTTCAACAGTTTCCTGATCAAACGATGACCGTACAACCATGTCTTTGTGTGACCAATTAGAGCCCTTCATTTGTGATCAACAATGTTTTTTTTTTTTTTATTATTATTATTATTATTTGACCGATATTAAAAACTTCCGTTACCCAAAACTCAGCTGATTTAGTTTGGCGAAGTTGTTTCAGTGTCCGATATCCACACGTTGAGCCCAAAAGTGTCACGGTATTTACTCTCTTTTCAGTATGTTAATCAACAGATGGTTTACTTATAGTTAACTGTGCATATTAAACTAGGTTAGAATATTTTTAACACACTTCACCTTTCAGATCTTGGAGAATCACTGCCGGTTTGTTCATGTGCCAGTTTGATATAATCCTGGTCTATGAGGCCGTTAGTTCACAGAAAATTGTTTAAATGGTGAGTGAATCGGATTATGCAGGAGATTTAAACGCACTTTTACTAATAATTTTTACAGAGTTTGTATTCCATTATAAGTGCATTAGATCTGAAGGACAAAGTCATGTACTTGTTATAAAGTTCACTCTGTATCTGAGCTTGAAGATCCCTGCTGGTCCACGTTCAGGAGCTTGATTCTCATGGTTTGTGTGGTGTGTGAAGTTCAAACTTGCTTCAACGCAAGTCATGTTCATTAAAGGTGCAGTAAGCAATTTCTGAGAAACTCTGATATCTGAAATCACCAAAACAAACACGTCCCTACCCAAACTTGATAGCTCCTCCCCCAAATTCACAAACGCGCTATGCAGCACAGGCACCTCCCCCCTTCATGAGTGGACACGCCCCTTACTGCTGATTGGCTACATGTGTTCTGGTGCTCAGTCCAATCCACTTTCAACAGTGTTTCTCAGAAATCACTTACTGTACCTTTTAAATCTTCTATTTGTTCACGTAATGATGATGAGCAATTACTCATTCTAAACACAAATGATTCAGTTTACTTTAGATCTGGATTTTAGCAGCCTCTCCCTTCCCCTCGAAACAGGCAGTTATAATTACATAGTGTATTTTTTTTTTTTTTTTTTGGAAACTGTGATACTCTACTATTCAAAAGTTTGGGTTGAATAAGATTTAAAAAACATTAAAATGAAGAAAAAAAACATTTATAATGTTACAAAAGATTTCTATTTCAAATAAATGCTGTTCATTTGAACTTTCTATTCATCAAAGAATTCTGAAAAAGTAACATTGTGAAACATATCACGGTTTTATTAAAAACTTGAGAAATGTTTCTTGAGCAGCAAATCATCATATTAGAATGATTTCTGAAGGATCATGTGACACTGAAGACTGGAGTAATGATGCTGAAAACTCAGCTTTGATCACAGGAATAAATGACATTCACATAGAAAAGATCTTTTTAATAATAGGCTTAATAATAATTCACGCTGTATTTTTGATCAAATAAATGCAGCCTTGGTGAGCAAAAGAGATTTTAAAAATGGCATAAGGGTGAGTTAAAGATGACAGTTTTGTGGGAATATTTACATGCACTGATATTCCTCAGTTCGAATAAATCTAATGCAGTTGTAGAATCTTAAAGTTCTGTTTATATGTACCATATACTGCAGTCCATTTCAAGCATTCGTTTGCATTTGTTCAAACAAAATTTCAGCGGATATGCGAGCGTTACTTTTTTTTTCCGCCTCGATCATATATATGAAAATATGTCTGAAGTGTTTTTTTTTTCTTTTTTCTTTAAAGTAATACGTAAATAAACATACGCACTAATTTTGAATCCGATTGAGAAATTAGTTTGGTGTACAACCGGGCCTAAAACTAACTTTTTGCCACACCTTCCAATGACTTAAGAAAACTTACCTGCCATAAATATTTTTTACCAACCATGAAACTGTTTTCTGCAAAAAACAGGCAGTTATGACACCAAAATTTTAGATACCAGTGAAAATTCACAATTTTCAGATACAGAAATTTAATAAAGTAATCAAATGTAAAATAACACTGCATGGTCTTCATTGAATAAATAGAACACAGATTAATCCTTATTAAAGTTACAAAACTTACTCAGTCAAGAGCAGTGAGTAATTTTTCTTTGTCTTTTGTTGTTTGATTAACATTAAGGGCACAGACTGCAGCAGGTATATTAGGCTGCTGTCACTTGAAGAGCTGCACAGATCCAATATACTGTTACACATGCATTTTCTTAACTGTTCACTTGAGACTACACTTAACTATGTTTACAAGGATACTTGCCAATATAGTCATTTTCAAGCACAAGAAGAGAGTTCAATTCGGTATTCGCGCAGCTTTCTGGGTGCACAGAAAACTTGCCACACAGCGAGTAACGAATCGAGTTCTGTTTTGCGTCTTCTTGCGCTTGAATATTTAAATTGGCAAGGCTTAAACTTTCGTGATGACACAACATTGGCCCATCAAGTGTCGTTCATGTTCTCAGAACATTGCATTGCTAGAATTAATAAAAACATTACCTGGCCAATGGCGATTGAGACGGTTTCATATACTCACCAATTTTTACTCGCGTTTGGTGCTTGGCGAGTGTTAATTTTAGACCCTGAGTACAAGGCTAATATTTTCATTTTTAACATATTGTATAAGATCTATACATCACAGCTTTTAATCGGATCGAAATTTCGGGTTGATCGAGGTACGTGTTTACATAAGCGTTTTTAGTCCGACTGAGCTGTCGATCTGATTTTAACGGATTGTTAGATTGCATGTAAACCAAAGGTATGTACATCTTTTATGGAATATAATAATTACCATAAAGCCAAATTATTATTTGTTCACTTCTAATTCAA